>BLSH010328665.1:1600823-1617539 GCA_018402905.1 Glandirana rugosa
GAAAGTGCACAAGACTTCGTCTGAGGGAAGGTACAGAGAATGCAAAGAGCTCCAGAGGTGTGTGTAGGGAGTGCAGCAATGTTTAAGGAGATACAGAAGTGTGCTGGGGGGTAGGGAGGTGTGCTAGGTGTACAGGGGTTATTTGGGAGGTACATAAATATGCGGGAGTATGGTGGCATGCTGAAGGGTATGGAAGCATTCCGGGGATTGGAGATGTGCAAAGGGGTATGGCATTAGTTGGCTCTTGTAGAACCATGCCCATTTTAAATTCCCCACCCCTAAATAACATGTTATCCGCCTACGATGGCTGGCTAAAAGCATAGCAAAAAAAAGATGTCCCTGAAAATTTTTTTGAAAAGTTGGCAACTATGCAGGAAGGGAGTCTGCTTCAGAACACGTGAAAGGGGGTCCCACACTAAAGCGCCCTGGGACAGGGTCATGGGGAACCTTCATGATATCTTGGCAACTACAGATCAAACAGAAGCTAAGATGGCAGCTTCCTAGTGATTGTGCCAGTAATACACTTCCTGTCTTTAGGGTAACAACCCTAAAGGAGCACAGAGATACCTTTGGACAGCAGCATTTTCAAACTGGGGAGAGGGTAATGTTAGATGCACCAGACAGATTCAACTAATGAATTATGGCCTAAGTGCAGCTAAAATAAAAAACACAAAAATCAGCACAATGGACATAACTTACATTCAGTAGGGTGTGCTTTTCCTGCTGATACTCAAAGCTAGGTGTATGTCACCAGCACAGCAAGGATCCCAAGAAAAGGTCTAGTGCTTTATTTGACAATCGCATCGTAGTACCAAAAGCAACATTTCTGAGCCTTGCAGGACCCCTTTATCAGGTATGTGACAAGTGCAGTGCAGAACAGAAAAATATTTAAATAAACACCCACCAACCAGTAAGCAAAGAATTGGCTATACCCTGCCCCCTGGCATCATAATGATGTTGTAAGCCCTCCAGAAACACATTGTTTCAAAAAAATGACATTACAGCCAAAACACCTAACTTTTTGACTCGTCGTCATAGCCATCCCCATATACCCAAAGGTATGGTACTACAGCACGGGTAGGTAATAGTCACAGAAATTTCAAAAACAATTATGTTAGTGTGTGGGCGATCAACTGTATGCGGGCACATTGTTCACATCAGGTCCTGACGGGTAAACAAAGTCCCGTGGTCTGTGTTCATTTGTTGGTAAATACCAGTGGAGGTGTGTTCACCATCCACCAATGCCACTGTTTGATGCGCACAAGCGCATTAGAGCCGGTCTGGCCGCTGGTGTCATGGGAACCCATGACGCTGGCACGGTGATAGTTGCCAGGCTGTGCTTTATAAATGCTGTCAAAGCAAAACGCAGGAGGGAGTGGAAACAAAGCCAAACAGTGCAGAACCAAGTGTAAGAATTGAACAGAGTCATAAGTGGGAAAGGAGGGGAGTGAATATATGAAAAAATGAAAATGTAACTTTCAAATAAAAAAAAAAAGCAAAAATGGGACAGGAAGGAAAGAAGGAAGGCAGTGTGAAACTGAATAAATAAATGTAGAAATATAAATGGGTGCTAAAAATAAAAACAGAAAAAAGGAAGACGACAGAAAAGAGGAAAAAAGGAAGAGAGGGAATAGAAAAGAGGAGAAAAAAAAGCAAAGCAGGGAAACCACAGATGAAGAGGAAAAGGAAAGAAAAAGAATAGAGGGAATGAGAATAAAAGGGTTAAAGGAGAAGAGATTAGGAAAACTAAAAAAGAAGAAAGAAAATTGTTAGAGTAGCAAATGCAAAAACAGGGGGAAAAGATAGGAAAAAAAGTGCATGATCATGGATAACACTCAGGCTGGGTCCACATGTGCGTATTGGATGCGGCTTTCCCCGCATCCAATTTGCATGTCAGGTGAGTGTGACTGGCTCTCAGTTGAGGCGATTCACGCAGGTCCAGCAGCGTGCAGCTGATTGCAAAAGGGTCCTCTGCGTGTTTGGGTCTGCTTCAGGTGGGAATTCAGGCAAAAATTCAGACCTGAATCGCACTTGAACCTGGTGAACAGACACGCACCGGACCCCAGGCACGAACCTGTGGCTGCACGTGTATAAAGCCGGTCTCACACTTTGTGTTCTTGCTACAAAACACTAAGTTACCCAGGCACTGATTCAAAATTATGCCACTCTCCAAGACAGGATCAGGAGCTACACTAAAATTTGGCACTCCTGGGTGCACAATTTTTTACCCCCAGATTTAGATGGCTCTATTATATTTAGACTATTTATCATCTGCACGTTCTTGTGGTGCCACTGCTTTGGCGACTCCTGAGACCTCACCCTATCCCCCTCTTCAATAAAAAAATTTAATCCAAAGATGGGAAAAAACGGTAAAGAGATGGGTCTGTGGAAAAGGGAGGAAGGGACATACTGGAGAAGATGGGAACAAAGAGAAAACTACAGTTAAGAGAATAAGAGAAAAAAAAGGAAAAATAGTTACAAGATCAATCATAAAAAAGTTTATCCACCAAAATCCTCTGCCATCAAGGAAGCATGCAAAGGACAAGTTAGTATTAAGACCCCCCAGCTTTACAGTGTTCAGTGTTTATATCCAATATGCCTGCCTGCGTTGGAGACAATCACCCCACCCCTCGCCAGTTGACTGACATGTTTAATCACCATTCCTCTTACAGTTGTATGCAAAAGTTTAGGAACCCCTGACAATTTCCATGATTGTCATTTATAAATATTTGGGTGTTTGGATCAGCAATTTCCTTTTGATCTATCAAATAACTGAAGGACACAGTAATATTTCAGTCGTGAAATGAGGTTTATTGGATTAACAGAAAATGCGCAATATGCATCAAAACGAAATTAGACAGGTGCATAAATTTGGGCACCCCAACAGAAAAATCACATCAATAAATTAGCCTCCTTTAGCAGAAATAACAGCCTCTAGAGGCTTCCTATAGCCTGTAATGTGTGTCTGGATTCTGGATGAATGTATTTTGGACCATTCCTCCTTACAAAACATCTCCAGTTCAGTTAGGTTTGATGGTTGCCGAGCATGGACAGCCCGCTTCAAATCACCCCACAGATGTTCAATGATATTCAGGTCTGGGGACTGGGATGGCCATTCCAGAACATTGTACTTGTTCCTCTGCATAAATGCCCGAGTAGATTTTGAGCAGTGTTTTGGGTCGTTGTCTTGTTGAAATATCCAGCCCCGGCGTAACTTCAACTTTGTGACTGATTCCTCAACATTATTCTCAAGAATCTGCTGATATTGAGTGGAATCCATGCGACCCTCAACTTTAACCAGATTCCCAGTACCGGCACTGGCCACACAGCCCCACAGCATGATGGAACCTCCACCAAATTTTACTGTGGGTAGCAAGTGTTTTTCTTGGAACGCTGTGTTCTTTTGCCGCCATGCATAACACCCCTTGTTATGACAAGAATGAAGCTGTCTTGTCCAAATGTGCGTTTGCATACCTCAAGCCACTCCGTAGATGGCGTGTGTGCAGAAAAGGCTTCTTTCCCATCACTCTCCCATACAGCTTCTCCCTGTGCAAAGTGCGTTGAATTGTTGAACGATGCACAGTGACACCATCTGCAGCAAGTTTATGTTGTAGGTCTTTGGAGGTGGTCTGTGGGCTGTTTTTGACCATTCTCACCATCCTTAGCCTTTGCCCCTCCAATATTTTATGTGGCCTGCCACTTCTGGCCTTAACAAGAACTGTGCCTGTGGTCTTCCATTTCCTCACTATGTTCCTCACAGTGGACACTGACAGCTTATATCTCTGCGATAACTTTTTGTAGCCTTCCTCTAAACCATAATGTAGAACAATCTTTGTTTTCAGGTCATTTGAGAGTTGTTTTGAGGCCCCCATATTGTCACTCTTCAGAGGAGAGTCAAAGAGAACAACAACTTGCAATTGGCCACCTTAAATACCTTTTCTCATGATTGGATGCACCTGTCTATGAAGTTCAAGGCTTAATGAGCTCACCAAACCAATTGTGTGTTCCAATTAATCAGTGCTAAGTAGTTACAGGTATTCAAATCAACAAAATGACAAGGGTGCCCAAATGTATGCACCTGTCTCATTTCGTTTTGATGCATATTGCACATTTTCTGTTAATCCAATAAACCTCATTTCATGACTGAAATATTACTATATTATATTAGTTATTGGTTGATCAAAATGAAATTGCTGATCCAAACACCCAAATATTTATAAATGACAATCATGGAAATTGTCAGGGGCTCCTAAACTTTTGCATACAACTATAATTCATGTACCTGATGTGTCTGTGACAAAATGTACTGCCACCGGTTTACTCCCCTCAACCAGGTCACCCTTTGTGGCTTTAGCCAACGCTGTACTGATAACAGGTGCATAGGGAATATTGTGCTCTTCTTCCTGCTGATATCTCTTCTGTTGGGTAAAATTTTCCTTCGTTATGTATTATCCACTTAACGACCGCCCTATAGCAGATATACTGCTGCAGGGGCACTGTTCTGTGCAGAATCATGTATATACAGTAAATGTGATTCTGCACTTCTGCCTAGCTGGCGCGCTGCTGCTGATGTGATTAGTCACAGCAGAAGCCCATCAGCGGGTGCCGGCCAATGGATCGTGGGGGAAGACACACAGGACAGAGCTCTCCCTATATAAACAAGGCAGAGCTCCGTTCTGACGGGGGAAGTGATGGATTTTCTTTCCCTGCAAAGCAGGGCTAGGCACACATTTAACCCTTTGATCGCCCTAGATGTTTAACCCCTTCCCAGCCAGTGTCATTAGTTACAGTGATCACTGTATTGGTGTCACTGGTTCCCAAAAAGTGTCATTTGGTGTCTGATTGTCAGCCGCAATATCAGCCTCGGTATATGTTGCTGATCGCTGTCATTACTAATATAAAAAATAAATAAATAAAAATTACATTATATATACCATAGTTTGTAGGCGCTATAACTTTTGCGCAAACAAATGAATATATACTCATTGGGATTTTATTTACCAAAAACGTAGCAGAAAACATTTTGGCCTAAATTTATGAAGAAATTGAAAAAAAAAAAACAAAACAATTTTTATTGGAAATGTTTTATAGCAGAAAGTGAAATATATTGTTGTTTCATTGTTTATAGCGCAATAAATAAAAAACACAGGGGTGATCAAATACTACCCAATGAAAGCTCTGTTTGTGGGGAAAAAATTGCTTTCATTTTTTGGGTGGTACAATGTTGCATGTCCATGCAATTGTCAGTTGAAGTAACGCAGTGTGGCGTCGCATAAAATTGCCTGGTCATGAAGGGGGGGGGTGTTAAATTGAAGCTGCATTCATATGTGTCTTATGTTTGTCTTGAGCTAAGCCTTAAATCATTTAGATACTTTCCAAATACATCAGCACAGAAAAGGTGCAAAGTCTTACAGTTAATTTTCTTTCAAAAGCAGCCACAGTCTAAGTAGAAAAGCCTGTCTGCTGCCATTATACTGTAGAGAAGCACCCTTGCTCTGTATGTGGAAGTAATGGTGTCTCTGCAGTGGTCCAACACCCACCTTGCTGAATCAGAGCCAGATCTTTATCTCCCATGCCTCTTTGTCCCACTTCACACACATAGATTCATTCTTTCGCCAGCAAAACAGGGCTACTGCCTTGTAGAGAAAGGACTCTTGGGAGATGTAACTTTGGGTGGGGAATGATCTAAATCATGATTTAAAATCGCTAGTAAAAAGGCTTGATCTAAATCATCATTTCTTCTATGTTCATTGACAGACGCAGCTCTTCATGACGTGTGGGGTTTATGCTTGTCCAACTAGGAGTTAACTAGGCAGGGAAAAGAAACGGCTTGCCCCTCCCATGGGGCCTTCCTCTCTTCCCACATAAACCCGCAATCTGCGCAAGGGGCTTTTTTGGACCAGCTGCGGCGGTCTTTAGTGAATTCTCCCCCGGGCGGATGTCGCCCAACAGGCCCCCCAAGAAGCATCCCCCTCCTCCTTGCTTTTCAAGAGAGGATTTTGATCCCGAAGGTCCCTCGGACGGAGAAGAGGATCAGGGGATGGCAGCTGCGCGTAAAAGAGCGTTAGTTTCCGCCATTATAGCTGGAATCGCACTATGCTGCGATTGAGCCAGGATGGCGAATCGCAGATTTCTGCGTATGTGTGTGGGTCCTCCAGGCCCCCTAGGGCCCCCAAGGATTACCCCTATGATCAATTTTTGATCACCTTGTTTATCGTGAATGGCAGCGTCCGCAGCATTCTTTTTAGCGCAGCACAGTGGTGTAGTGGGTAGCACTTGCGCCTGGCAGCATAATGCTTGCTGGCTCAGATCTGAACCGTGACCTGCCTGAAGTTTGCATGTCCTCCCTGTGCCTGCAAGGGTTTCCTCCCGGTACTCCGGTTTCCTCCCACATTCCAAGGGACATAGGTCCAAACGGTTCGATGCTCGCTATCCCTTTGAGGAAAGCTTTTTTTAACAAAAAAAAAATGGGAGTCGCCTGTGGTGGTCCCATCGATAGCTCGCCTTAATAAGACGACAACCATTCCTCTGGAAGGGGTCCCTTTCTTCAAGGGCCTCGCTGACAAAGGACAGAGGCACTGTTAAAGTCGCTCTTCCTGGTGGCAGGCTCTGTGGCCAGCCCTGAAGTCCGCCATGGCGGCGCAATATCTGTCTGAGTGTATGGCGGAGCTCCAGAATATTCTGGACTGTGGCCGCCTGCTGGATACGCCGCAGAGGGCTGCATTTTTGCTCCAAGGTCTGAAGTACCATGGTGATACGGCCGTTGATTTCCTGCCTATGTGATCCAGGATAGCGGTGTTGCTGTATACTCAGACAGGTACTCTGGTTGCGTTTTTTGGTCCGGTGACCATGCTTCCAAAAAAGGTCTCGCAGACCTTCCCTTTCAGGGTGGACGTCTATTCGGTCCACGGCTGGGTGAGATCATTAAGGATTTCACAGGAGGTAAGTGCACCTTCCTCCCAGAGCCCCAGAGGCGTGAGTTTCGCCATAGACAGGGGCCCCCTACCTCGGGTCAGAAGAGGTTTTTTCGCGCCCCGGGCGCAGCAGGTAAAGGTACCCGTCCCGGTAAGGTTGCTGCAGGGGTTGGGTACCGGCAGTGGCAACGCAAAAACAAATCGGCAGGGGACAATCCTCCTCCGCCTGATGGGTTGCCCCCACCCGGGCTTCTGGTGGAGGGACGTTTTCTGAGTTCAACACTCTGCCCCCAGACAGGTTCTTCTCATCGAACTTAGGGCTCCCGCAGGCACACTGGGAGGCCCTCTTCGGGGCTGTCCAAGCACTCTCGGACCTAGGGGTGATTGTGCCAGTGCCTCCAGCGGAAAAGTTTCGAGGTTTTTTACTCAAATCTGTTCGTGGTTCCCAAAAAAGGGGGGGGGGGTCTGGCCAGTACTGGACCTGAAGGCCCTGAACTAGTATGTCAGGGCGCGGAAATTCCGGATGGAATCTATCCGCTCGGTTGTGGCCGCCCTCCATCAGGGGGAATTTCTGGCGTCTCTGGACATCAGAGATGCGTACCTCCATGTACCTATTTGTCCACAGCATCAGCGCTTCCTTAGCTCTACAGTGGGAGACCTCGATTATCAATTTGTGGCACTCCCTTTCGGTCTGGTCTCAGCTCCTCGAGTTTTCACAAAACTGGTAGCCCCGGTATTGGCATTGCTGTGACAGAGAGGCATTTCGGTAGTAGCCTACGTAGACGACCTGCTCCTGAGAGCGGAGTCCGCCTCGGTTCTGGAAGAGAATGTGAGAATCACAATGACCTCGCTGCAGGACTTCGGCTGGTTGCTCAACCTGCAGAAGACGACGGGTCTCCATCCCGTGGCTTGGAGTATCTGGGCTTGATTCTGGACACAGAGCAGGCAAAAGTTTTCCTTCCTCTAGCCAAGTTGCTGTCACTGCAGTCGGCAGTGCGAACCCTCATGTCGCACCGACGGTCTTCATTACGATTCTATATGCGGGGCTGGGGCTCATGGTCTCGACTTTTGAGGCAATACCATACGCCCAGAGTCACACTCGTCTTCTTCAGCGAGCAATCCTGGCTCGGTGGGACAGGTCCCCTCGGTCCTTGGACCTTCTGTTCCGTCTAAGCTCCCAGACCAGGGCGTCTCTGACCTGGTGGTTTCGGGACTCTGCGCTGATTCAGGGGAAGTTGTTCCTGCCCCTTCAGTGGGTGATCTTCACCACGGATGCCAGTCCTTCAGGCTGGGGCAGGTCCTGGGACAGCTGTCTGCCTAGGGCCGTTGGTCGGCACAGGAGGCTCGCCTCCCCATCAATGTGCTGGAACTGAGAGTAATCAGATTGTGCCTCTCTCACTGGACAGTGAGGTTGCAGGGTCGTCCGATTCGGATTCAGTCGGACAATGCCACGGCTGTGGCATATGTGAACCATCAAGGCGGCACGAGGAGTCCAGCAGCTGCAGCGGAGGCAGCTCTGATACTGCGTTGGGCGGAACGTCACATTCCGACACTCTCCGCTACTTACATTCCAGGTGTGGAAAACTGGCAGGCGGACTTTCTCAGTCGCCAGACGCGGGACTCTCCACCCGGAGGTGTTCAACCAGATTTGCCGCAGATGGGGGGGCGCTGGATGTGGATCTAATGCCGTCTCGGTTCAATCACAAGGTGAAGACCTTGTCCAGAACGAAGGATTCATTGGCAGTGGCCACGGACGCGCTGGTGGCCCCCTGGGGCCGTTATCGCCTTCTGTACGCCTTCCCTCCAATAAAACTTCTACCGCGTTTGATACGCAGAATAGTGGCGGAGGGAATACCAATAATCCTGGTGGCAACAGATTAGCCTCGGCGCACTTGGTACGCCGGCGTGGTGCAAATGGTGGCAGACGCCCCCTGGCGGCTCCCGCTGCGAGACGATCTACTGTCTCGGGCCCATCTTGCACCCTGCTTTACCCTCGCTGGCTTTGACGGCCTGGCTATTGAGTCCCAGGTGCTAAGAGACAGGGGAGTCGCTGACTCCATGTTCCCTACCTTGTTGAAGGCTCGCAAGTGCACTTCTCGCAAGATTTACCACCATACCTGGAAGGCTTATATAGCTTGGTGCGAGGCGGAGGGTCATAACCCTCGCTCTTATGTAGTGTCCAGGGTCCTGACTTTTTTGCAGCAGGACCTGAACAAAAAACTGGCTTTGAGTACCCTCAAGGGCCAGATATCGGCTCTGGCGATTCTTTTCTAGAGTCCTTTGGCTTCGCACTCGTTGATTCATACCTTTGTACAGGTGTGCGACATGTGGCGCTTCGGGTGAAGGCCCGATGGCCCAGTGGGATCTGAATTGGTGCTTTCTGTACTTCAGAAACCGCCCTATTTAAATATCAGGGTGATTCCCTTACAACTGCTGTCGCAAGGGTGACTTTTTTGGTTGCCATCACTTCCGCCAGACGGGTGTCTGAATTAGCAGCACTATCGTGCAAGTCTCCCTGTCTGGTCCTGCATAAGGACAAGGCGGTCTTGCGACCCTTTCTTTCCTTCCTTCCGAAAGTGATTTCTTCTTTTCACATTAATCAAGATATTGTTCTTCATTCATTGTGCCCTCGTCCATTGCACCCAAAAGAAATTGAGTTGCATGCCTTGGATGTAGTGAGGTCCTTACGAATTGCATTTAGCTGCTACAGCTTCTTTTTGGAAGGCTGATGCCTTGTTTGTGCTGATAGAGGGTCCGCCCAAAGGTTTTGGCGGCCTCGTCGGCTACTATTTTTAGTTGGATTAGACAAACCGTGACCCACGCATATTCTGTTCGGGGCAAGGTTCCTCCTTTTCCGGTCACGGCCCATTCTACCCGGGCTGTTAGCACTTCCTGGGCTTTTAGACACCAGGCCTCGGTGTCACAGGTGTGCAAGGCGGCCTCTTGGGCCTCGGTTCACACTTTCACTAAGTTTTATAGGTTGTTGTGCTAGCATCTTTGGATGCTGCTTTTGGCCTCAAAGTTTTGCAGGCGGCAGTGTAGGCGCGTCTGGCACCTCCTTAAGAGGTTCTGTTGGGTACTGTTGTTATTGTTTACCCACCCCTCTTTTTGACACAGCTTGGGGACGTCCCCACACGTCATGAAGGGCTGCGTCTGTCAGTGAACGTAGGAGAAAAAGGGATTTTATTAAAACTTACCGTAAAATCCTTTTCTCTGAGTTCACTGTCAGACCCACCCCTCTGTGCTCTGTTCTTGTACGGCTTGTGTACGAACTGCTGAGCTATGCTATGGAGAGGGTTTATGTAGGAAGAGAGGACGGCCCCATGGGAGGGGCCAGCTGTTTCTTTTCCCTGCCTCGTTAACTCCTAGTTGGACAAGCATAAACCCCACACGTCATGAAGAGCTGCGTCTGTTAGTGAACTCGGAGAAAAGGATTTTACGGTAAGTTTTAATAAAATGCCTTTTTTTAAAGAGCAACTGTCATCGCAGTCCCGCAGCAGCTCCTCCTCTGACCCGCTGTTGACTCAACGACAGTCCCATTCACTTTAATGGGACGGCTGGTGATACGGCAGTGACACAACAAGATGAGGGATGTGGCGGCAGCAGGTGAATGGATGCCTGCTAACAGGCGCTGCCATGATGGATCTGAAATGACAGGTGCTCTTTAAATGTAAGGACTTATTCTTGCTGGTAGTTAGAATTTGTAATATTTGCAAACAAAATGAAGGTTTCCTATTTAGAATAATAAGCTGTCAGGTTAGTAAAAACATCAGAACCAATTCAGTCATACAGTTTGTAGTGTACATAGATTTGCAAAACAATGGGATAAAGGAATATTCCTGAACTTTGTTTTATCTCATGGTTACTGTGAAACTGTGTGAGTGCATCAATGCAGGGCATGTTATCTCAGCTTGCAGAGCTTGGATTCATTGAATGAGTTTACCAAAAATGTAACTATTGCAGAATATACAGCCTCATGCTACAAAACTAAGCTCCATTTCATACAGAATAAACTAAATTATTAATGTATCCTTAATAGAAAACTATCGATAGATTGTTACTCCAAAAGCATTTTATTAAAATAAATTTTAGAAAAATAAAAAAAAAAAACTATTTAAATCAAAAAAATCTGATTTGAATGAAAAAAAAATCCAATATTTATTTTTTTTTTTTTTTTTTTTTAGATCATTGATTTTTATCTATCCTATTGTCCATAGGAACTAAACTCGCAGCAGCTGCCCCTGCAAGAATTTTACAATCCTGTTGATATTTGTCATATGAAGTAATAATAGCTGTTTTTTGCTCCAGCAAGGTATTACTAAAATGCTGGTACATAATCTAGATGGGTAGGAGAATTTGGGGTGAATTGGGGTAAAACATACCCCTTCTAGCCACTTGCCGACCAGGCTTTTTCTGCCACTTTTTGTTTACAAACTTAAAGTGGTTGTCAACCTGTGACAACCAATTTAACCTACAGGTAAGCCTAGAATAAGGCTTACCTGTAGGTGCACTGCATATCTCCCAAACCTGCACGGTTAAGGAGACATGCAGTGTTTTGCATGTGCCGACTTCATGTCGGCACATGTGCAGTGAAGAAACGGCCTCCATGCCGTTTCTCCACTGACCCTGTGCCGTGACTGGCGGCTCCCACGCGCATGCGCGGGAGTGACATCACGCATCTCCGGCCAGTCACAGAGCCGGAGGCGCTGCCCCAGAAGGAAGAGGGGCAGAAGATGGACGCAGCCTGGAGCGGGGACATCGCTGGACGCCGCAAGCTTTGTTTGCAGGTAAGTGGCACATAATGGGCTACTATGCGATGCATAGTAGCCCATTAGGCTTCTACTTTACAGGGTTATATTGAGGAAGTAAACCCAATCTGGGTTTACTTCCTCTTTAAATCAGTATCTTTTGCTAGAAAATTACTTGGAACCCCCAAACATTATACATTTTTTTTATCAGAGACCCTAGGGAATAAAATGGTGATTGTTGATATTTTTTTTATGTCACGTGGTGTTTGTGCAGTGGTTTTGCAAATGCAATTTATTTGTTTGAAAAAATACACTTTAATGAATTCAAAAGAAAACCAAAACACACTATTTAGCACATTTTTTTTTTTTTTTATAATGTGAAAGATGATGATACGCTAATGTAGCCATGTGCTCCCTTGAGAGTGGCTGGTAGTAGTGGTTCACCTTATAGCTGCCCTCAATCACACCATATATCACACATCCGGAGACACTGAACAGGCCGGCTCTTGTTTTTGTTTTTTATTTAGGTGAAATAACTTGGATGGGGTTAAGGGATGACTGTGGGATGCCCAAAGAATTATGGTACACAAACTCCATATACAGTCCTGTATATGCACACTTGCACTGCAGACTATCCTTCTGCAGACTGTTGCTCCTCACATCTCTCTAGCACTCAACTTGCTGATCATTTCTTCTACAATTCTCTCTCTAGCACAGAACTTGCAGATTATCACTTTTTTATTTTTCTCCAGCATTTCACTTAGTTTCCAGCCTAAACGGAAATTTATAAAGCTTCTCTACTCCTTCCTCTACACCACGACTAGCACATGGTGAGGCCTACTCTGTTAGCAGGACCTCAGGAACACCCATTACAGGCCAGGGATCATGGGCCCCTGAATGTGTAGCAAAGTAATTGAGTGCTAGCCGGGCCTTAGATGGACTACAACTCCCAGCCCATCCCTCTTCCAGGTCCCTCCGACCTGCTTTTCCTCATTGACACTCCTTCCCCTGACTGGCTCCCAAGGCTTCTACAGACTGTCCACTATTCCTCTCCCAGCCTGCTCCAGCACTTTCTCCTCCAGCTCCCAGGTTCTGTCACTTACCACATAGGTGGATCACTTTAAAGTCTCTCTCTCTGTAGCATCTCCGCTGTTCTTCTGTTCCCTTATGCGACTCCAGGAATGACCACCATTCCTGGCTGCACCCGAACCTCCAGGCCTCAAGATTACCCCCCCAGATGGGGGTGACCTCCTGGGTAGAGGCCTCCACAGCGCCTCTGCTACATCTCCAGACTTCCACCCGACTCAGAGTATTTAAGGAGGTCTGCCCCCTGCCAATACTGCTTGGGGATTTGTCAGGGCTCCTTAGAACACTCCAGATGGCTCCACCTATCTCCCAGCTCTCTGACCATAAACTCTCCTCCAGGTTTCTAGAAAGAAGTGGGAGGTCCTGGTGACCTCATCTGTTGAACTAACTCAATCCTCCCTGAGCCACTCCTCCTGGCCCAGATCAAAACATTCAGGCCTGCTCCTATACTCAGGCCTCACTAAATTTTACCTCACCTAGCAAAACCCTGCTAGAAAAACACACCTACACCATGGCTGCACAACACTGAGTAAATATATTCCTAACATGTCACGCTTTAAAATTATGCACACTCGTGGAATGACGACAAATTAGGGTACTTAACCATTTCAATACCGGACGTTTATACCCCCTTCCTGCCCAGACCAATTTTCACCTTTCAGCGCTCTCACACTTTGAATCTCAATTACTCTCTCATGTTACACTGTACCCAAACAAAATTTTTATCATTTTTTTCTCACAAACAGAGCTTTCTTTTGGTGGTATTTAATCGATGCTGGGTTTTTTATTTTTTGCAATATAAGCAAAAAAAAGAGCGAAAATTTTGGAAAAAAAACACTTTTTTTTAGTTTCTAAAACTAACAATTTTGCAAAAAAAAAAATTTTTCTATATGAATTTGGCCCAAAATTTATACTGCTACCTATCTTTGGTAAAAATAACCCAAATTAGTGGATATTATTTGGTCTGTGTGAAAGTTATAGAGTCTACAAACTAGGGTGCAAATCATTGAAAATTGATCACACCTGATGTACTGACGGCCTATCTCATTTTGTGAGACCCTAACAAGCCAGTAAAGTACAAATATCCCCCAAATGACCCCTTTTTGGAAAGTAGACATCCCAAGGTATTTAGTAAGAGGCATGGTGAATTTTTTGAAGTTGTAATTTTTCCCCACAATTCTTTGTAAAAATGAAGAATTTTTTTTTTTTTTTTACACAAAATTGTCACAACAACAAGTTATTTCTCACACACCGCATATACATACTTGCAATGACACCCCAAAATACATTCTGCTACTCCTCCTGAGTTTGGCGATACTACATGTGTGAGACTTTTACACAGTCTTGTCACATACCGAGGCTTAACATTGAAGTAGCACCGTTAGGCGTTCTACGAGCATAAATTACACATCTCACTTCTCAACCACCTATTACAATTTTGAAGGCCCTGGAGCACCAGGACAATGGAATTGCCCACAAAATGACCCCATTTTGGAAAGCTAACACCCCAATGTATAATCTATGAGGCATAATGAGTCTTTTGAACATGTAATTTTTTTTCAGAAGTTTTTGGAAAATGTGGAAAAAAAATGAAAACGCATTTTTTTACCCAAAGTTGTCCATTTATATGATATTTCCAACACATAGCATGTACATAGCAAATTCCTGCCAACCTATCACATTGTTGAATGCCCTTCATATTTCTAACACATAGCATGTACAGTACATACAAATTCCAAACCAAAATACATTCTGCTGAGCAAAGGGTTAGAAGAGATTACCTGCTGTTTTAGTAGTGCAGTGGTCAACAGAGGACAGCATCGGTCCAGGCAGCAGACAGGAACGTGGACAAGCACAGCAAAACAGGCAGCCTCAGGAATATGGTCCATAGTAGCCAGTAGAAATATTGGCAGCACTGGTCCAGGTAGCAGGCAGGGATGTGGTCAGCAGCAGCAAAATGTTCGTCCATGCAGCAGGCAGGAATACTGTCCATAGCACAGGCAGCAGGCAGAGTACAGCCAAAAGCATTGGGTCCAGGCAGCAGGCACATGGTCCATAAAAAGTCCTGGGTCAGTGCAGGCAGAGATATTGTCAGTGTGGGCAGAGATATTGTCAGTACAGCCAAAGTATCTGTCCAGGCAGCAGGCAGGACCATCAAACTTAGGGCCTTGGTCAAGAAAGAATGGGGGCAGGGGTAGAGACTTCTCCCACCCAAATCGCTTTGAAGCCTCCGGACACCAGACCCTGTTCTGGGAATTAAAAAACAAAGAGAAAACCAATAACTGTTTTTCTCAAATCAGAACATCATTCTGGAGCCCCTGACATATGTGAGACCTCTGTGTAGCAGGTGAAAGATCAGTCCAAGGGGGCAGGCAAAAACATGGTCAACAGGCCGAGGTCAGTGCAGGTAAAAGGCAGAAATAGACGGTAGGCAGAGGCATAGTCGATACAATCCAGGGTCAGTTCACTTGAAAGGCAGAAATATGGCGGATAAACAATGCAGACGGCAGGCAGAGGCATAGTCCATAAACAGGCCAGGGTCAGTTCACATGGAAGGCAGTGGTATGGTTGGTCCAGGGAAATAATCAGCACAGGAATTGGAAATTGGGAAATGGCATTTGAAATATTATTGAAATACTAATAATTTACAAGTGTATGATAGCGTTTGAAGCATTGTCCAATACAAAGGCCAGGATTGGAGGGACATTGGGGGACAATAGAAACTGTGTCTTTCCTAATCCCTCTTTTGCTGCACATCCAACATTTTTTTTTGGCGTCTTCTTCCGGTTGTTGATGGGGGAATATGTTCAGGAAAATGGCTCTCATGCAGTCTGCTGAGACAATCGGTGCGGATTTCTGGGGGGGATCCTTGTGGATATATCAGGGCAGTAATGATGTCTTGAATAAAATTTAGGAAGGGGTTGGGTCGTTCTGTTGATTTCCGGTAGGTGACGTAAGCATTGTACATGGCCATGTGAAAAATGTAAACCGCAACTTTTTTGTACCAGAAGAGGGATTTTCTAGTTGGTAGATAGGGCTGCAACATGTGGTCATTTAAATCCACCCCCCCATGAATTTATTATACTCGTGGATACAATTTGGTATTTCAACGGGACCCTGTCTTCTTAGAAGTTCCACTGAGGTGGCATCATGGATTATGGACATGATGTACATGTCTTTTTTATCCCTCCACTTCACAGCCAATACTTCCTCGTTCCTGAGGCTTGCTGATTCCCCCTTTGCAAACGTGTGGTGATTAGACTCTGTGGGAAGCCCTTTCTGTTTGTTCTTGCAGTACCGCAGGCCAAAGTATCCTCCCAATATAGGTGGTGGAAAAGGGGCAAACTTGTGTAATAGTTGTCCATGTAAATATGATATCCCTTCTTGAAGAGTGGGTAAGCCAATTCCCAGACAATCTTCCCGCTTATTCCGAGGTACGATGGACAATCAGGGGGCTGGAGATGGGAGTCTTTGACTTCATATATACAGGGAGTGCAGAATTATTAGGCAAGTTGTATTTTTGAGGAATAATTTTATTATTGAACAACAACCATGTTCTCAATGATTCCAAAAACTCATTAATATCAAAGCTGAATATTTTTGGAAGTAGTTTTTAGTTTGTTTTTAGTTGTAGCTATTTTAGGAGGATATCTGTGTGTGCAGGTGACTATTACTGTGCATAATTATTAGGCAACTTAACAAAAAACAAATATATACCCATTTCAATTATTTATTTTCAGCAGTGAAACCAATATAACATCTCAAAATTCACAAATATACATTTCTGACATTCAAAAACAAAACAAAAACAAATCAGTGACCAATATAGCCACCTTTCTTTGCAAGGACACTCAAAAGCCTGCCATCCATGGATTCTGTCAGTGTTTTGATCTGTTCACCATCCACATTGCGTGCAGCAGCAACCACAGCCTCCCAGACACTGTTCAGAGAGGTGTACTGTTTTCCCT
>BLSH010328665.1:1623128-1637203 GCA_018402905.1 Glandirana rugosa
AGATGGGGTAAGTGCGGGGCTAGTGGGTGGACGAATGAGGGATGGGGGGGTTTGACTGATTGACTGACCGAATGGGGGGTTTGCCGCCCTGCCAAAAAATGGAGCACCAGCTACCACTGATGTGCAGCTTTGGTTTGCATACATATCTTTCTCTAGTTTATGTATTTGTTTGTCATGCTGAAGAAGTTCAAATTGATTTCTCATTAGCTCTGGTTAAAACCTATAACTCGAGCTTTCATCTTTTTTTTCCTACCTTCCCAAATTGATTATGATGAGCCTATAATTAGAAAGCAGGAAAGCCATCCGTTTCATCTTGGGTAACTAAATGATAAATGTCGGGTAGCTATTGGTCCGATAATTAGCAATTATCATTTTCCAATTCTACGTGTATGCCCCATGCGTCACTTTTATTTGCTGCAGCCTTGACAGTGTCTCTACTTGACATCATTTATCAGCATTTCTGTTTGCAAAAGGACCCCCTCCCCCACCACAGAAATGTCAAATTAATACCATTGATCTTTTTAAGTAAATTGTCAGATTACAATTTGTTTTAAAGGATACAACTACTTAGAATGTTTCTTGCTTGCCACATGCAAATGAAGGTTTGCTCCAGTCTGGTTATTTGACACTAATTCAATATTTGTTCTAGTAATAAATGAATGCAGATACGATATGTTTATTTTTACATAGTACACAATTTATCTTGTTTGTCATTTGGTCTATTAATATCTAGAAGGCAAAGCATCAAATGAAAAGCTTCTTTTATTATATGTACTGTGAAATATAGTGCGCATTTACACACTGCCAGTCAAAAGATTTAGAACACTCCCATTTTTGAAGTTTTTATTGAAATTTACGCCGTTTAATGTCTCAGTGTACTCTGAAAATAAAGCAAAGGACTAACCAGCAATTTGACATTAAAAGGAAATCATGGAATTGCTTTCTTTAACAAAATGTAATCCAGACTCACCAACTTTGGATCCCGCAAAAGAGCCCCAGACCATCACACTTCCTCCTCCATGTTTGACAGTTGGTGTCACACACCAAAGAACCATCCTTTAACCTACTCAGCAGTCTATAAAAACCCTGCGCGTTGAACCGATAATATCACATTTTGATTAATTGGTCCATAAGACCTTTTCTCTTACGTTCACTGACAGACGCAGCCCTTCATAGACAAGTGGGGTTTATGCTCATCCTACTAGGAGTTGACTAGGCAAAAAAGCAAAAGGATAGGCTGGCCCCTCCCAGGGGGCCGTCCTCACTTCAGCATATAATCCCCCTGCTGCACATAGCATATCAGTTTTATTTGCCTAGTGCAAGGAGTTAGACCTGGCTCCCTTATGAGACCTGCTTTTTTGCTACCGCTTTTTTATTTTTCTCAAGCTATCTGATGAAGACTGCTATCAAGAAGCCGGCTGGGGCATAGAGGATATTTAGAAACCCTGAACTTACCCCAGCGCGGCCGACGGATGCAAGCTAACCTTAGCCTTGGCGGGGTCCGCCGCATCATGCCCATTCCGTGCGGGCGGCCAGTGGATGATCCCCACTTGCGCCCAGTGACCGGACTCGTTTCCTGTCCAGAGGCCTTGGCCTGCAGCATCCCTCTCTGCAGTTGGGAGGAAGGTCTGCAACCGGGTGGCTACCCGCTACGCCCGTTGGACTGGTGAGTGACCCCCTCTCCCCCCCCAGGGGCGCGGAGGGGGGCAACTGGGCAAATATTTTGCGGATAACCGGTCGGTGGAGGGTCTATTTTGGGGCTTAGGCCTCCCCTGGGTGTCCTTACCCCCCTCCTATCACCCCCCCCCCCGCACCGAACCCTGCGCCGTTTAGAATCGCCATGCGGTGATCCGCCACCATTTTGCGGCGTATCGCCCCCATTTTTCTTTAGCCGCGGCCAAATTGCTGTGGATTTTGGCCTCTAGTGTCGACCGTCGGCCATTTTGCCGTAGTCGTGCCCTGTATAATTCAGGCTTGGGCCTCTTGTGTCCGCCCGGCGGCCATTTTGGGATATGCCTGGAAGGAGAAAAAACGTGCTTTCTCTGCTGACACTTCCTCTTTCACTGGACGGATGGCACAGGCAGGACCCTCTGACTGGCGGTCAAATTCCTACTGGGAAGCAGAGCTTGAGGCATCAAACAGCAAGTATAGCTGTGTTCTCCCTGCGGTGCTGGTAGCGGTGGGTGCAGTCCTCCTGGGCCTTCCCTGGGTGTTCTGTGGGGCAGCGGTGGTGGTCACATTGTGGGGGTGCCAGAGTTTTTTTCTGCCTGTCAGGGTCTGGCAACGCGGTGGCGGCTGAACCTGCAGGTCCTTTCAAGTTGGGGCCAGTGGAAGCGCAACCTGCACTGGGGACACTGGTATCCCTGGACCAGTTAAGGGCAGTTTTGGGGGTTTTTTTCCCCAGGAGGTGCCGGATCGGGCTAGGGGGCCCGTAAAATAAAAAAACAAAACTAACGTCCACCCTCCGCTTTCATCGGGGGAGGATTCTGGACTGGAGATGGCCTCTGTGGTCACGAGGACCCCCGTAGAGCTTTCAGAGGGCGTGCGGTGCCCTCGGACGGCGAAGAGTATCAGGGGGCCTCAGTAGCGAGTGAAAAGGCGCTGCTGGCCGCCCTGATCGTCAAATATTCGTGCGTCCTTGCGACTGGACCAAGTGGGGAGTCGCAGGAGCCCGCATACGTTTGTGGGTCTCTTAATCCACCTAGGTCTCTTAGGGCTTTCCCTAATGATCAGTTTTTTTTGACCAGCTGGTATATAAGGAATGGCAGCGTCCGTAGAATTCCTTCGCCCTGCCAAAAGCGTTTCGCTGTATGCTACCTTTTAAGGATAGCTTTGTGAAGAAGTGGGCATCCCCCGCAGTGGACCCTCCGGTGGCTCGCCTGAATAAGGTGACGTCCATCCCCCTGGAGGGGTCTCCTTCTTTTTAGGATCCGGCTGATAGACGGACGGGGGTGGTTTCCAAGGCACTGTTCTTGCTGGCGGGGTCAGCCATGAGACCGGCTCTGGCTGCACAATCCCTTATAGAGTGTGCGACTGAGTTGCACTGCGAGTTGAGTTGCGGGAACTCTCCTGAGGTGTCACAGCGAGCAGAGCACCTGATAGAGGGGAGTCGATAACTGTGTGATGCAGCTTTAGACCTGCTTCCCATGCTCTCTGAAATGTCTGCTTCGCAGTCATTATCAGACGGGAGCTGTGGTTACGCTTGTGGTCGGGTGACCATGCGTCTAAGAAGGATCTCACGGATCTCCCTTTTCAGGGTGAGCGTCTTTTTAGGACGCAACTGGATGAATTCTTTAAGGATTCACGGGAGGGAAGAGTACTTTCTTCCGAAGCCCAAGCGGCGGGAGTTCCGCCGTAAGCAGTGTCCTGTTTCTTCAGGTCAGAAGAAGTTTGTTTGTGCGCCCGGTGCAGCGGGCAAGGGCTCTAGGCCCAGCATGTCTGCCTCGGGGTTCGGTAAACGGCCCTTCCAGAGTAAGAACAAAAAGGCAGAGGACAAGTCCTCCTCTGGACAGGTGGACTGCCCGCATTCCGACCGGTGGGTGCAGGAAGTGGTGTCCTCCAGGTATAGGATAGAGTTCAGCACTCTACCCCCAGACAGGTTCTTCCCATCGAACTTAGGACTCCCTTCGGGGCGTCGGGAGGCTCTCCTGGAGGCTTTTCAGAAGCTCCCCGAAAAGGGGTAATTGTGCCGGTACCTCCGCTGGAAGGGTACCGCGGTTGCTATTCAAACCTTTTTGGGTACCCAAAAAGGGTTTAGTCAGGCCAGTTCTGGACTTAAGAGATCTAAGCCACTTTGTGAACGCGCTAAAATTCTGAATGGAATCTGTCCGTTCGGTCGTGGCTGCCCTGCACCAAGGGGCCTTCATGGCGTCTCTGGATTCCAGGGACGCGTACCTCCATGTTTCCATTTGTCTCCGGCACCAGCGCTTCCTGCGTTTTTGTGGTGGGAGACCTACATTGCCAATTTGTGGCACTTCCCTTTGGTCTGGCCTCGGCTCCTCGGGTGTTCACCAAGCAGGTGGTTCCGGTGATTGCGCTATTGAGGCAGAGAGGCATTGCTGTGGTAGCATACCTCAACGGTTTACTCCTGAGAGCGGAGTCTGCTTCAGCTCTGGAGGAGAGCGTGGCTATCACCATGGCCTCGCTAAAAAGACTTCGGCTGGCTGATCTATCTGCAGAAGTCGACATTGATCCCATCCTGTTGCCTGGGATATCTGGGTCTGATTATGGACACGGAACAGGCGAAGGTGTTCCTACCTCCGGCCAAGTTACTGACATTACAAGCGGCAGTGCGAACCCTGCTGTCGCGGCAGTGGTCCTTCTTACGGTGCTGTTTGCGGGTGTTGGGGCTCATGGTTTCAGCCTTCGGGGCAATACCTTACGCCCAGAGTCACACTCTGCTTCTACAGAGAGCGATCCTGTCACGATGGGACAAGTCACCGTTGTCCCTGGACAGGCTGATCAGGTTGGATCACCAGACCAGAGGATCGTTGACATGGTGGCTTGGGGCCTCGGCCCTAAAGTTAGGGAAGTCTTTTCTCCCCTGAACTGGTCGATAGTAATGACGGACGCCAGCCTTTCAGGCTGGGTAGAGGTCCTGGGGCAGTTGTCTGCTCAGGGACGTTGGTCGGCGCAGGAATCTCGCTTTCCGATGAGTGTGTTGGAGCTGAGGGCGATCAGGCTCTGTCTCTTCCACTGGTCGGCAAGGCTGCGCGGCCACCCGATTCGGATTCAGTCGGACAATGCCATAGGTGGCATATGTGAACCATCAGGGCATAACAAGGAGCTCGGCAGCAGCTGCGGAAGCTGCTCTCATTCTGAGATGGGCAGAAATTCACATGCCGGCAATCTCCGCCATTTACATTCCGGGCGTAGAAGATGGGCAGGCGGACTTTTGCAGTCGCCAGACACTGGATCAGGGGGAATGGTCCCTACATCCAGAGGTGTTCCGCCAGACTTGCCACAAGTGGGACACGCCAGGCATGGACCTAATGGCGTCCAGGTTTAACCACAAGGTGCAGACCTTTGTATGCAGAACAAGAGACCCGTTGGCAGTCGCCACGGACACATTAGTAGCAAAATGGAGTCGGTATCGGCTCCTGTACGCCTTTCCTCCGATCAAGCTACTTCCGCGGTGACTGCGCAGAATAGCAGAGGAAGGGATTCCAACAATCCTGGTGGCTCCGGATTGGCCTCGGCGTCCTTGGTACTTGGTGCGGATGGTAACAGAGGTTCCCTGGCATCTTCCGCTACGCGAAGACCTGCTGCCACAGGGACCCATCCTACACCCTGCTTTACTCTCGCTGGTTTTTGACGGCTTGGCTATTGAGTCCTAGGTGTTGAGGGATAGGGGTGTGTCTGACTCCGTGATCCCTACCGTGCTTAAGGCGCGCAAGGTAATTTGCGCAAGTTTTATCATCGGACCTGGAAGGTCTATATCGCCTGATGTGAGGCGGAGGGTTGGAACCCTCACTCTTACGTGGTGCCCAGGGTGCTGTTTTTTTTGCAGCGGGGCCTGGATAAAAAGTTGGCACTGAGTGCTCTCAAGGGTCAGATTTCGGCTCTGGCGATTCTCTTTCAGCGGCCTTTGGCGTCACATTCGTTGATCCGTACGTTTGTACAGGGTGTGCGCCATGTGGCTACTCAGGTACGGTCGCCTTGGCACCGTGGGATTTGAATTTGGTTTTTCTGTGCTGCAGAAACCGCCATATGAGAAGATCAGGGTTATCCCTTACAATTGCTGTCGCAGGCAGTGGCTTTTTGGTGGCCATTACATCCGCTAGGCAGGTGTCTGAGTTGGCAGTGTTGTCCTGCAAGTCTACTTACCTGGTCCTTCACAAGGACAAGGCGGTTTTGCGCCCTTATCCTTCCTTTCTACTGAAGGTGGTCTCTTATTTTCACGTTAATGAAGATGTTGTTCTTCTTTCATTATGTCCGCATCCATCGCATCCTAAGGAATTTGAGTTACATTCATGGATGTCGTGTGGGCTTTGCGGGTGTATTTGGCGGCTACAGCTTCCTTTCGGAAGTCTGCTGCGGTTTGTGCTGATGGAAGGTCCGCGCAAGGGCTTGGTGGCCTCGTCAGCTACTGTTTTCCCGTTGGATCAGACAGACCGTGACTCATGCGACTACTGTTCAGGGCAAAGTATCCCCTTTTCCTGTCACGGCTCATTCCACCAGGGCAGTTAGCACTTCCTGATTTTTCAGACACCAGGCTTTGGTGTCACAGGTGTGCGAGGCGGCTACTTGGGCCTCGGTGCACACACTTACTAAGTTTTACTAAGTTGATGTTCAGCATCTGCGGAGTTTTGCAGGCGACGGTGTAGGCGTGGCTGGCGCCTCCTAAGAGGATTCTGTTGGGTACAGTTGTTGTTGCTTGCCCACCCCTCTTGACTGACACAGCTTTGGGACATTCCCACTTGTCTATGAAGGGCTGCGTCTGTCAGTGAATGTAAGAGAAAAAGGGATTTTATTAAAAATTACCGTTAAATCCTTTTCTCCGAGTTCACTGACAGACGCAACACCCACCCCTCTGTGTTGAGTTTGTACGGCTTGATACGAACTGATATGCTATGCACAGCATGGGGATTATATGCTGAAGTGAGGACGGCCCCCTGGGAGGGGCCAGCCTATCCTTTTGCTTTTTTGCCCAGTCAACTCCTAGTAGGATGAGCATAAACCCCACTTGTCTATGAGGGGCTGCGTCTGTCAGTGAACTCAGAGAAAAGGATTTTACGGTAAGTTTTAATAAAATCCCTTTTTTTCTGGTCTTCAGTAGTCCACTGGCGGTGCTTTATGGCCCAGGCAAGTTTTTTTTCTTATTTTGCAATCTTAGCAATGGCTTTCTTAGAGCCACTCAACCTCAAACCTGCAGCTCAAAGTCTTCTCTTTACAGTTGAAACGGAGACTGGCTTACTTCAATCTGTGTTAATTGTGCTTGAAGCTGTTGTCCTGTGAGCTACCTGTCACGCAAGCTGTTGACTCTCAGAAACTTGTCTTCTGATTCTGTTGTGGCTTTGGGTCTGCCAGACCATCTCCTGTCAGTTTCCTCCAGTTTTTAAGCGACTTTTGATGGTGTAGGAAACTGTACTCACTAATAGCTTGGCTTTCTTAACAATTTCTCTAAAGTGAAGACCTATACTTTAAGGCTCGGTTCACATTGCTGTGACCCCAAGGTCGTGCGAATTCCAGTGCAACTTTGCATTGTGATTTGCTTGCAACTTGATGCGACTTCAATGTGACTTTCATACAACTTTGATATATCATAACAATACAGAGTATGACATATTATTGAGCTTACAAAACCCTCTGAATTTGCAGACAAAGAAACAACTTCCTTGCAACCTTTGTGCTTTTAACATTGCAGCCTATGGCACTCATCTTGCAAGAAAGACACAGAAAAGTAAAGTAGTGCAGGAACTTTTTTTTTCTTGTTGTTGCTGCGGTTTGAGTCACAGCAATTAAGACAACATTTATTGAAAATGTGTTTTGACTTGTCATATGCCTTTCTGTGTTGCACTTCACAGTAAGTCACATGAGAATTTGCAGCAGTGTGAACTAGTGCTAAAGGGTTATAAGGGTCTGTGTCTTCTATTGTTAATGGCCTTTTCTTGCCATTTTGAGAGCAATATACTACTTCCTGCAGTACAGTACTATAAAATTATTGCTTGAGAGGGGTAGTGACGCAGTCTGTTTCAACACTGCTTTTATACCGACAGAGAGCTTGGAAGTAATGAACAAAAGTTGGGACATCTGTAGGAATTGTTAGCATAAACGTTGGAGGCTTAATTTACTTACATTGTTGCAGAACCACTGACAGTTGTTAACCCATTACTTCTTTCCAGGAAAGGCCTTTATGTATAGCTCTGAAATGAATATTATTTTTCAGTTTTTGTTAACCTAAAAACTGTTTTCATCTTTGCCAGTTTACTGCTTTCCTTTGTAACATTTCAGGTTATTCACTGGACCTGAACTGTGTAAATTTCAATAGAAACTGTAAAATGGGGCTGTTCTAAAATGATCCTTTTTTGAATTGTGAAGAGGGACTGAGCTTTCTTCTGGAGAATTCACCAGTGAGCAAATTCAGCATTTCAATGTCCTGTGGTTCATATTAGGTTCGCCATAAAGATATGGAAATTTCACTTTAGCTTGTGCTACCCTAACCTATGTGACAACAGGAATGCAAAAAAAGTTTAGAGTGGGACTCAAAAACAGGACTATTCACTGGAAAAAGCGGTTGTTTAACCACTTCTGCTTCCGTACCCCTTATGGACCAAAGCAATTTTTAATATTTCCACTATAGGCCAATTGATTAAATCGGAGTTCTACCCAAAATTGGAAGCACCGCCTATCTACCCCCCCCTCCGGTGCCACATTTGGCACCTGTTGGGGGGGAGCAGGTACCTACTTTTGACAGGTACCCGTCCCTACTTCCAAAAGATCTCGCCGCATCAAGAACACTCGGAAGTTTGGCCCCCCTCCTCCATCCCCTGCCGCCGGGCCATTCAGAAAACGTAGCGTGCATGCTCAGTAGGGAACCGGCTGTGAAGCCGAAAGGCTTCCCTTACCACGAATGGCGGCAGCGGCACCCGCAAGCCAATGGAAACATCGGCTGTGGTGCCGACATCGCTGGATTCCAGGACAGGTAAGTGTCCTAATATTAAAAGTCGTTCAAAGAATGGAAAGTGGACCTCGCTGGAAACACAATCCCTCATTTGGGGATATCGTCCGTAGGGAGATAGGGGTAGATCTCCAATATCCAGTGCCTCTATGGGGCGTGATCTGGAAATTTTGATGGTATGCACTCTTGCGGGGCCTGGGCTGCTACCGCTGTAAATGACTTGACGTGTCGATTCACATATAAGATCAAATACTAGATACGAATGGAGCGCCCGAGACAAAGGTGTAAAAGTTGCAAAGGTGGATTTTATTCGGTAGAAAGAATAGTAAAAAGTGCCAACGCGTTTCGGGGGTCAAATGGCATCCCCCTTCCTCAGGGCTGTTGTTCAATCAGTTCAGATATCTGGATGTCAGTCCCTATGGAGATCTAATGTGTGTGTTAAAAGAGGCATGCCTCTTTGAACACACATCAGATCTCCATACGGACTGACATCCAGATATCTGAACTGCTTGAACAACAGCCCTGAGGAAGGGGGATCCCATTTGACCCCCGAAACGCATTGACACTTTTTACTATTCTTCCTACCGAATAAAATCCACCTTTGCAACTTTTACACCTTTGTCTCGGGCGCTCCATTCGTATCTAGTATTTAATATTAAAAGTCAGTAGCTACAGAACTCCACTTTAAGCAATTCTTTTTCTTCTATTCTATACTTTTTTGTTGTCCGTTAAAATTGCAAAGTAATACATCTATCGTATATTTATATTGTCTTCCAATAATATTATTCTTTATGCAAATTATAATATGATATATTGATACTAAATGTTTCTGGTACAAAGCATTTCAGAGATTTTTTTGTCTTTTTTTTTTTTTAATTACAAATGAAATAAAGGTGTTTAATGTACAAATATGGGCTTATTTTTTTATACGGGGACACTGAAAATGAACAAAACAAATGATATTGAAAATGGTTAAATATTAGTGGTAAAGATTAGAAAAAATATCAGCAGAAAAATAATTGCTTTGAGGAGAAAGGTAAAGGAACAAATTTTATGTTTTTACTTGTAGGGTTGGTTTAACTGATGTCAGGTAAATAAGATGCAACACTAATATTATTACATCATATTTCTCAGTGACATTTGCAGACGCTGGGCACAGATTAACATTTTGTACAGGAGCTGCTGCAGCCACTCCTGTGATACAGAACACGTCTCTGCTGTCATGGTGCTGGCAATAGTGTCAAGGGAGCTGCTGTCAGTCAAAAAAAGTGGGGAAATTAAATACATTTTGTAGGGCATTTTTAGGGCTACGGTTTTGGCTGGTTCGGAACTGGTTAAAACTGTCAGTACCATAATCAATTTTCTTAGATTTTTTTTAGATGGAGTGAAAAGAGAATAGAACACCAGTCAGGTTTTTATTGTTGTCTGTGCAGTAATGGTAAGTATTATAAATGTATTTTAAATAGCTGTGTTCAGCTGTTCTGGTTCACTCACTTAGAAAGTATTGAAGCCATTGGGTCAGCATGGCAGCTAGCCCACTAGCATCTTCAGGTCAGTAGTCACAACCTCTATATTGTTCTCATGATAGATTTCCTTTAAATTAAACCCATTTGGAGCACAGGGCAGCTGCAAGGTACTACAGTGTGAGCTTAACCACTTGCCTACTGGGCACTTTCACCCCCTTCCTGACCAGGCCAATTTTCAGCTTTCAGTCCTGTTGCACTTTGAATGACGATTGCTTGATCATGTAGCACTGTACCCATATTACATTTTTATCATTTTTTTTCAGAGTTTGCTGGTATTTCATCACCAGTGGGGTTTTTCATTTTTTGCTAAACAAACAAAAACAACTAACATTATTGATTAAAAAAATGTTTTCTTTGTTTCTGTTATAACATTTTTCTTCTTCATTGATGTTGCACTGATGAGGCTGCACCGATAGGTGGCAGTGCTAAGCTGATGGGCATTGATGTGCTGCACTGATAGCATTGATATGCTGCACTGATGGGCATTGATATGCTGCCCTGATGGGCAGGGCCGCTGATAGGGGGGTACAACTAGCCCTGGTGTACTGGGCCCGGAGCACAAAGGGGGCCCACACGGGGAGGATTAGTGACAGATGACAATTGTGTCTCTTTTCCTCCAGCAGATGAAAGTTGCTCTCTTTCCCTCTCCCTTGCTACAAGCTTTTTTCTGCTAAGAAAGAGGCAGTCGTCCCTCGATTATCCCCCTCCCTGTGTGCCCCCCCCCCTTCTCTCAGCACTGGAGTTTATCTCTGTAACTTAGGCTCCATGCACACTGGCTTAAAAAAATCGCTGCTTCTACAGGAGTTTAGTGTTTTGCCTGTAGAAGCAGCTCAATGTTATCCTATGTGTCCATGCACATTAGTACGATTACAGGCATATTTTAAGCTAAATGTTTAAGAGACAGAAAAAAAACCCTTCTGATTCTCCTAAACTCGTCTAAACTTTGTACAAAATTGTTCTATATAAGCGTTTTTTTCTGCCAAGTAAACTGGAGTTTTTTGAAGTCCAGTGTGCATGGAGCCTAACTTTTTTTCTCTCCCTCTGTCTCTCTGATCCCGCAGCCTGTATATTTTTTTCATCTCATCTTCATTTTCATTTTTTAACTCAGTTTTATATTTTAGATTTAGCAGAAATTCTGTGAGTTATGTTGTATTTGTGTCTGCTAATAGTTTTATTGTATTTTTAGCGAAATATAGCTTTAATTCTTTTTTGGAGGGGGGGCCCTGTCAAATAGTCTGTATGGGGCCCCGCGATTTCTATCAGCAGCTTTGCTGGTGGGCATTGATATGCTGCACTGATGGCCACTGATAGGCAGCATGTATAATCAGTATACTGGTGATCAGTGCCCTGATTATCAGTGTAAATGTCCCGTGACAGGATAGCCAGTTATCGATTTTCCCTTCCTCACACAGTGACAACACTGAGGAAAAGAAATGCCAACAACTGGCATTTGTTTGCATGTTGATGAGCTGTGATTGGACACAGCTGATCACATAGTAAAGGGCCACTGTGATTGGCCCTTTACCTCGATCACAGATTACGCCTGATGAGCAGGGCTCTGGGAGGACATCTGGCTGGGCCGGAGCAATTGTAACATGTTATATGTTAATGCTAATGAAAAAGGTTAAAAATCTTTTAATGGAAACTGTCCTCATCCCCTACTACATTGGAACTACTTAAAATCTATTTCTAGGCAAACCCCTTTTTTTTTGTTTTGTTTTGTGTAGAGTGGAGAATGGTTAATAAGCCCTCTATCAAGTTTTATTGTTTGTGTCCCCATTAGGGAGAGTCACCTCTCTATGTGTACTGTGACCATTGTCATCAAGAAAAAAGTGAGGGGAAATCCAAAATATTAGGATCGTTCCCAGAACAAGAGGAGGAATGAAATATTCCAACGGTGATACCTGTTCTGGGGGACAACGGTCTAAAAAGTGAAATTCCCCTCACTTTGAGAGATTTACTCTAACTTCATGTGTTGTCTGTTGGACAAGAAGTGAATAGAAATTTCCCCAATTGGTAATAAGACTGCAAAAAAAATATACCCGTCCTCGGTGTTAAAAGTAAAGTACGGCCAAAGCTTATATGCAGGGAATGCATTCATGTAAGAAATGTTTTAGCCTTAGAACCGCTTTTCTCTTCTACTTGTTTTATCCTATTCTTAATTTTATTTTATATTCATCTGGTCTGTGGTGGACATAGCTGAAGCTATTACATAATAAGAAGGTTATTGCTACTTGGGTACTACTAATGCCTGTAATATGTTGCTTCAGTACCTAGAACACCTTAACCACTTCCGGACTGCCCGCCTTCGTTTGAAGGCGGCAGTTTGAAGTGGAATACCATTGTTATGGTAGCATAACCCTGGTATCTTTTTTTTTCTGCAGGCGATTCTGCGTCTGATAAAAGTGGTCTTAGTGACGGATTCGCAGCGAGATCACTTTTATCAGCGGCAGGAGAGGTGCCCCCCCTCCCGCCGCTTTCTGGTCAACTCCGCCGCTTACCAGACCCGCCGGCAGCGGCGTAGATGATAGTGTCTGTCCCTCCCAGTGTCCGTGATCCGCTTACTCGGCTCCATAACATGGCTGGGCGGAAGCGACGTCACAAGTCACTTCCGCCCAATGGTCTTAAAGGGGACAATTTTTTTTTTGAGATGTAATTTTTCTCAAAAAATTTTATTTATTTATTTATTTTTTTGCATTTAAGTGTAAATACGAGATCTGAGGTCTTTTTTTTTTTCTATTACAAGGAATGTTTACATTTCTTGTAATAGGAATAAAAGTGATCACATTTTTTTTTTTAAATTACGGTATAAAAAAATAAAAGGTAAAATAAATAATTAAGAAAAAAATTTTTTTACAGCGCACCGTCCTTGCGAACTCGCACACAGAAGCGAACACATACGTAAGTCCCGCCCACATATGAAAACGGTGTGCAAACCACACATGTGAGCAATAATTCTAGCACCAGACCACCTCCTGTAACTCAAAAATGCTAACCTGTAGAATTTTTTTTAACGTCACCAATGGAGATTTTTATGTTGCAATGTTTGTCGCCATTCTGCGAACGGACGCAATTTTGAAGCATGACATGTTGGGTATCATTTTACTCGGCGTAACATTATCTTTCACAATATGGAAAAAAATTGGCCTAACTTTACTGTTGTCTTATTTTTTAACTCAAAAAAATAATTTTTAAAAAAAAAAAACACGCTTGTAAGACCGCTACGCAAATACGGTGTGACATAAAGTTTTGCAATGGCCACCATTTTATTCTCCAGGGTGCTAGAAAAAATATATATATAATGTTTGGGGGTTCTTAGTAATTTTATAGCAAAAAAACCTGATTTTAACTCGTAACCACCGAACTCCAAAAAGAGGCTCGGACTAAAAGTGGTTAAAAGACAACTGTACATTTGTTTGAAAAATGAATGTGTAATGAACCTTGCATATGCTTATTATATCAGCAATACACATTCTATACCTTTTTTCCCCCACATAAACTAAGATTTTGTCATAGTCTGCCTAACTTCATACTGGTGATAAAATTATCATCACTAACTGGAACACAGGAAGTACTATCTGCTCTACAAGTCCCAAGATTAAAGTAGAGCTATAGGCAAAATTTTTTTTATTTTTTTATTTTGGATAGAGTAAGGGGGGATTATAACCATTGTCAGTTTGCTATCTGTGTCCCATTGGAGAAATTTACCTCACCTCCTGTCCCATTGGGGAAATTTACCTTTACCTCCTGTCCCATTGGGGAGATTTACCTTCACCTCCTGTCCCATTGGGGAGATTTACCTTTACCTCCTGTCCCATTGGGGAGATTTACCTTCACCTCCTGTCCCATTGGGGAGATTTACCTTTACCTCCTGTCCCATTGGGGAGATTTACCTTTACCGCCTATCTCATTGGGGGAATTTCCCTTTA
>BLSH010328665.1:1644043-1669846 GCA_018402905.1 Glandirana rugosa
TCCGGAATTTGAGACTATAGATTCCAGACTAGAACTGTTCTTATCCACAACTTACTTTCTAAAGGCCTTCGATATGTCTTTTGATCTTGTCAAGATCAGACCTTAGATATCAGAGTTTAAGGCCTCATGCACACAGGAAGTTAAAAAAAAAAACGAAAAACGTTCTAAAAACGTCAGTAGCTTTGTAGTGAGTTCTTCAGCATTATTGCACTAGCGTTTTTGAGCGTTTTTCAGCAGTAGCGTTTTTGATTGTTTTTTTCTTTTCCAGTGGATCAAAAGCGTCGCGTTTTTGAGCGTTTTCACAGCTGAAAAACATCTCTCAGAACCCACTAATCATGTTTTTTTTTTTCAGGCCTCTTTTAGAATGCTGCTGGTAAACGGACGTTTAGAGGCATTTGGGCATTTTTTATGTTATCTTATCAGTACATGTACATAGTTTAGAGGCTTTTTTGAAAACCAAAAAAATTGGTTCAGACGCCAGTTCAGAGGCATTTGAAACGCCAAACAGCTTGTAAATGCCGCTAAACGCGGTAACTCCCGTCTAGGAGTGTTTCGTGTACAGCCGTTTCCATTTAGAAAAAAAAACGGCATGCAAAACGTGGCAAAACAGACGCTTTAGATGCCGGTTTCTAGCTGTCAAATGCCTTACAGTTCAAACGCCCCAGCCAAAAACAGTTGATAACAGTCTATGTGTGCATGGGATCACATGATGGGGAGTTTATTGATTGTAGGAAAAAATGTCTGAAGCTAAAAACAGCAGCTGTTAAAACGTCCTGTGTGCATTAGGCCTAAAAGCTGCAGCTGAAGGGTCTGGAGGAGGACCAAAGGAGGGCTGGAGTTAGCTGCTGGAGTCTGCTGTATGCTGAGATCAGGGGCGATAGAGACGAGGGGGTGCTGCGGCTTCACAGGCAGGCACAGGATCTGTAGGAGGAGTTCTGTCCTCTCTGCTGTTGACTGCTGAGATGAAGGGGCAGAGGTGAGCCTCTCCGCAGCTGCACAGTGAAGCGCAGAATCTGACAGAGGAGTTCTGTCCTCCTCTCTGCTGCTGACTGCTGAGACAAGATGGTTGCGAAGACAAGGGGGTGCCGCAGATGCAGGAGAGGTGCAAGGGCCGTATGAAATGTCCTCACAGGCTGCATTTGGCCCATGGGCCTTGTGTTTGACCCATGTGGTCTATTCCCTGGCCACAGTCCTACTTTTAAGCCTGAGGAGGCCTGATAAGTAAAAACGGGGTAATGCCTGAATTATGTGCAGCAGACAGTCAAGTCAATCTTGTCATTTTTCTGGTGGTTGCTAAGACCTGGGGATCAGTAATTTTAGAGCAGTCTGCCAATTCCCTGCCTGCAACACAAATATTGTCTAAACGTAAGACTGTAATTCCATGAATATTATTGATTGTATTATGCCACAGAACACTCATGAACATTAAAAGATCATTTTGTTGATAATTCCCAGGTTGGCAGGAACAGCTGTGCAGATTATTCTTACATCTGCATGTTTTAAGAACTCTTTCCACTGGCTTAGTAACTGAAATGTAACTTGTGCACACCAGATGTCCCATGTAAACAGAGTCTGGCAATTACAGTACAGAAGTGCATTTAGAAAGTAGACGGTCGTGGAAAGTCATTGAGAAAACTCTTGATAATATGTGTTGGTGTTACTAACATTATCTCTTACAGTGAATGCATATTTTGAGTTGTTACTAGTCACATAGAGATTCAAAGAGAGTATTGCAAGAGTCAGAAATCGCACATCAAACAGAGGTCCCATTTTACGGTTTGGTAGGGTGGATTGGTCAAATGCAGGAGAACAATGCACATTGGACTAAGGTGTTGAAGCTGGATAAAATATCCCAAATGTGGTTGAAGACAGAAAATAAACACTGACCGAAATGTTTCTTCTTCCCCACTCTACAATATTGCAAATAAAAAAAGAGTTTGCCTAGAGTTAAAGTGTCATTAAACACACTTCATTAAAAATGATCAATAAATGGTGTATTGCATGCTGTTCATACTCACTCATGCCCTATAAGATTTGTTCTCTCTATTATACAAAAAAACTGAATGATCCTGCTGTTCACTATCTCCCCCTGCTGTCCATGTCCCCACTGTAGTTGGGGGTTTTGCAGAGCAGTGATGGCTCTGCATATGCTCAGTTTTCAGTGAGTTTCTAAGCTGAGCATTTCCTCCCTATCAGGTCTGGGCAGCCCAGGTGACTATAGAGTCACACATGTTGGCTTATACACTCTGGAAAATGACAGCCCACTCCCTCCATGCCCACTAACCAGCTAAACACAATGAGGTTGGGATATTACATCTTGATTAACATGTTAATTGATGGAAGCTTCACCTCCCTGTTATTCTAAGACACAGGCTGGAGGGTCATGACACTGCTTGTGACTGGCAGAATTCTGTCCACGCCATGTTGCCAAAAAAATGATAACAATGTAATCTTAAATATATTTGTATGACGATTTAAACAGTTTATTGATACACAGTGATGTAGTGGTTAGCATGTTCGCCAAGCAGAAAAGGGGTCGCTGGTTCAAATCCCAACCACGACACTACCTGCCTGGAGTTTGCATGTTCTTCCTGAGCGGGTTTCCTCCGGGTACTCTGGTTTCCTCCCACACTCCAAAGACATGCTGGTTGGTAAATTATATCCTGTCTAAATTGGCCCTAGTATTTGAATGTGAGTTAGAGACCTTAGATTGTAAGCTCCTTGAGAGTAGGGACTGCTGTAAATGTACAATGTATATGTAAAGCGCTGCGTAAATTAACAACACTATATAAGTACCTGAAATAAATAAAAAATAAATATTAATTATTTATTTTTACTCTGTATTGCAAAGGATGTTTTCTCTTATGTTCATTGACAGATGCAGCCTCTATTCATGACACGTGGGTTATGCACCTTTTACTAGGAGTAGACTAGGCAGAACAAACGTTCAGAAAGCAAAGCTGGCCCCTCCCAGGGGGCCGTCCTCACTCAGCACATAACCCCTCAGCCCTGCATAGCATCTCAGTTTTCTTCTGCCTAGTGCAAGGAGTTAGACCTGGTTCCCTGTTGGGAACTGCGGTTCCCCTATTTTTTTGTCTTTTTCTTTTCTTTCTTTTTGTGCAAGCCTTCTGATGAAGACTGCAATCAAGTAGCCGGCTGGGGACCATGCAGATGTTTATTGTCCTGCCATCTCCCCAGCACGGCTGACAGGATGCGAGCCACCCTTAGCTATGGTGGGGTCCGCCGCATCGTGTCTGTTCGGGTGGCCGGTGGGTTAAACGCCCCACCTGCGTACCCAGTGTCCGGGCTGTGGCCTGCTCCAGGGGTCGCTTGGCCTGCAGCATCCCTCCCCACCTGGGGGAAGGAAGGTCTGCACCAGGTGGCTACCCGCTACGCCCGTCTGGATGGGTGAGTGACACCCCCCTGGTGGCAGAGGGGGGGGCGACTAGCGGTGCCCGTTCCGGTTGGGGGGGTACAAGTACTCTGGTCCCTGGTCCTGCCTTCTCTCTCCCCCCCTCTCTCCCCCCTTCACGCCCGCTCGCCTACCCGAACGCTCGCTTGTTTGCGGCTGTGGCCGCCATTTTCCCAGAGTCGCGGTCGCCGCCATTTTGCCGTGGCCATTTTGGAAGTGCTTTGGCCTCTTGTGTCTGCTGGCGACCATTTTTGGTTGGTCTCCCTGTATGGGAGCTTCCCATGTGCTTTTGGCGCCATTCCTTCTCCCGGGAACGCAGCAGCAGCAGCGGCAGATACCTCAGCAGCGGTGGCATTGGCAGACAGGGCGGCCTCTTTCAACGCATGGAGGCACAGGGGGTTCCGCAAGTATAGCTGGCTTCTCTCCCTGGGGTGCCGGAGCAGCGCTGCTGGGTCCCACTGGGCAGTCCTGAGGCTTTGCAAGGGGTGGCTTCGTGGGGGCATATGGCTGGTAGGCCTCATAAGTGTCCCGGCGGTGGCGCAATGGCAGCTGAACCGGCAGTTGCTTCTCTCGAGAGATCCGCGGAGGCACAGGCCGTGCTGGGACCTCTGGTTCCCCAGGATCAGTTAACCTCAATCTTGGAAGAGTTTTTTGCCCAGGGGGAACCGGACCGTAGTAGGGGGGGTCCCAAAAAGTGTCCACCTCCCCCGCAATCTTCTGAGGAGGACTCGGAGCCGGAAGGGGGCTCTGGGGTCACTGGGACCCCCGTGGAGCTCTCGGATGGGGAGCTGGAGCCTTCAGATGGGAAGGGGGCCTCGGTAGCACGCGAAAGGGCGCTGGTGGGCGCCCTGGTCACGGCCGTCCATAATTCACTACACCTGGATCAGGCTGGGGAGTTACAGGCATCTGCCTATATGTTTGGGTCCAAGAAACCCTCCCGTACTCCAAAGGTGAAGGTGTTTCCCTACCTCCAGTATTTTGACCAGTATGTCTATAAGGAATGGCAACGTCCGCTAAATTCCTTTACCCTGCCAAAATGTTTTTCTGTGCGCTATCCCTTTGAGGACAGCCTGTTACAGAAATGGGTCTCCCCTGCGGTGGATCCGCCAGTGGCCCGCCTGAATAAGGCGACAACTATTCCCTTGAAGGGGTCCCCCTCTTTTAGGGACCCTGCCGATAGGCGGACGGAAGCAGTGTCCAAGGCACTCTTTCTGGTGGCGGGGGCAGCCATGCGGCTGGCCTTGGCGTCGGTCATGGTAGCTCAGTTACTCATGCGATGGAGTGGAGGGAGGCTCGGGCGGTGTAGATTCGCCTGAATCCATGCAGCGGGCTGACCACCTGGTGCAGGGACTTTGTTACCTCTGTGACGCAGCTCTGGACTTGGTGCCGATGTTGTCGAAAATGTCTGTTTTTGCAATCATCATTAGGCGCCTGCTGTGGCTGCAACGCTGGTCGGGTGACCACACGTCCAAGAAGGGCCTCACGGATCTGCCTTTTAAGGGTGGTCGGCTCTTTGGGCCCCAATTGGATGAAATCATTAAGGATTTCACCGGGGGGGAAGAGTATCTTTCTTCCGGAACCCAAGTGGCCTGATCAACGCCGCAAGCAGGGGCCTCAGGCCTCTGGGCAGAAGCGTTTTTTTCGTGCGACCGGTCAAGCGGGCAGGAGCTCCCGGCCCGGCAAGTCTGCCTCTGGCTCCGGTAAGCGTCCCTGGCAGCACAAGCCCGAGAAGTCAGAGGAAAAGTCCTCCTCCGCATGATGGGTTGCCCCGTCCGTCTTTCGGGTGGGGGGCTTACTTCTGGGGTTCGCGGCCCGTTGGGCCGCTCGCATCTCCAACCGGTGGGTGCGGGAGGTGGTGTCCTCTGGGTACAAGATAGATTTCAGCACTCGGCCCACGGACAGGTTCTTCCCGTCCAATTTAAGACTCCCTCCGGAGCGTCGGCTAGCTCTGCTAGAGGCTGTCCGGTCGCTGTCCGAACAGGGGGTAATTGTGCCAGTCCCTCCGGCGGAGAGATTCCGCGGCTTCTACTCGAACCTCTTTGTGGTGCCAAAGAAAGAGGGGGTCAGGCCGGTTCTGGACTTGAAAGTGTTCAATCACTCTGTGAAGGCGTGCAAATTCAGGATGGAGTCAGTCCGTTCGGTCGTGGCCGCCCTGCACCAGGGGGATTGGCTGGCGTCCCTGGACATCAAGGACACATATCTGCACGTTCCCATTTGTGTCAGGCACCAGCGTTTTCTGCGCTTTGCTGTGGGGGACCTCCATTACCAGTTTGTGGCTCTCCCCTTCGGCCTAGCCTCGGCTTTGCAGGTCTTCACCAAGCTGCTGGCTCCGGTGCTGGCTCTGCTGAGACAGTGGGGCATTGCGGTGGTGGCCTACCTGGACGATCTTCTCCTACGAGCGGAGTCAGCTCCGGCTCTGGAGGACAATGTTGCTATCACCTTGACCTCACTGAGGGACTTTGGTTGGCTAATCAATCTACAGAAGTCGACATTGACCCGTCCTGTCGCCTGGAATATCTGGGTCTGACTTTGGACATGGTGCAGGCGAAGGTATTCCTACCTCCGGACAAGTTGCTGACGCTGCAAGCAGCGGTACGAACTCTGTTGTCATGACGATGGTCCTCCTTATGTTTCTGCATGCAGGTGTTGGGGCTCATGGTCTCAACTTTCGAGGCAATACCGTACACTCAGAGTCACACCCGGAACCTGCAGCAAGCGATACTGCTGCAGTGGGACAAGTCCCCCTCGTCCCTGGATCGACTGGTCCGGCTGGATCATCAGACCAGGGGGTCGTTGACCTGGTGGCTTCGGGGCCCCGGCAATGACCGTGGGGAAGTAGTTTCTTCCCCTGAAATGGTTCATAGTCACGACGGATGCCAGCCTCTCGGGCTGGGGAGGAGTCCTGGGGCACCTGTCGGCTCAGGGCCGTTGGTCGGCGCAGGAGTCTCGTCTTCCGATCAATGTGTTGGAGCTGAGGCTGATCAGGCTCTGTCTCTCCCATTGGTCGGCGAGGCTGCACGGCCTCCCGGTTCGGGTTCAGTCGGACAACTCCACTGCGGTGGCATACGTGAACCATCAAGGCGGAACAAGAAGCTTGGCAGCAGCGGCAGAGGCAGCCCACATTCTAAGGTGGGCAGAGCTTCACGTGACAGCAATCTCCGCCATCTACATTCTGGGCGTAGAAAATTGGAAGGAGGACTTCCTCAGTCGCCAAACGCTGGACCAGGGAGAATGGTCCCTGCATCCAGAGGTGTTTCGCCAGATTTGCGAAAGGTGGGGCACGCCAGATGGGGATCTCCTGGCGTCCAGATTCAATCACAAGGTGAAGACCTTTGTATGCAGGTCAAGGGACCCGTTGGCGGCAGCCATGGATGCCCTGGTGGCCCCTTGGTCCCAGTACAGGCTTCTGTACGCCTTTCCTCCTCCTCTTAAGCTTCTACCGCGGTTGTTGCGCATGATAGAAGTGGAGGGAATCCCGGCAATCCTAGTGGCTCCGGATTGGCCTCGGCGCCCTTGGTATGCCGACGTGGTGCGGATGGTAACAGACGTTCCCTGGCGACTCCCGCTTCGCGAGGATCTACTGTTGCAGGGTCCCATCTTGCACCCTGCTTTACCCTCGCTGGCTTTGACGGCATGGCTATTGAGTCCCTGGTACTGAGGGACAGGGGGGTCTCTGAGTCAGTGATCCCCACCATCCTTAAGGTGCGCAAGTGTACTTCGCACAAGATCTATCATCGCACCTGGAAAGCCTATATTGCTTGGGGTGAGGCGGGGGGTTGGAACCCCCGTTCTTTTGCAGTTGCGCGGGTGCTGGCCTTTCTTCAACAAGGCCTGGACCAAAAGTTGGCTTTGAGCACCCTCAAGGGCCAGATTTCCGCTCTGGCGATTCTGTTTTCAGCGTCCTTTGGCAACGCATTCTTTGATCCGTACATTTGTACAGGGTGTACGTCATGTGGCTCCTCAGGTTCGGTCGCCCCTGGCACCGTGGGATCTGAACTTGGTACTTTCTGTGCTGCAGAAACCGCCATATAAGCAGATCAGGGATATTCCCCTACAATAGCTGTCTCAGAAGGTCGCCTTCTTGGTGGCTATTACATCCGCTAGGCGGGTGTCTGAATGGCAGCTTTGTCGTGTAGGTCGCCTTATTTGGTCCTACACAAGGAGAAGGCGGTGTTGCGTCCGTCTCCTTCGTTCCTACCGAAGGTGGTTTCCTCTTTTCACATTGAGGACATTGTCCTCCCTTCGTTGTGTCCGCGCCCGTCTCATCCTAAGGAGATTGCTCTGCATTCCTTGGATGTGGTGAGGGCCTTGCGGGTGTATTTGGCAGCTACGGCTCCTTTTTGGAAGTCGGATGCGCTGTTTGTGCTAACGGAAGGGCCGCGCAAAGGGTTGGCGGCTTCGTCGGCCACTGTTTCACGTTGGATCAGACAGACCGTGACCCATGCGTATACTGTTCGGGGCCAAGTACCCCCTTTTCTGGTCACGGCTCATTCCACCAGGGCGATTAGCACTTCCTGGGCGTTTAGACACCAAGCGTCTGTGTCTCAGGTGTGCAAGGCGGCTACTTGGGCCTCGGTGCACACTTTTGTTAAGGTTTACAAAGTTGATGTGTCAGCATCTGCGGATGCTGCTTTAGGCCGCAAGGATTTTATGGTAAGTTCTTAATAAAATCCTATTTTTTTTAAATTTTGAACATGTGACCAGCAGCAGAGGACTAGATGCTCCTCTTACTTAAGTTTTCCTGCAGACAGGGTGGGAAAGAGCTGGGTCATGTGACAGCTGTATATCGATTAGGAAAAAAGGTACTTCAATTTTTTTATATCAAAATAATTGCAGTGCCATCATTTACATACAGAAAGAAAATGGACAATGTGATTTAAACCGTGTGTGTTTAGTATTACATTAAAGTTGTAACTCTGGGTTCATTCCACCCCAGAGGTCCCCTATTCTTTTTTTTTTTTTTTTTTTTTAATCGCTTTCTTTAGGCTGCTTGGGTGATTGGGGAGGTCCTCCGCTGATGTAAAGATCAGCAGTGGCTTGATGACGTCAGTGACAGCTCTGCATCAACCCTCTATGAATGAAGGTCGCCATGGTGAGATCCCCTAAGGAAACAGGACCATGACACAACGCATTCTTAGTATGTCCTCAGTCTTCTGAGAACTGTTTAATAATGCTGGGCATCAGGTAGCTCAGAAAACTAAGGACGTCTTGTGGTGATCGCAAAACAGCTTTTAAGTACTGTATTTCAGTGTGTGCTGCTTTTTATTTTACACTACCTGGGAGCCCATTTTAGTTAAAGTGAATAGGTGGTTAAAATGTAAAATCATATATTTATATCCACATTGTATTTTAATCATTGCTAGCCTACTCCTATTAATCTGAACAATCTTGATGTTTGCAAACTTAGTTTGTGAAGATCCCCACATTTACCTCTTTGAATTCTGAGACATGTACTCCCTATGGGCACTGCTGTGTCACACATTTCACTGAGCCTGCATCCTGCACTACAGAGGTGCTGAGAGGAGGAGTTTCAGGAGGCGGAGTCAGTAAAGGTATCACTGCTTGCAGGCAAGGTGCCATGGGATATGTAGTCCTTTAGAACTGGAAAGTAAACTGCAGAGAAGCTGCAAGGCATGCAGGGAATCCAAGAAGTTGTAGAAAGGGATGACCAGCAGACAGGCAGAACTCACAACACGATAGGAGATTTTTTTCATGTAAGCTTACAATGGAGTGTTATAGCTCTTATTTGTATTGTTATTGCAATGCTGATGTTATAAAATGAAAGTGCATGCTGTGACTTAGAGCTGCACAATTAATCGTTAAAAAAATCCCAATCTTGAGTCAACCTCCCTTACGATCTTAATCCGGCATTTCCATGATTCTATGTAAACCGCGCAGAGCCATTCTCTGCTCAAAATTGTTTAAAAAAAAAAAAAAAAACACCGGAAAATGTTTATCCACATTCCTCAGCGCTGGGAGATAAAGAGAAGCATTGTAACATTTTGTTCTTTTAGATCAAAGGGATGAACTTCTGTCTGTAAATTAGGTCAGTTTAACCAGCAACTAAGCCTTTTTCTGACACTTGTTGCTTGCCAGTTTAAAATCAGTATTTCTCTTACGTTCACTAACAGACGCAGCCCTTCATTGACAAGTGGGGTTATATGCACATCCTACTAGGAGTTGACTAGGCAAATAGAAAGAAAGCAAGCTGGCCCTTCCCAGGAGGCCGTCCTCTCTCTCTCATATAACCCCCCTGCTCTGCTTAGCATATCAGTTTTATTATGCCTAGTGCAAGGCGTTGACCTGGCTCCCTTATGGGACCTGCGGTTCACTTTTTTGCTACCGCTTTTTTATTTTTTTCAAGCTATCTTATGAAGACTGCTATCAAGAAGCCGGCTGGGGCATAGAGGATAGCTAGAATTCTGCACCTTCCCCAGCACGGCCGACCGATGCGAGCTAGTCCTAGCCTTGGCGGGGCTCGCCGCATCGTGCCCGTTCCGTGATCCTGTCCAGGGGCTTACGGCCTGCAGCATCCCTCTCTGGCATGGGAGGAAGGTCTGCAACCGGGTGGCTACCCGCTACGCCCGTCGGACTGGTGAGTGACCCCCTCTCTCTCCCCCTAGGGGCGCGGAGGGGGGGGGGCTGTGCAATTTTTAGCGACTTGGCCGGCCGGTGGAGGGTGTTCGCTGGGCTAGTGTCCCCCCTCGGTGTCCTCTCCCCCCACCTACACCTCCTCCCCCTGGACCGCAGCCCGCGCATTCGTACCGCCATGCGGCGATCCGCCGCCATTTTGCAGTAGCTGCGGCCATTTTGCCGAGGGTTTCCCTCTAGTGCCAGCGGCGGCCATTTTGCCGTAGTCGCGGCCTGCATTACAGGCTTTGGCCTCTTGTGAACTTTTTCGGCGGCCATATTGGATGTCCCTGGAGAGTAAAAAACGTGCTGCTGCCGTTTTGCTTCCTCTTTCACTTGGGACAGCGTGGCTGACTACAGACGACGCAGGCTTCTTACTGGCGGTCCTTAAGCACTCCTGCTGGGAGCAGCGCTTGTGAGGCAAAACAGCAAGTATAGCTGGGCTCTCCCTGGGGTGCTGGTAGCGGTGGGTGCAGTCCTCCTGGGGTCTCCCTGGCGATCTGTGGGGTGGCAGTGGGGCTGCATTGTGGGGGTGTCAGGTCATTTTTTAATTTGACTGTCAGTTCCGGTGGTGCGATGGCAGATGACCCTGCGGGTCCTTCTGTGGAGGAGTCAGCGGCAGCGCAACCTGCGCTGGGGACCCTAGTGTCCCTGGACCAGCTGAGAGCAGTTTTTGGGGAATTTCTCCCCTGGGTGGGGCTGAGCAGGGCTCTGGGGACCCCTAAAAAGCGTCCGCCTCCCACGTTTTCCTCAGGGGAAGAGTCTGAACCGGAAATTGCTTCGGGGGTCATGGGGACCCCCGTGGAACTCTCAGAGGGTGAGCTAGATCCCTTGGATGGTACAGAGGACCAGGGGGCCTCGGTTGCGCGTGAAAAGGCGCTGGTGGCTGCACTGATTACTGATACCAAGCAGGGCAGTCGCAGGAGTCCGCATACGTTTGCGGGTCTGCTAGGCCACCCAGGTCACCTAAGGCTTATCCTTCTGATCAATTTTTTGACCACCTGGTCTATCAGGAATGGCAGCATCCGCAGAATTCCTTCGCCCTACCTAAACGCTTCGCTATACGCTATCCTTTTGAGGATAGTTTTGTGAAGAAGTGGGCATCCCCCGCAGTGGACCCTCCAGTGGCTCGCCTGAACAAGACCATTCCTTTGGGGGGACGTAGGTGGTGTCAAGGGCACTTTTCTTGTTGGCAGGATCAGCCATGAGGCCGGCCCTGGCGTCTGCCATGGCGGCACAATCTCTGTCTGATTGTACGACAGAGCTGCAGAATGATTTGGAATGTGGCAGGACGCTTGAGGTGTCGCAGAGAGCAGACCATTTGTTTCAGGGTCTTCGGTACCTGTGTGACGCAGCTCTGGACCTGCTTCCCATGTTGTCAAAAATGCCTGTTTTTGCAGTCATTATCAGACAAGTGCTCTGGTTACGTTCGTGGTCGGATGACCACGCGTCCAAGAAGGGTCTTACGGATCTTCCCTTTCAGGGTGGTCTTCTCTTTGAAGCACAGTTGGATAAAATCATCAAGAATTTCACTGGAGACAAGAGTACTTTTCTTCTGGAGCCCAGGCGGCGGGAGTTCTGCCGCAAGCAGGGCCCTGCCTCTTCGGGTCAGAAGAGGTTTTTTTGTGCCCCTGGCGCGGCAGGCAACCCTGGTAACGCAAGAACGAAAAGACAGAGGAGAAGTCCTCCTCTGCATGATGGGTTGCCCCCGACCCGAACTTTGGGTGGGGGGACGTCTTCTGGGGTTCTTAGACAGGTGGACTGCCCGCATTTCCGACCGGTGGATGCAGGAAGTGGTGTCCTCTGGGTACAGGATAGAGTTCAGCACTCTACCCCCAGACAGGTTCTTCCCATCGACCTTGACCAGGGTGTCGGGAGGCCCTCCTAAGGGCTGTTCAGGCACTCTCTGACCAGGGGGTGATCGTGCCAGTACCTCAGTTGGAAAGGTTTCACAGTTTCTACTCAAACCTATTCGTGGTCCCCAAAAAAGGGGGGGGTCAGGCCAGTTCTGGGCCTAAAGGCGCTAAACCACTTTGTGAGAGCGCGAAAATACCGGATGGAATCTGTCTGTTCGGTCGTGGCCGCCCTGCACCACAGGGACTTCATGGCGTCCCTGGATATCAGGGACGTGTATCTCCACGTCCCCATCTGTCCCCGGCACCAGCGTTTTCTGCGCTTTGCGGTGGGAGACCTTCATTACCAATTTATGGCACTTCCCTTCGGTCTGGCCTCGGCTTCTCGGGTGTTCACCAAGCTGGTGGCCCCGGTGCTGGCGCTGCTGAGGCAGAGAGGCATTGCGGTGGTAGCATACTTCGACGATCTGCTACTGAGAGCGGAGTCTGCTTCGGCTCTGGAGGAGAACGTGGCTACCATGACCTCGTTACAGGACTTCGGCTGGCTGATCAATCTGCAGAAGTCAACAGTGTCACCGTCCTGTCGCCTGGAATACCTGGGTCTGATTCTGGACACAGAGCAGGCGAAGGTATTCTTACCTCCGGCCAAGTTACTGACACTGCAAGCAGTAGTGCGAACCCTGTTGTCGCGCGGGTGGTCCTCCTTACGGTTTTGTATGCGGGTGTTGGGGCTTACGGTTTCAGCCTTCGAGGCGGTACCTTACGTCACACTCGGCTCCTTCAGCAAGCGATTCTGTCAGGGTGGGACAAGTCTCCACTGTCCCTGGACCAGCTGATCAGATTGGATCCTCAGACCAGAGGGTCGTTGACCTGGTGGCTTCAGGCCCCCCGGCTCTGACGTTGGGGAAGTCATTTCTTCCCCTCAATTGGTCGATAGTCATGACGGACGCCAGCCTATCGGGCTGGGGGGGGGGGTCCTGGGGCAGTTGTCTGCTCAGGGCCGTTGGTCGGCGCAGGAATCTCGCCTTCCAATTAATGTGCTGGAGCTGAGGGCGATCAGGTTCTGCCTCTCCTACTGGACGGTAAGGTTGCACGGCCTCCCGGTTCGGGTTCAGTCGGACAACGCCACGGCAGTGGCGTACGTGAATCATCAGGGCGGAATGAGGAGCTCGGCAGCGACTGCGGAAGCGGCTCTCATTCTGCGATGGGCAGAACTTCACGTGCCGACGATCTCCGCCATTTACATTCCGGGGGGTAGAGAATTGGCAGGCGGACTTTCTCAGTCGCCAGATGCTGGATCAGGGGGAATGGTCCCTACATCCAGAAGTGTTCCACCAGATTTGCCACAAGTGGGGCACGCCAGATGTGGACCTCATGGCGTCTCAGTTCAATGACAAGGTGAAAACTTTTGTGTGCAGGACGAGACACGCGCTGGCGGCCGCCACGGACGCGCTGGTAGCGACTTGGAGTCGGTATCGGCTCCTGTACGCATTCCCTCCCAGCTTCTACCGTGGCTACTGCGCACTGTGGAAGCGGAGGGGATTCTGACAATCCTGATGGCTCCGGATTGGCCTCGCCGTCCTTGGTACGCCGACGTGGTGCGAATGGTGACAGCTGTTCCCTGGCGCCTTCCGCTGCGCGAAGATCTGTTGTCCCAGGGGCCCATCTTGCACACTGCTTTACCCTCGCTGGCTTTGACGGCTTGGCTATTGAGTCCAAGGTGTTGAGGGATAGGGGTGTCGCTGACTCCGTGATCCCTACCATGCTGAAAGCGCGTAAGTGTACTTTGCGCAAGATTTATCATAGCATTCGTTTCTACCGAAGGTGGTCTCTTCTTTTCACATTAATGAAGATATTTTTCTTCCTTCATTATGCCCTCACCCATCGCATCCTAAGGAATTTGAATTACATTCATTGGATGTCGTGAGGGCTTTGCGGGAGTAAGTTTTAATAAAATCCCTTTTTTCTGCTAGAACATTACTTCTTAGGATCCCCAAGCACTATATATTTTTTTTTAGCAGAGACCCTAGAGAATAAAATGGCAATTGTTGCAATATTTTATGTCACACGGTATTTGTGCAGCAGTCTTTCAAACGCAATTTATGGGAAAAAATACACTTTAATGAATTAAAAAAAAACTAAACAGTAAAGTAGCCCAATTTCTTTGTATAATGTGAAAGATGATGTTAGGAGAATCGTGATCTTTATTCTAAGCAAAAAAAATCATGATTCTCATTTTAGTCATAATCATGCAGCTCTACTGCGACTATAGAACTTCTTTTAAATGTGTTAGTAAACCCACAACAGTAAAATCAATCTGTATATGCAGTAAAGCATGCTTGTTATACTCACTGTGGAACCTAACGGGGTTAATCCTCTGCATTGTGTAAAAAGTATGTTTGGTCCTGTCGTCTCTGATCCTCCCCTTCTTCCACTGTCCCCAATCCATCTCCTGATGGTACAGAACCTAGGGGGCAAGCTGCACATGCTCAGTTTGGTGTGCATTGCTAGAGAGTTTTCTTTTTGGGAGGGTGCATGTGATCAGCACAGGGCCAATCAGCATTGTCCAGACAGAAAGTCAGGGGTCATGCAGCCTCATAGAACAGTTGGAGCAGGTCGGCTCTCCTGTGTAAATCGCTGTAGCTGTACGGCAGTCTGTGCATGAGTGATATCGAGTGCGCCTGCTGTGTGCCGCGGGTTCGGCGGACTCGATGATCACCTTGTACAGAGGCAGAACTGGGATCTGCCTATGTAAACAAGGGGGGGGGGTCCCCGTTCTGACGGGACATGTCAGAGATCTTCTGTTCCCAGTCATCGGGAACATCAATATCTGTCATGTGCCTGCCAGCCTATGCCCACTACAGTTATAACACACCCAGGGAACACGGTTAACCCCTTGATCATCCCCTAGAGTTAACTCCTTTTCTGTCAGTGTCATTTATACATTAATCACTGCATTTTTATAGCACTGATCAATGTAATAATGTCCCTGGTCCCCAAAAACTAATTTGGGGTCAGATTTGTCCGCCGCAATGTCGCAGTCCGGCTGAAAATCACAGATCACCATCATTACCAGTAATAAATAAATAAGTCCATAAATCTATCCCATAGTTTGTAGACGCTATAACGTTTGCGCAAACCGATCAATATTTGCCTATTGCGTTTTTGTTTTTTTTATCAAAAATATGTAGAAGAATATATATCGGCCTAAACTGATGAATAAATTAGTTTTTTTATTGGATTATTATTATTATAGCAAAAAGTAAAAAAATTGTTTTTTTTTATCCTCCAAAATTGTTGCTCTTCTTTTGTTCATAGCGCAAAAAATAAAAACCGCAGAGGTGATCAAATACCACCAAAAGAAAGCTCTCTAAGTGGGGTGGGTGGGTTTCTCAGAGTACAGGTTTCTTTTAAAGGATCACTTTTTAACTTTTTTTTTTACAGGAGCTTGCAAAGCATTACACCAACAATCAGATTTCTGGTGCCATGCAGGTCAGTGTATCTGCTTGCTGGTACCTCGGAAGCCAATACATCCTGGCAGGAAGAATCAACGAACTTCCACAGCGCTGTGTTAGTTCAATGAAAACTACAAGTTGACAGCTGCAAAAAGGATGTTGGGACTTGTAGTTCATTCATACTCAGAGCTCTGTGTATAGATGACGCAGCCGTGTGTGCGCTGTGTTCAAAATGTGACTCCCCTCCCTCAGACTGTGGAAAGGTGCCCCCTGTGCTCCTTCATCCAGAGTGGGGGCACCCTAATACAGGAGGTGTGTTACTGGCCAAATTATCAGGGGAAAAAAAGCCTAAAAAAAGAAAACTGATGCAGCCACCACATCTAATCATTGGTAAGCTGCAATATATAATATTTTTGGTTTTGGGTTTAATTCCGCTTTAAAGCATAACTAAGCAAAAAAAAAAAAAAAAGTACATTTTTTTAACTTACCAATCATTGGATGTGGTGGCTGCAATAGTTTTATAGAGGAAGTAAACCTTGATGGGGTTTACTTCCTCTATATTCCCCTGCAAAGTAAAACAATAATGGGCTAGTATGCATCGCATAGTAGCCCATTATGTGTCACTTACCTGCAAACAAAGCCTGCAATGTCCCCTGTGCAGGCAGTGCCCATCTTCAGCCCCTTTTCCTTCCGGGGCCCTGATCCCCGGCTCTGTGACTGGCCGGAGTCGCGTGACGTCACTCTCGCGGGAGCGGCCAGTCATGGCACGTATGTGCCGAATGACATTGGCAGTAACAGTACACTGTATATCTTCTAAACCGTGCAGGTTTGGGAGATATGCAGGCATAGGTGTGCGCAGCCTATTGCATTAGATTGTGCACCTCAAAGCTCAAACCCACATGAACACCCCCTGCTGCTGTCACAGGGAGGAGGCTCTGGTGGTGGGAGGCAGTTGATAAGAGCTGCTTATGTTACAGGTGTAACGTGTTCCTAAAGTTGAACCTAGCCTTTAACATAATGGGGGCATTTACACTGGCCACTGGGACCCCCAACCATCCACCTGGTGCCATCCCTGGATAATGCTAATACACATGGGGTGATTAGAGTGTGCCTAGGCACACCCTGTGCGCACACCTACGTATGCAGGGCACCTACAGGTAAGCCTTATTCTAGGCTTATATGTAGGTTAAAGTGGTTGTCACGGATTGACAACCACTTTAATTGGCTCACCTCCTGTCTTCGGGTGGCTACATTCACTTCTCCACTTTATCTATGGAAGAGCAACACCTTTGGACATTGCCAACCAGTGGAGAGCGTAGATGGACTACTAGATTAAAAGACCCCATACACAGATTTTTGTCTTCAGATTTACCAAAACCACATAGTGCAAGGGCCTCCCTGATTTCATACAAATTGAAACTCTTTAGGTTTGACCTCCATATTATATGGTTTTGGTAAATCTCAAGACCTAAATCTGCAGAAAATCTAATAGTATGTATGGGGTCTTAGATGGACTTTTAAGCGGCTAACAATTTATTTTCCAGTTGTTCTTTAGTAGCTTTAGTATTCATTAGGTTACAGAAAATGAATACAGAGATATTGTTAACAAATGGTATGTGGAATAGGAAGGTTACGGCTGATACTATAGAATAGTATAGTACCATAATAACATTAGAGAACATGAAAGTGTAACATGAGAGTAACATTAACCAGTAGTCGGAAAACATTTTAGTGGTATTAAATCCAAAACCAAAAATGTAATATATTGCAGCAATCATTAGATGTGGTGGCTGCATTTGTTTTCTTTTTTTCCCCTTTATTTTTAGCTTGTGATCTGGCCAGTAATATGCTTCCTGTGTTAAAGCGTTCCTATTCTGGATGAAGGAGCACAGGGGCACCTGTAAACAGCAGCGTTGTTAGTCTGGGGGGAGGAGGGTGTTAGATGTACTAGCAGATTTAAATACACTAACAAATTGAAGCCAGTTACAGCAAACTGTTTTTCCTCTTGGGGTAAAGGTTTTACATAAATAACAAATAATCGTTGTAAGCACCCCTTCTAGTGTTAAAAAGTTTGCCTCATCTCTGTAACTGATACATACTGCAGGAGAGCTTGTTCTTTTTCAAAGCAACAGACTTACTGGCTGGATCACCAGATGAAAATTAGAAGAATAAAAGCCTAAAAAAGAAATGAAATGCAGCCGTCACATCTAAAAATTGGTAAACTGCAAAATCTAATAAATGTTTGCTTTTGGGTTTAATACCGCTTTAATTGCATTGCTCTGCTGTATGGTGAACGTGACAATTTAAAGCAGAATTCCAGATAATTAAGCAGCGTCAGCAATAGTTTTTTCTTCCTTGTAAAAGTTTTACATAAATGAATAAAAGGTGACCATCGTAAGCACTTTTGTCAGTGCTAAATAGTTTCTCTCAACCCTTTACTTGTTATGTTTGCTAGACAGCTTGGTCTAGTAAAGGAAAAACAACAGATTTACTAGCCAGATCACCACACCAGGTTATTAACTATGTAACGGGTACTCAGAAAAACAAAGCCTGCAATTGAAATGCTAGTTAGATACTGTATTATACTTTCTGTTTTTGACCAAAGTAAGCTCATAGAATTCCAAGGCTGTGGCAGACATTCTACCAGTGATTTCAGAAGTTTGGAGAATCAGCTCAGGATGTGATTTGTCATGTTGGCAGCATTTTGTACTTTTGTAATTTACCAAAACTGTCAAAAAATGTACTTCATTGTGGCAACCTGTGGAGGCATTTTTATACCATTAGTATACAGAACTTCCTCAGCAATGTAGCTTTTTAGTTTGCTTGACTGGCTCACTGTTTTTCTCAGACATCTAAGTTAAATATAGTAAAATTGTAGGCATCCTCTGCAGTATTAGTTTTTTTTTTTCCGTGAGATACTCTCGAAGGCTACTTGCAGACTGGGGCATCGGGGGTGGTAGCTAAAACTAGCGGCGATTTACCACTGTTATAGCAGCACTTCGGCGTCACTGTTCGGGCGGCAGCAGGACGCCTTTAACCTCTGAGAAGGGTTAACAAGAGGGTAAAAACGCCAGTACGGGGCAATTCGCAAGTGGTGTTAAGCCGCTTCGGAAGTGCTGGCCATTCATTTCAATGGGCAGGGGCGGTGGAGGAGCGGTGTATACCCCCCCAAAGATGCGGCTTGCAAAACTTTTTTCTGTCCTGCAAGCGCACCGCCCCAGTGTGAAAGCACTCTGGTTTTCACACTGGGTTGGATTTGGGGGAGTTTTTCAGGCGCTTTACAGGCACTATTTTTAGTGTTACAGCGCTTGAAAAACGTCCCAGTGTGAAAGTGGTCTAAGGGTTTATTGCAGACACTGCAACTTTCCTCATTAGAAAGCTGGGAGTGCACCAGGTGGTTATAATGAACCCAACCCTCCCATTTATCAGTCTTGCAAGGACATAGTGGAACAAAAAGCTTTTTTTCTACAGAAAAGAAAAAGTTAGGATTTAATATTTGTTTCTGTTTTCATCAAAAGTCAGCAGCTGCAAAAAGTGTAGTTGCTGACTTTTAATAAACACACACTCACCTGTCCCACAATCCAGTGACGCTGCCGCCTGAAGCCTCGGTCCCGTCCCCCCCCCCCCCACCTCTCCCATCACTAGTGCGGGCACCCGGCTGTGGCAGCTTGTGGCTTCACAGTCAGCTACGCACTGCGCATGCGTGTCCTGAATGCCCAGTGTGTCCCAGAAGATTACAGGGAGGGAGGGGGAGAGGAGAATTTCCATTCGGGCCGCCTGAAAGTGGGAGCGGGTACCTGTCCAAACTAGATACCCGCTCCCCCCCAAAAAAAATGACATGCCAAATGTGGCATGTCAGATCGTCAGGACTCCTTAAAGCTAAACTTCCACTTTTGGGTGGAACTCCACTTTAATATCCTTGCAATGCAAATAGCTCTCCCAAGATTGTTTTTTTTTTTCAACAAAGTGGAGCTACACTTTAAAGTATCCTTTTTACTCTGAATAAATTGTTTAAATGTATCTCAATAAGGGCTCATTTACACTTGCTTCAGCTTCAACACACATTAAGGGCTAGTTTACACTTGCTTCAAAACAAGGCTTCGGACACGATTTGAGAATGCTAGTCAAAGCCTCAGTCACTAAATGAAATGGTTAGCTTACAGTCCTGTTTACACTTGCTTTTGCTTTTCTTTGCTTCAAAAATTACACCCCATGTCGCTTTAGTTGTGCTTCAAATCGTCTTCAAAGCCTCCATAGATGTCTATGGCAAAGCTCGCTTGAAGCCCCCCCCGAAGCCTCATCGAAGCCCCACCGAAGCCTCATCGAAGCCCCACCGAAGCCTCATCGAAGCCCCACTGAAGCACCAAGCAAAAGCAAAGGAGTAAACAGGACTGTAACCATTTTATTTAGTGACATGAGCTTTTTCCTTCAGTTCTCATATATACAGTTGTGCTCATAAGTTTACATACCCTTTAATTTATGATTTCTTGGCCATTTTTCAGAGAATATAAATGAGAATACAAAAACATTTCTTTCACTCATGGTTAGTGTTTGGCTGAAGCCATTTATAATCAATCAACTGTGTTTACTCTTTTTAAATCATAATGACAACAGAAACTACCCAAATGACCCTGATCAAAAGTTTACATATCCCAGTTCTTAATACCGTGTATTGCCCCCTTTAACATCAATGACAGCTTGAAGTATTTTGTGGTATTTGTGGATGAGGCTCTTTATCTTGTCAGACGGTAAAGCTGCCCATTTCTCTTGGCAAAAAGCCTCTAGTTCCTGTAAATTCTTGGGCTGTTTTGCATGAACTGCATGTTTGAGATCTCCCCAGAGTGGCTCAATGATATTGATGTCAGGAGACTGAGATGGCCACTCCAGAACCTTCACTTTATTCTGCTGTGGCCAATGACAGGTCCACTTGGCCTTGTGTTTTGGATCATTGTCATGTTGGAATGTAAAAGTAGGTCTCATGCACAGCTTCCTGGCTGATGAATGCAAATGTTCCTCTAATATTTTTTGATAACATACTGCATTCACCTCGCCATCAATTTTGACCAAATGTCCTGTGCCTTTGTAGCTCACACATCCCCAAAACATCAGCGCTCCACCTCTGTGTTTCACAGGCCTTGTTGACTCCTCTCCAAATGTAGGGTTTATGGTTGTGGCCAAAAAGCTCAATTTTGGTTTCATGAATCCAAATGACTTTGTGCCAGAAGGTTTGAGGCTTGTCTCTGTGCTGTTTGGCGTATTGTAAGCCAGATTCTTTGTGGCATTTGCGTAGTAATGGCTTTCTTCTGGTGACTCGACCATGCAGCCAATCTTTCTTCAAGCGCCTCCTTATTGTGCATCTTGAAACAGCCACACCACATGTTTTCAGAGAGTCCTGAAGTTATTTGTTGGTTTTTCTTTGCATCCCAAACAATTTTCCTGTCAGTTGTGGCTGAAATGTTCGTTGGTCTACCTGACCATGGTTTGTTTTCAACAGAACCCCTCATTTTCCACTTCTTGATTAAAGTTTGAACACTGCTTACTGGCATTCTCAATTCCTTGGATATCTTTTTATATCCTTTTCCTGTTTTATACAGTTCAACTACCTTTTCCTGCAGATCCTTTGACAATTCTTTTGCTCTCCCCATGACTCAGAATCCAGAAACATCAGTGCAGCACTGGATGAAAGATACAAGGGTCTGTCAGGAGTCCAGAAACTCATTGACCTTTTATACACACACACGAATTACAAGCAAACAGATCACAGGTGAGGATGGTTACCTTTAATAGCCATTCAAACCCCTTTGTGTCAACTTGTGTGCATGTTATCAGGCCAAAATCACCAGGGTGTGTAAACTTTTGATCAGGGTCATATGGGTAGTTTCTGTTGTCATTATGATTTAAAAAGAATAAACACAGTTGATTGATAATAAATGGCTTCAGCCAAATACTAACCATGAGTGAAAGAAATGTTTTGTGTTATCATTCGTATTCTCTGAAAAATGGCCAAGAAATCATAAATTCTGCCAGGGTATGTAAACTTATGAGCACAACTGTACTGTATATATATAAAATGTCCCACAGACACAATAGGATTTGAACATTTCTTTGTGCATTGCTGACAGTCATGTCTACATATTCAACGACATCAAATCTTTTTAGCTGTGCTCTGTTTAATACAGGGTGGGCTGTTTAAAGTCAATGTCTGCTTGTACAGTGTTTTTTTATCAGAAACTCAAAACCTTTATTAGATTAACCAATGGCTTTAAAATAGTAGCTTAGACTCCTGTGAGCTGGCAAAGTCCTTTCTCTGTATCTGCTGCAACAATTCTCTAGGGATTGTAGGAAATAGCATGAAAAATTAATGTCTGACCGGTGGATATTTGCAGGCACAACGATTAGAGGAAAATTCTGGCTTGATTTAAGTCACATGGAACTCCAGTGATGTGACATTTTGTGTAGAGTATGTTATCTTATGCTGTAGGGTTCCCAAATACAAAAGTCTTTGCTTTTTAGACAATGGACTTGTTGGGAACAGCTACAACATATGTCCTCATATCATCCAGGTTCTGAATAAATGATTTATCTTAAACCAACAGTTGAAAACACATACGTGTTTGAATTTTCCAGTGGTTATGTTTATGCAATATACAGCCATTATTATGTTGAGAATGATAGGCTGCCTCCCCTCCAGTTATTTATAAATGAATTTGCTGCAGCAGAATAGAATAGAATTTGATAGGCTGCCGGCAGTAGAGCTGGATAGTACACCTGTATCCTCTGTCCGCACCTAAATACCATATCCTCATGCATGGGGTCTGAACTTCTACTGTGCACTGGGCCTTACATCTGTGTTACCATCGCAATGTTTTCTGGTCTCAGATTTTTTCAGTGTCTTCAGATTTAGTCGCAAGCCCTTTAAGTGTGTGTTGTCATTTAGATAGACAAACAGCCTGTGAAGTCATTGCATTCTCCATCTCAGAAATGCAGGTGCCAGCCTTGGAGAACCAGCCCAGTATCTTATCCAGGTCATTTCTGATTAGACTGCGCTCTGAAGCTAAATGGTTGATTTTCATCATCAGTTTTGCACTGTTTGATGGCTTCTTGGAGAATATCTCCAGTTCTGGCTCTGTCCCCTGATCCTGTGTATATTTAGGGTCTGTGGGAGAGCCAGGCTGCATGTCTGTAGAGGCCTGCATCTCATGCTTTGTCAGCAAAGTGGTCTGTATAGTCCTCAATAAGGATGGGCTCGCGGCTTGTTCGGAACCGAACGTGCCCGAGCCTGCCAGGAAATGAACCCTGAACTGCGCTAATCACAGGCAGAGAGACATTCCCAGATCGCTACAGCCGGGGAAATGTCTCACTGCCTGTGATTAGTGCAGTGCAGGGTTCACTTCCTGGTGGGCTTGGGCACGTTCGGTTCCGAACAAGCCCGAGCCCATCCTTAATCCTTAACAGGTGCAGGAAAGATTTCCATCTGGCCAGAGCAGCACACGTGACCCATCACTAAGGAAGTGATCCCTGCACTGCGCTAATAAGAGGCAGTGAGACATTCCCGATCGCTGCAGCCTCGCATTGGGGAAATGTCTCACTGCCTGTGATTGGCGCAGGGCGTGCTCGGGCACGTGCACTTGTGAACATGCCCAAGCCCATCCTTACCCATCACCTTGGCTGCCTTGGGAGTTTTCTCCATTGATTTGCCACTTCAGAGAGACACTGGGGTTGATATAGTAAAACTGAAGAGTTCAAAATCTGATGCAGCTATGCATAGAAACCAGTCAGCTTCCAGTTTTTTTTTTCCTCAAAGCTTAATTGAACAAGCTGAAGTTATAAGCTGATTGGCTACCATGCACAGCTGCACCATATTTTGCACCCTCCAGCTTTAGAAAACCAACCCCACTGATGAACACATTTTTATAGGTTTCATAGTCCATGTTTTAATGAGAATAATTAATATATATTTTTGAATCACCCTTTAGTAGCTAACCGTATGTCAGGTGGTGTATGAGATGAGCCAGCTAGGGAGTTTGATGTTTTCAGTGTACACAGGGTAGTGCTTTTCTCCCAGTACAATCCTCCTAAGGCCCCTTTCACAGAAGAGATCTGATCGGTTCCAGCAGTTTTTCAGTCAGGCCCGATCGGACCCCCCATTCTCCTCTATTCAGTGCTGGATGTAAACAGACTTGTGTCTATTTACACCCAGCTACCTCCGTGTCCGATCTGATCCGGCAAGAATAAAACAGAAGGCGAACTGGCTGGATCAGAGGGCAGCTGGGTGTAAATGGACAGCCGACCCTTTGACATCCAGCTACCCATAAAGCAGAGCGGTCTGTGTCTGCTCTGCGTAAGTGGAGTGGGCTTGGACCTATCATCCACCCACTCCACTCAACTCAGCAGGGGAAATGCGAAAGGGGCTTAAGTCAGCTGGAATATAAGAGCAACTTGAAGCAGCTTGTTACAGTTTAGGATGTCACATGCTGGTTAGAAAGAGAAATTCAAGCGAATGCTGCATTTGACCATCTGTACAAGCAGATATAGATTTACACTGAAAAAGAACCCAGAGATCTCTCTGTAATTTTTTCCCATTTCACTTTATGGCATATTCCCTTGCTGGTGGGGTCAAAGGCTTATTACTTTTTGTATGAAGAAAAAGGAACAATCATTAATGAGCTCATGCCATTTTCCAGTGTATATGAAAATCTCTGTTTGTTCTTGAGCATTTTTTGCAAAGGTACTTTGATCAGTAACCACCACACTGCTCAAAAACTGTCATTCTCATATTAGCCACAACACTTACAAATATTGGGCTGCATATAGCCACCTGCTGAATCCATTCATGGAGGAAGAACCTCAATAAATTCGATATGTATATCAATCTGCAAAAATTTGTAAATCAATATTTAAAAGTGTATGGTGATGCAAGCTGCAAAAGGAGAAATAAGACACCATTATGAGACCAATCCAGAAATAAGACACAGTATTCTCAGAAACAAGTCGGTTTTCAATCCCCCAGATCAATGAAAACCGATTTGTTTATGTTTTTAATAAAATGGTTGCAGAAGATCTGGAAGAGTTGGAAATGAAAAGACATAAATATTCCATGTTTATCTCAAAAGGAATCCACAGGATTGAAGAACAAAAGGAGGTAATCATCCGACCAGCGGACAAAGGAGGAGGTATAGTGGTTTTGTCCAAAAGGGACTACAAGGAAAAAAGTACCTATTTGATCCTAAAGGAGAAGCCTACCAATAAATTCAAAGAGGATTTGGAAAAATTGGTTAATAAGGGAGTCAAAAAAGATTCTAAATGAAAAGGAGGCACAGTATTTGGTACCTACAGTATGCAGAAATCCTATTATTTACTCAATCCCTAAAATCCATAAGAGTTTGGATAAACCTCCTGGAAGACTCATAGTAAATGGGATTGGGTCAGTATCGGCACGGATGGGCCAACATGTAGATGGCTACCTACAATCCTTGGTCAAACAGACAAAAGTCTATCTAAGGGATACCAAGCACCTACTACAGCAGTTGGAAAAGTTGACAGTATCAAGAGATATTGTATTGGTGACAGCTGAAGTGGGGTCACTCTATATGATAATTAATCATGATGATGCCCGCCAGCTGTTGAAGAGGGCACTGAATCGAGATAACTCTGTACTAGACAACAAAGACTTATGATGTAGTGTATTTACTGTCTAAAATCACTTTTTTGGACTTGGAGATAGAGTTGAAGGATAATGTAGTGATCACCAGTACACATTTCAAATCAACGGATAGGAATGTTACACTCCAAAGAACAATTGCCATCACCGCCCATGGTTAGACAATATACCGAGAGGACAACTGCTCCGCTTGAGAAGGAATTGTACTGACTTGGTAAAAAATACACAAAACAAGCAAATATTATTGGAGATCGGTTTATAGCCAAGGGCTATCTGAGAGAGTCTATACAAAAAAAAACAAGTGGCAGGTAGCAGAGATGGGTAGGGCATCCCTTATTCAAGATAAAGTTACGAGGGACCAGGAAAAGGATCTATCAGGAGCCATCTTACTTGACTATAATAGAGAAAATAAGAAAGTTGACAGTATCATATGCAAATATTTACCTGTCCTATTGAAGCATAAGGGTTTGGAAAAAACATTACCATCAAGACCCCAATTCATATATCTGAAGGCTCCGAAATGTATGCCTCGTACACACGGTGCAACAGTCGTACGACCGCACGTTCAACTTTTGCCCAAAATCGGCTGTTGTGTCTAGCGTACTGACAGGAGTCAAGTAATCGTTCAGCAAAGCTTCAACAAAGTTGAACGTAGTGACGTGTTACGAGCGTCTAAAGAGGAAGTTCAGACAAATTTAATATGTGAATTAGGAATGTAGGTTTACTCGAACGGACACTTCCAGGCGTTCCTGACTTCTGAGCATGCGTGTTTTGCACCTACATCTTTGTTAG
>BLSH010328665.1:1683790-1694097 GCA_018402905.1 Glandirana rugosa
TTTGCTCGGGGGGAAATGCCTCGGAGCGCGGGGGGTGATAAACTCTTCGTGACGAGATTTCGGTGTGCCCTTATCTCCGTCCTCCCCTCCTCTAGCCGAGTGTTGTGTCTGATACTTTTACTGTCCCTCCCTCTCTAGGTCTCTTAGTTTTGTGTATGTCACCATCCTACTCCCTCCCTGTGATTTGACTGGTGAGATAGTACCTAGTTGTCGGTACTATTCACACCAGCCATGTGTCCCCTCGTGTCCTTGTCTGTCCTAGTTGTTCCATAAAATCCTCCCTGTCATTTTCATAGTCTGTGTTGTGAGCCGATCTCCTCCCCTCCTGCCTCTATTCCCGTGTGGCTTTAGAGCAGTGCTTCTCAAATAGTGGGGGGCGCGAGGCTCCGTAAAGGGGGGCTCGTTTGACCTCGGCAAACACTGTCATATTGGATGTCCAGATCGGATTATCCGACTCACTCACAAGTGGCGTCCCACACGGCTTCGGTTGCCTAGCAACTCTACGGCTGGAGAGAGGGAGCAGCGCGGCGCGATCACTGGAGATTGTCCCAGCGCAGCCCCAGTAGCAGCCCGACGCGGAGGACCACGTGACCGCCAACGCACGTGACACATGCAGAGGACCCGTGGAGACATACAGGAATCAATACACCGGTTCCTAGTGCCACTCACAGAGGAGAAAGATAAGGATACAGTGTTATGCAGAGGTGTACTTATAACAATTTTATAGACAAATGATACTATTTACAGTCGCGCGGGGGGCGCAAAATGTTTTCTTCTTCCTAGGGGGGGCATGACAGAAAATAATTGAGAAGCACTGCTTTAGAGTAATATATATAAATGACTTGTAGCCTCTCTGTTTTAGGAAGATATAAAGTACAGTGTGTCCGTTTAAAAAAAAATTATAATGCTAAATGCCGCTGTGCAGTCACGTATCCTCCCTCTGCTAGCTTGCATATGTCAGAGAGGAATCTCAGCCCCTCCCACTGTAGTCCCTTAGATTGTGAAGGAGAGCGGAGGGAGGACACATGACTGCACAGCGGCGCTGAAGGTATTTAGCATTATAATTTTTTAAAAAATCGGATACACTGTACTTTATATCTCACTAAAACAGGGGATATATGTAATTTATGAATGTCACTTTACAGCCACTTTAAGGCTTAATTTCTGTCTCACAGTGGAAGATTTTTGCATACTTTGTTCCTTTGACTCTAGTACAAAAAATTGAAATGGACAGGAAAGCGCAAACAATAAAAGCACGCAAATTTTAACTCGTCCTCACTTTACAAAAAATGTGCTTTTGTCTCAATCCTGTTTGGAAAGGACAAGAAGAGATTGGAAAATTACCCAGCTAAGGACAGAGGCGGCAGTAAAAAATTGACATAGACTTTATCCCTTTCCTCACTCTATCCAAGATAAAACAAAATGTTGTCCATTTATTAATTACAGACCCACAAGAAATTTCAGTAGTTTTTTTTCACACCAGTGCTCTGAAGTGCTATGTTAACTCTTCTGTCATCATCCAGCTGCCCAGTCTAGAAGTACGCATTGATTGTTACTGTAGGAATCCTCTAGAGGGTGATTAGCTAAAGTCTAATAGAGATTAACATCAGCTGTATTAAATGGAATAATGCCATTCATGTAAGGTCATTTAGTGCTGTTCAGAAATCTGCTTCTCAGGCTCATTTAGCAGGGTTGAGTTTGATTAGCATCAGAAATTGTCTGGTTCCCATTACAAGCGTATGCAAACACCACAAATCATGGGGTGCAGATGGAGAGAGTGTACACCATCTGGAGAGCTTTATATGTAATCTTCCGCAGCTCTATATTTAGGAAGTAAATGTTATCACCAATATTCATATTCCTTGACTTTCTGAATTAACAATAGAATTATGATGTACCTATTCAGCGTAATAGAGCTGAACTGCAGGCAAACAGCTAAAAAAAGCTACATGAATGATACAATTAAAGGAACTTTTTTTTACCTTCCAGACAATCTGTATTTCTGTCCTTTCAGTATTGAGATTTTAAACAGGTCTGCCAGGCAGCACATCAAGGCAAATTACACCACATCTATAGACTTTAAATTGATTGTAAAAGTTGGTTTCTTTTTTAAAATAACAAAAATGTCATACTTACCTGCTCTGTGCAAGGTTTTTGCACAAAGCGGCCCGACCCTCCTTTTCTGGGGTCCCCCGGTGGCGCTCCTGGCTCCTCCTCTTCATCGGGTGCCCTCACGGAGAACAGGTTTCAATTGGGGTACCCATGTGGGCACGCTCCCAAGTCTTACTTCTGCGTCCATTGACACAGACAGCAGGACTAGGCCCCGCCCCTGGCTCCCATGTCACTGGATTTTATTGACAGTAGCAGGAGCCATTGGCTCCCGCTGCTGTCAATCTCTCCAATGAGGACCAGAGGCAGTAGCTGGAGCTGCTGGGCTCATGCTCGTCACTGGAACTATCGGGTTCAGGTAAGAAAAAGGGGGGCTCTGGGGGGCAGCTGCAGCGCAGAAAGTTTTTCACCTTAATTAATAGAATACAGTAAAGTGGATGTAAACCCGATTCATGAAATTTGATCTGTAGTGTTTTCTTATCTCTCTCCAAAGCACTAAGTCCCTTGTTGTTCTGAAGTTTTGTTGCTCCGTTATAGGCATGATAACTTCTGACAAGTTCTCCATCAACTAAGATAAAACCAGGCTGAAATTTGTGTTGTGGCAGGTTGCTACAAATAGATTAGCAGGGAGCTTGTCTTGTCACAGCACAGCTCTGAAAGTATCTTTGTTTTTCTACTTATGTTGAGGGGGTGTGTACCTTTCCTCCAATCAGTTGTCTTGGCTTTATGCCAAGAATCCACTTCCAGTGCTGAACAGGAAGAGACCATCTCTAACATGATGTGCACTTTCTAAAGAATATATAAAGCTGAAGACAGCAGATCTACATGTAAAACTTATGTAGAGAGATTTGTTTCATCCCTGTGTATCATCTGAGGCTGTTCACTTCACTGGGTATATGTGAGGGTTTACATCCACTTTAAGGTGAAAAACCCTGAGACTTTACAACTCCTTTAAGGATTTACAATGGTTACCTTTATCCTCCCCAGGCTGAAAATTAAAAAAGGAACCAGTAGACTGATGGGATCATCTGTTTGCTCATTCTGCTCTCTTTTCCTATCTGCATATTCCTTGTCAGCATATATGCATATGTGTAATGTGTTTGTGTTAGGTCTACACAACACAAGCTCTGATACTGGGAATAAAATATCAGGGAAACCACATGGAGGAAAACAGCAGAAAATAGGATTCAAAGACCAGATGGCACTCTCAATGGTTTCCTGTAGCAACTAGAACATTTGTGACAGTAAAAAGTTTGAGTGGGTTACATGTTTAATACAGGAACTCTTTAAAGGGTAATTCTACTTCGGCAGAAAAAAATAAGTATCAAAAAAAGAAATAATAATTTAGCATATACAATTGCGAGACAAGTCATATTGTAATTGAATGTTATGAAAAATGACCTTCTCTTTTCAATCTGCAGCTCTGTAATTTTCTGTAAAATGCAATACAATATGGCTACCTGGAGGTGTTCTGAACACAGAATGTGTGCAGAACCCCCCTAGAAACATAATTTCCTGCTTCTGTGATTGGCTTACTGATTTTCGCAAAAATCTGCACTAAGATACAAGTCAGATTTCAGGCATCCCAATGTAAAACAAATGTCATCTAAACATCTAATGTCATCTAATCACATCTAAAGGAATGCAGACCCTGCAATTTTCCTCATTAGAGCTTTGCAGGTGCAGCAGCTGATTGATAATTATGAAACCACTCCCAATAGATTCACTTTCCACATGGACACAGACAAATGGTGATTCCTTCAGAATAACATAAAAAGGATTGAGAGAGTGGAAAACTCCCTCAAGACACAAAATGGACTTTGTGGGCACAACACGAGGCAATGGTTATAAAAAAATGATATCTTTATTACATAAAATGGTTATAAACGACATGTAACAGACATTGCACCCTATTGCTCGGACAAGATCAACAGATGCCCAATATAACAGTCATGGAGGTATGGATAGTAGATGCATTTTCAGTGAAATACTTATGCATCAATGAATTATGTCCATGCTGGTGCTGATGGATCTTGAGCAGAGATAGAGTAACATCCCACAGACAGACTAAAAACAAAGTTGGGATACAAGCCAGACTCCAAGGGTAAGATATTCAACCTGGGTATATGTCACATGAACCATGTCAGGAAAGAAAGAACTCTCAACCTCCAACCGACCAGCGTGGCTAGATCTATTGTTAATACATATGTGGCCACATATGTGGCAGAGTTGGACCATTATGGTCTGTCACAGTTCACTGCAATATAATTATAGAGAATGAATCAGCCACGTATGATATAGGAGTAAATACCAGGCAGTGACAGTAGAAACTTTCAAATAGCCAAAGATTATTATTATTATTACATATCACACATATAATGTACGCTTTTGAAGGACCGGAGGGGCACCCTCATAGGAATGCATCAGAGTGTCCCTTATGTAGGGGCTTGAAAACAGTAAAGCCTCACCCAGCATCCCTGAGTAGGGAGGGAGCACCCTGCCTCTGAGTGCTGGCCGCACAGGTATCCCCGTTGGTGTACCTGAGAATTTTTGGATGTTGGCATGGCAGTGGTCCTCCTCGCATATCCTTCAGAATAACAAAATTAAGAATCTGCAACAAAGTTTGTTAAAATCCTTGCAATGTACATAGACCACACAGAGGGGATTTTTTTTTTCTCAACAAAAGTGGAGTTACTCTTTAACCACTACAGATTCGCGCTATAGCCAAAAGATGGCTACATCGCAGACCTGAATTGCCGGGAGAGCATCCATGGACGCCCTCCCGTGCACGAGCTGCTTGCATGCCCAATGAGACTCGGCTGATCACAGATCCATGTAAGGGGCCGGTCCCGGCCCCATACCACGTGATCAGCTGTCAGCCAATGACAGCTGATCATGTGATGTAAACAAGAGATCGGTAATCAGCTTTTTTTCCCCTTCACGCTGACAGCAAAAATCATGCTTGTAGGAGTTTGATTTTTCTCCCGCAAGCCCACCGCCCCAAGCCACCCCAGTGTGAAAGGACACACTAGGTTTAACCACTTGCCGACCGTGGCAAAGTGGTTCGATATTGCAAGCCGCCGTCATCTAACGGCAGCTGCGAGATCGCGGATCGTGAGCGCGCCCGCCGCCGGAGGCGCGCTCACTGTGTTCCAGGGAAGCCAGGGAGCGGGTAGAGCGGACTCGATCTCCTCCAGTTACCCGCGATGGCTCCCCCGCAGTCACAAAATGGAGGTCCGTGTATGTAAACACACGGATCTCCGTTCTGACAGGGGGGAAGGAATGTGATCGCAGGCTCCCTGTATATGGGATCACTCTCCTCCACCACGCCCAGCCCCCATACAGTTAGTAACACACACAGAGAACACAGTTAACCCTTAGAGCGCCCCCCCAGGTTAACACCTTCCCTGTCAGTGACATTTACACAGTAATCAGTGCATTTTTATAGCACTTATCGCTGTATAAATTTCAGTGGTCCCAAAAAAAGTGTAAAAATGGTCCGACATGTCCGCCGCAATATCGCAGTACCACTAAAAATCGTAGATCGCTGCCATTACTAGTAAAAAAACAAAACAGAAAAACACCATAAATGAATTCTCATCATTCGTAAATGTGGCAACTTTTGCGCAAACCAGTCAGTATACGCTGATACTTTTTTTTACCAAAAATATGAGGAAGAATATAAATCGGCCAAAACTGATGAAAAAATTGTTTTACTATATATATTTTTTTGATTTGGATTTTAGCAAAAAGTACAAAATATTGTTTTTTTGCAAAATTGACACTCCAAAAGAAAGCTCTATTTGTGGGGAAAAAAAGATGCAAATTTCGTTTGGGTACAATGTCGCACGACCGCGCAATTGTCAGTTAAAGCAACGCAGTGCCAAAATGCAAAAAGTGCTCTGATCCTAACATGGGAAATTTTGCCGGGGCTGCAGTGGTTAATGGAGAGGCGCTTTACAGGTGCTATTTTTAGCTACCGGTAAATAGCGCCTGTAAAGCGCCTCAGTGTGAAAGGGGCCTTACAGTAGTTGTCCAAGAGCTTCAATGAACACTACAAGGATTTCAGTCCATCTCAAGTACTGCTGCACTGCTATGCTACATCTGTAAGTCTCCCTGTGCTCCTTAATGTCACTCTAAGGATCCAGCAGCACAATTGAAACCACACAGAGCACCATCATACCCATGAAGACAGTGGAGATGAGCCATCATGGGTTAAATATTGTGATTTGACTAGAATACATTTGTAATAATAGCATACAGAAATAATTTTGCCACTTAATGTATTCAAGAGGGGAAGAATAAGTCTTCAAACTCTGGAGTAGCCTTTGTTCTGCGGACACAAGTTATTTTTTCACTGACACTGTCCCCAGCTTTTATCTTCTTTTGGGACATTCTAATTAGAAGATTGCTTGATCACTGTTTCCTGTTTAGGTCTCTCTCTGTCCTGTTTCCCTTTTCTTTGCATTGTGGCACCCACTGATTACACCAACAGTTGCCAGTATAATACTAAGGAAGAGTAGGAAGCATTGCCAACCTCCCGCAGCATTTTTACTGGCAAAACCTGGAAAATTTACTGATGGAATGCACTTTTTTCTTTTACTGACAATCTGAAAAATGATAGAACTCCTATTAAATACTAAGACACTCAGTATGTAAATACTGACAATACCCATATGCCAACATTTGACTGGTTTATACTTAAAAGGTCAACACAGCATGACAAATTATCAGCCCCTGATATTTACAGACAGCTTTAAAAACCACAGATTTTTACAAACTGTCCTTAAATTTACTGACGGTTGGAAACCCTGAGAGTAGGTGTGCCCACTGTGGCATATGTAGTGTTGCAAGGCAATATATATTATCCCTAGGGTACACTGGTCCACCTGTAATTTTTCCTATTCAACCTAGATGTTTGTACTAAAGGCAACACTTTTTCTATTTGTCCTGTTTACCCTTATTATTGAAAGTGAAAGTAAAAGAAAACCTTAATTTTGGGTTGTGCCCAGAAAAGTAATAGAGGGGAAATCTTCCAATGGGGACACTAGTTGTGATGGCCTGGGGGCCCCCAAAGAATTCCCTTAATTTACAGGTATTTTAACTCACTTTCTGTTTTGAGTATGGGACAGAAAGTGAAGGTACATCTCCCCAGTGAGACACAGATGGCAAAAAATAAACTGAGAGGGGTTATAACCCTCCATTACTCTAGCCTAAAAGAAAACAAAAGTTTTGCCTATAGTTCTACTTTAACCGGTTCCTTACCGAGTCATTGTGAAATGACGTCGGCAGGAACCCTTAGTCAATCCTTGATCGGGGTGAAGAGCCAATAGATTTGGCTCTTTACCACGTGACCGGCTGTGTCTAATCACAGCCGGTCACTACCGACATCAGCGTGCACGCTGTGCGGTGATCGGGGCTGAGGCTTGTCCCTCAGACAAAGCCCAGCTCCGATCCGTGTAAAGAGCCAATGAAATTGGCTCTTTACCACATGACCGGCTGTGTCCAATCACAGCCGGTCACATGATGTAAACAAACTGGTAACGAGCTGTTACCGGGTTCTCCCTCTCACACACCGATCGTGTGTGAGAGGGAGATTGCGGTAACAGCTTGTTACCACCAGATGTACACACCAAGCACACTGATCCCCCCCTAATAAAGAGGACCTGTCACCACCCCATCAAAGTATCCGAGTACCTGTCACCATCCCATCTGAGTACCCGAGTACCTGTCACCTGCCAATCTGAGTATCCGAGTACCTGTCACCAGCCCATCAAAGTACCCGAGTACCTGTCACCTGCCCATCAGAGAACCTGAGTACCTGTCACCAGCCCACCAAAGTACCCGAGTACCTGTCACCTGCCCTTCAGATTACTCGAGTACCTGTCACCAACCCATCTGAGTAACTGAGTACCTATCTGCAGCCCATCAGAGTCAAGTAGCTTTTACCAGTCCATCAGATTACCCGAGTACCTGTCTCCAGCCCATCAAAGTACCCGAGTACCTATCTGCAGCGCATCAGAGTACCCGAGTACCTATCTGCAGCCCATGCCTCATAGAATATACCTTGGGTGTTTGCTTTCCAAAATGGGGTAATTTTGTGGGTAATTCCACTGTCCTGGTGTTCCAGGGCCTTTAAAAGTGTGATAGGTATGAATGAAATTTTATGTGTAATTTATGGTCTTAGAATGCCTGGCGGTGCTCCCTGCATGTTCGGCCTCTGTATGTGGCCAGGTTGTGAAAAAGTCTCACACATGTGGTATCGCCATACTCGGGACAAGTAGCAGAATATATTTTGGGGGTTCATTTTTGCTACGTACATGCTATGTGTTAGAAATATCTTATAAATTGACCACTTTGTGTAAAAATAAAAGCGGTTTCATTTTCTTTCCACGTTTTTCAAAGACTTGTGGAATAAAATGAACCATTCAAAAGACTCATAATGCCTCATAGAATATACGTTGGGGTATTTGCTTTCCAAAATGGGGACATTTTGTGGTAATTCCATTGTCCTGGTGCTCCAGAGCCTTCAAATTTGTAATAGGTCGTTAGGAAATTAGATGTGAAATTTCTGCTCCTAGAATGCCTGACGGTGCTCCCTGCATGTTGGACCCCTTTATGTGGCCAGGGTGTGAAAAAGTCTCACATATGTGGTATCGCCATACTCAGGATGAGTAGCAGAATATATTTTGGGGGGTTATTTTTGCTATATACATGCTATGTGTTCGAAATATCATATAAATTGACCACTTTGTGAAAAAAAATAAGTTTTCATTTTCTTTCCACATATTCCGAAGACTTGTGGAAAAAAATGAACCATACAAAAGACTCAAAATGCCTTATAGAATATACGTTAGGATGTTTGCTTTCCAAAATGGGGTCATTTTGTGGGTAATTCTATTGTCTTGGTGCTGCAGGGCCTTCCAAAGTGTAATAGGTGGTTAGGAAATCATATGTGTAATTTATGCTTCTAGAATGACTGACGGTGCTCCCTGCATGTTGGACCTCTCTATGTGGCCAGGCTGTGTAAAGGTTTCACACATGTGGTATCGCCATATCCGGGATGAGTACTAGAATATATTTTGGGGGTAATTTTTGCTATCTACATGCTATGTGTTAGAAATATCTTATAAATTGACCACTTTGTGTAAAAATAAAAGCGTTTTCATTTTCTTTCCAACAAAAATAGTTAAACCCCCTTGTTGGGACTTTAGATAGGTACACCAAACCACATATTAAAATTGAGTTTGCTTTATTCGTCACAGAAAATGAATGAATATGCATCCGCTAATAAGACAGTATACGTACAAAACAACTGGTGAAAAAGATTATCATAAAAAACATTTGTATAACAAAAATGTGCTTCACCACAGATGCTAAGATACAAAAGGTCATGGATGGACTACAGGTGTTTCCGTTGTCCAAAGGTGGAATTCGGTACCCTACATATGTTTTCAGGTTTAGACAACAGACCCTTCATCAGGGGTAATTTACAACGGACAAGCATCGAGGTGTATTTAAAATCAAGATTCTTCTGTGTGAAAAAGTGTTCTGCGCTCAAACACACGCTAATTGAGCACCCAACAAGTCCCACACCAGAGCGGGTGGGCAAATGTAATTGTAGCAGGTAGTGTGCAGTGGCTTGGGTAGAACAAGGGTCCTATGTGTCACTTAGTATCAGTTTGAGTCCACTCTCCAGAAGTTTGTGGGAAGAGGGGAACGGGATAGCTAGTAATACGTCAAATTCCGTATCAATTTCCGTACTGCGGTCAGAATCCGGATCAGAGACATTACCTGGCGGTGGCTGGTCATGGCGCAATGATTGACTAGATATAAGGGGTTTTCGGAATTCATACTGCTGGCAGATCCCACCGGTTATTTTGATCGGGATTCTGACCGCAGTAAGGAAATTGATGCAGAATTTGACGTATTACTAGCTATCCCATTCCCCTCTTCCCACATACTTCTGGAGAGTGGACTCAAACTGATACTGAGTGACACATAGGACCCTTGTTCTACCCAAGCCACTGCACACTACTTGCTACAATTACATTTGCCCACCCGGTAATGACACCTGATCCGCTCTGGTGTGGGACTTGTTGGGTGCTCAATTAGCGTGTGTTTGAGCGCAGAACACTTTTCCACACAGAAGAATCTTGATTTTAACTACACCTCGATGCTCGTCCGTTGTAAATTAC
>BLSH010328665.1:1723995-1740887 GCA_018402905.1 Glandirana rugosa
TGGGGGGGGGGGGGGGGGGGGATACCTGTAGGTGTTCTCTGAACATAGCAGAGAAAAATCAGATATTCTGCCCCGCCATACAGGACAGTGCTGTGTGGCAGAAATGTACAAACCTCATGATTAATGGTCCGCAATATGAACCCTTTGGCCCCAAAAAAAAACACCTCCCTTAGGCCTGGTTCACACCTATGCATTTTTTAGTTTTCAGTTTTGCAGAAACACACTACAGTCCATTTAACATGGTTTCCTGTGGATGTAGTTCTCATTTGTGCATTTAATGGAAAGGGCCAGGGATTTTTTTCTGGTTTTTGGTTCCATAGACTTCAATGGATCAAAAATGTGTATTGAAAAATGCTAAATGCACCTAGAATATGCAAACTGCAACCTGCATAGGTGTCAATCAGGCCTTAAAGTTATTTCATCCGTGCATTTAGCGGTTTTCCTGGAGGTTAGTTTTTAATAATAGTCTACCATACAGTTGTGCTCAAAAGTTTGCATACCCTGGCAGAAATAGTGAAATTTTGGCATTGATATTGAAAATATGACTGATCATGCCAAACAATGTTTTATTTAAGGATACTGATCACATGAAGCCATTTATTATCACATAGTTTTTTGGATCCTTTTTAAATCATAATGATAACAGAAATCACCCAAATGGTCCTGATAACAAGTTTACGTACCCTGGAATGTTTGGCCTTGCTACAGACACAGAAGGTGGCGCACATAGGTTAAAATGGCTATTAAAGGTTAATTTCTCACATTTGTGGCTTTTTAAATCACAATTAGTGTCTGTGTATAAATAGTCAATGAGTTTTTTTTGAGCAGGCTCTAGACACTGAGCCATGGGTAGGTAGAAAAGAACAGTCAAAAGACCTGCGTAACAAAGTAATGGAACTTTATAAAGATGGAAAAGGATATAAAAAGATACCCAAAGCCTTGACTATGCCAGTCAGCACTGTTTAATCCCTTATTAAGAAGTGGAAAATTCTGGGCTCTTTTGATGCCAAGCCAGGGTCAGTTAGACCAAGAAAGATTGCAGCCACAACTGGCAGAAGAATTGCCCAAGATACAAAGAAAAACCCACAGGTAACCTCAGGAGAAACAGCCTACAGGCTGTTCTGCAAAAAGACGGTGTGGTTGTTTTTATGGAGCACAATTCAACGATATTTGAACAAAAAAGAGCTGCATGGTTGAGCTGCCAGAAGGAAGCTACTGTGCCATTGCCACAAAAAAGCCCAATGTGGCATGTCAAGGTGTTGGACATATTGTAAGCAGGCTTTTTTTGTGGAACTTGTGCAGTAAAGGCTTCTTTCTGGCAACTTGACCATGCAGCTCTTTTTTGTTCAAGTATCATTGTATTATGCTCCTTAAAAACAACCACACCATTTTTTTCCAGTGCAGCCTGGAGGTTACCTGTGGGTTTTAAATTTATATGTATCCCAAACAATTCCTGTCGCAGTTGTGGCTGAAATCTTTCTTGATCTACCTGGCCTTGGCTTGGTATCAAGAGGTCCCCAAATTCTCCACTTCTTATTAAATGATTCAACAGTACTGACTGGCATATTCAAGGCTTTGGATATCTTTTTATATCCTTTTCCATTTTTGTTAAGTTTCATTACCTTGTTATGCAGTTCTTTTGACTGTTATTTTCTGCTCCCCATGGCTTAGTATCTAGCCTGCTTAGTGCATCCATGTGAGAGCTAACAAACTCTTTGACTATTTATACACAGACACTAATTGCGATTTAAAAAGCCACAAATGTGGGAAATTAACCTTTAATAGCCATTTTAACCTGTGTGTACCATCTTCTGTGTCTGTACCAAGGCCAAACATTCCTGGGTATGTAAACTTGTCATCAGGGCCATTTGGGTGATTTCTGTTATGATTTTAAAAAGGATCCAAAAAACTATGTAATAATAAATCTCTTCATGTGATCGCTATCCTTAAATAAAATACAGTTTTTTGGCATGATCAGTCATATTTTCAATATTAATGACAAATTTCACAATTTCTGCCAGGGTATGCAGATTTTTGAGCACAACTGTATATAACCATCTGTTAATTACGGACACCATTCACAGCTTAATCGCTATGCTCTTCATTGTCTTTCTAGTGACAGAAGTATTCTGGTTGTGTCCATGAAGCAAAGTAGGTTTTTTTATGGCTCATCATCTTTTCATCTGTCATGCAATAGAACATTTAGACATCTACTTTGTTTACCAATCAGTGTAATATGGTTGTGTGATGGACAATAATGGACCCAATTAGGCACGATTGGGCTTTATGGAATAATTCCAGATAAAACATAGGCTGACCTGAAGCTGAGGTTAAAGTCCTGTTTTCTTGTTCTGAGCCTACATTCTCATTTTTTGCTATGGGTACTAATTGAAAGCAACTGTAAAACCACGCGATTAGTCAAGGTTTAACTAAAGATATAATCCAAAGATTTGTTGGCAGCTCATTATGGGCAATTAAAAGGGCTAAAATTAAAATATGCTACAATAGGTTTTTATTTTAGAACTTGTCATATCTATTTATGATAATCTGTTCTAACTTTTTTACTATGGGAAATCCTGGATCACATTATATGATCTTCTGTAATGTTAGAAATATTTCCTGGTCTTTTAACCACTTTGCCACCAGTCCAATTCTGACACTTCTCTCCTACATGTAAAAATCATAATTTTTTTGCTAGAAAATTACTCAGAACCCCCAAACAGTATATATATATATATATATATATATATTTTAGCAGAGATCTTAGGGAATAAAATGGCCATCATTGCAACTTTTTATGTCACGCGGTATTTGCGGGAGCAATTTTTCAAACACGTTTTTTTTTTTTTTGAAAAAAAAAAAAGGTTCATGAATTAAAAAAAAAAAACAGAACAGTAAAGTTAGCCTAATTTGTGTAAATATTGTGATAGATGATTTTACGCCGAGTAAATAGATACCTAACATGTCACGCTTTAAAATTGCTCCCACTCGTGAAATGGCGCCAAACTTTGGTACTTAAAAATCCCCATAGGCGAAGCTTTAACATTTTTTACTGGTTACACGTTTAGAGGTACAGAGGAGGTCTAGTGCTAGAACTATTGCTCTCGCTCTAACGCACGCGTCAATAACGCACGCGGCGATACCTCACATGTGTGATTTGAACCGTTTACATGTGGGTGCGACTTACGTGTGCGTTCACTTCTGTGCGCGAGCTCGCGGGGACGGGGCGCTTTCGATTTTTTTTATTATTTATTTTACCTTTATTTTTTTATTTTTACACTTTCTCTTTACATTTTTTTTTTTGATCACTTTTATTCCTATTACAAGGAATGTAAACATCCCCTGTAATAGGAATATTGCATGACAGGTACTCTTTATGGAGAGATATGGGGTCAATAAGACCCCACATCTCTCCTCTAGGCTGGAAAGACAGAGATCAGAAAAAAAAAAACAGCGATCTCTGTCTTTTCAGCCGAGTTCACGGTCATACGTCGTGCCCGGACCTCCGAGGCGCATAGAGATGACTGGTGACTATCTGGTCATCAGTCATCTCTATGCACAACTTCTGCCGGCGATGGGTCTCTTCTCTGGGCCGCCGATGGCACCGGAGGGCGACAGGAGGGGGGGGGGGGACATCCCCTCCTGTTGCCGATAAGAATGATCAGGCGGCTGAACTGCCGCTATGATCGTTCTTATGGTGCAGAGAATTATCGGCGGATTAAAATGATATCTGAATGCTGCATGTAGGTGCTGGCATTATTCAGATATCAGTGTTTAAAGACAAGGACGTCTTTGGATGTCCGGCAGTCGGCAAGTGGTTAAAGCATATGTTGAACAAAAAAATATACAGTACTCCTCTTGCTGACCAGATCTTTTCTGGAACTTTTTGTTTACTAGTTTAAATTCGTATTTTTTGCTTGAAAATTACTTAGAACCCCAAAACATTATTCATTTTTTTTAGTACGGACCCTAGAGAATAAAACAGCGATCATTGCAATATTTCATGTCACTGTATTTGTACAGCAGTCTTTTAAACGAAAAAATACACTTTATTGAATTAAAAAAAAACCACAATAGTTACCCCAATTGTTTTGTGTAATGTGAAAGACGATGTTACGCGATGTATATGGATACCTAACATGTCAAGCTTTAAAATTGTGCATGCTCGTGGAATGGCGACAAACTGCGGTACTTAAAAATCTCCATAGGCGACACTGTATTTTTTTTTACAGGTTACCTGTTTAGAGTTACAGAGGAGGTCTTGTGCTAGAATTATTGCTCTCACTCTGATGATCACAGTGATACCTCACGTGTGGTTTGAATACTGTTTACATATGCAGGCGCGACTTACGTATACGTTCACTTCTGCACGTGAGCACAGAGGGATAGGGTGCTTTCAATTTTTATTCTTTTTCTTATTAATTTTACTTTTTGTTGTATATTTTTACACTGTCCTTTTTTTTTTTTTTGATCACTATTATTCCTATTACAAGGGATGTAAACAAAAATAAATAGAAATAAGTATGACAGGTTCTCTTTATTGCGATTTGGGGTAAACAAAAAACCATTTGTGTATGCCCGAGGATCAGAAGTGACCTTAGAGGTTGCTCCGGTCCTCCAAGAGCACAGAGACGAGTGGGGGGCAGGGCCACCTGCTGATGTCATCCGAAGCCCCTGCCCGCTATGACGCCACAGCCCCGCGTGGTGATGTAAGAAGGGGGCGGGACCTCCAGATGACGTCAGCAGGTGGCCCTGCCCCATGCCAATATAAGTCACCGCACAGCACGGAGACACAATTAGTCCGGGAGATCGCGTTGTGTCAACATGGGAAGAAGAACAGAGGAAGAATAGAGGAAGAAGACAGTGGAGAAGACCTGGCAAAAGAGCAGAAGACGCCGCAGGGAGGGAGAAGAACAGGCAGAAAAAAGAAGACCCCTCAGAAGAAAGAAGACGCCGGAGATGGGAGAAGAAACCTGAGGTAGAAGACGCCAGAGCTGATTTAATAAAATACTTTAAAAACCTGTATTGTGTGTTTTTTTTACATTTTCCTTTTAGGTGAATGGGTAGGGGTACAATGTACCCCATACTCATTCACATAGGATGGGGGGGGCAGGATCTGGGGGTCCCCTTAAGGGGGCTTCCAGATTCCGATAAGCCCCCGCCCGCAGACCTTGAAAACAACCGGCAAGGGTTGTCAGAAAGAGGCCCTTGTCCTCATCAAGGGGCAAGGTGCTTAGGGGTGGGGGGCTCATAGCTCCCCCTGCCCCAAAGCACTCATACTCCCTATGTTGAACCTAGCCTACGGGGCTCCCGTTAACAGATTCGGGCTATGCCCACCCTTTCCATCCAGCTGCTCCATTCATAGAAGTCATACTACAGCTTTTATGAAAGGAAGACAACCGAAGAATGTAGAATGGGCAATTGATTGATAGCTCCGCCATTTCCATTCAGAGACCCTGTTTCATTCATAGAAGCTGTAGTACAGAGGGCAGAGGAGGATTTCTACTAACAGAAAATGAACAAGGGACACATCGCCATAACTGTAAGTTATGTCCCTGGTGCTGATTTTTGTGTTGATTTTGGCTGCACTTTGGCTTTAAGAGCCTGCATAGGATTTTCTTTCCCTGGTCCAGGTGAGTGAACAGAGCAGTTTGGAATTGACAAAAGGCGAGTATACGATGCTGGAGTGATGGCGGTTCTGGTCCATTGTGTGGCCACCTTGATGTCATTTCTGTACATGTACACTGGGGTTACATTGTTCATAGCAAATTAGCAATAAGTGCCATTATGGGTCTAATATGTCTTGCGCTAGGGCTGCTTTAACTTCTATTTTTGTTCTGTGCCTAATGGACCAAGTGTCAAACCTGTTTTTAGTGTACATTTTTGTGTGTGTTTTTCTTTCCAGCTTGATACAAAAGGAGCCCTGTTAGTGCAGAAAACAGCCGTTAAGCTATGCAAGGAAGTCAGAAACCAAGAGTTGGGGGAAGGGACTGCAAAGTGCTACAAATATGTACTAAATATACGAGTCTGAAATAAATATATAAAATAGAATAAGATCAGAAACCACTGAGTGAAAACCATTAGTAACACTCTTAAATGATTGATGGTATGATTTAATATACAGTCCACACGTTTAATAATCTGTAATGTTTTATAACGTTTCTTAGATACAATTGGGAACATAACCTGATTAATGGAAGTCTATTTAGGCCTCATACACACGGGCGTATATAAAATAATAAACAAAACGTCGGGCCGACGTCAAGGAGAAAAAGTCAACGTTTTTCGGCGTTATGCATTGGCGTTTTTGAGCGCTAGTGAGCGTCGGCGTCAATAGACGTTTTTTTAAAAAAAATCATTCCTCTGCTATTTTTCAACCTAAAAACGTCGGCGTCAAAAAACGCCAGAAAACGCCGGTACAATATTAGGTGGCGTTTGTTGGCGTCTTTTGACGTCGATGCAGCCAAGGAACGCGCTGGTCGTGGGTTCTCTGATACGCCAACGCCATCTACAGCTCAAAAACGCCGACGTTTTTTATGTGGCCATTGACTAACATGGGGAGCAGAAAAAAACGTCAGTAGACGCCGGCGTCAAAAAACGCCCGTGTGTATGAGGCCTAAATGTTGTAATGTCATTCTGTATCATTTGTATTTATGTATAGCATTACACAGGTATGACATATTTGTTCATTACCTCTGCAGGTGATGCTTTTTTCCTCGCCATGCAGCACAATGATTGTGTTTTGCAGCTCCACTCTCAGTAAGTCTGTAAGAAGACAATGCTCTCTCTTTGGGGTTGATTTACTAAAGGAAAAAAGACTGTGCACTTTGCAAGAGCAGTTGCTCCAGAGCTTAGTAAATGAGCAGAAGCTCTGCTGACTTTCATCATCCAATCATGTGCAAGCAAAAATGCTGTTTTTTTACATTTTCCTTGCGTGTGATTGGGTACTCTTTGCAAAGTGAAGCCTTACCTTGTTTACTAAGCTCTGGAGCAACTGCACTTGCAAAGTTCACAGTCTATTATTTCCCTTTAGTAAATCAACCCCTGTGTGTGGTTCTCTCAGTAGTTGTAGGTAAAGTAGGCTGTATTAAAGGTGAGCTCAAGGTATATTTAAAAACACCAGTAAATACAGTTATGTAATTAAAAAACAATAATGTAATTTTGTCCAGCCAGTCCTTAGATTTACACTGCTAGACAGCATGGTTGGGTTGGTGAACTGATTTTTTATGCTGTAGTTAAAGCATATCTACACCTAAAAACAAACATTTAATATATTGCAGTTTTCCAGTCTTTAGATGTTGTGGCTATTTTTCAGCTGGTGATTCTGACAGTAACACACTTCCTGTTCTATGATGACAACCCTAAATTGTCCTTCTGTACAAATACAGAGTTTTGCCCATTGGGACTTCAGATAAGGCATCACACAGCCAGTAATAAAAACATAGTATAGGTTTATTGAGTATGCCAGCAATAGGACTGGAAAAAGTGACAAAATGCCAAACAGTTTGCCCAAATGTACAAATTCATTACATAGTTACATACAGTCATCAAATAGTCCATAGCAAATGTGGCATAACATCTATGCTGACCCAACATGCTTCGTGAATTCAGTCTTCAGGGGTTCATGCATAGACCTGATCTATAACGTAAAATGGTTAAAGGTAATAACAGTAATGAACATGAAAATATGTCAAGTAAATTGAATTGTGGGGATCAAACTAAGGGATCCATACGCAAAAAGATGCAGGGTGCTGCATGCCGAAGTCACACCGGCAGGCGACAGAGACGTCTGACCCGAGAGCTGTGGATAAAGGATCCAATGATGGGCCAGCAGAGCAAAACAGGCAGGTGGAAAATGGGCAAACAAAACTGTGCAGTATGGCCTGACAGGATGGTGGCTAGAAAAAAGGAAGATCCCCACCATACATGTCCTGATCAGTTTTCAAATCGGCTTGTATGAGAACAGGCATTCTAAACGTTGGTAGTCGTTACCCCTGAACTTAGCCCCTCCCAAGTCCTCTATATATTATGCCCATCCCTAGCTACCATCTCATCATTGGTTTGATAAGGGGACGGATTCTTTAAACGCATAACCACACCCCCCTTTGCGTCTCTTCGTGGTCTCCCGGATTCAACCGACCTCCGAGCGGACTGACAGATCCGGGATGCCAATACACTGCAGGAGCTATCCTCACCCCTGCCTCATGGTTAGCCTACAGCTCGGTTCAGTTTTCACCTCAACACTGAACACCGCAATCACACTTGCTAAGGCAGTCGTACAACCAGAGAGTCCTCAGCGGCCTTCCCCAGCCTTCATTATCTGAGCAGCCGGGCAGCTCTAACCGCAATTCACTCTCACTCTCTGACCAGCCTGACATCCAATCCGGATCCGCGGCTGCACCCCATCCACTGCCACCACCATTCACCTTGATCTTCACCTGCGTCCGATGTCCCGAGCAGCCTGACATTCCATCCACAGCTGCTGACATACCCCCGTATATCCAAGCCAGGCATTCAACCTGCAAGCCGCCTACATCGATCTGAACAGCCGGACCTTCTATCCGCAGGTTTCACACCACTGCACCACAGGCATCTGCCCTCCTGAGCAAGAGTCACCACTCTCCATATTGTCCACATACTTTTTTTCACTTCCAAAAGAGAGTTTTTACCCCTTTTTTCCTCATCATGTCCTTTGTACTGCATTGTGTTTTAATCTTTACCCATAGCTGCTAAAAGCGAGTTTTAGCCATTTTTTTTTCTTAAACCATCTCCTTTGTACTGCATTGTGTTTTATTCACTATCCATAACTGCTCCCTTCCAACCCAGAAGGCTGGCACCCTCTTCCTCTATTCACATCCACTCCATATAGGTATCCAGGACCTTTTTTTTGGAGGCCTCCACCAGTACTCTTGTGTCCTGCTACCCCCTCTGATTTTTACCCTCTCCCTACCATTCAACCCCACAATAGTGTCATAGTTTTTTTTTAGTAACACAGAACCCCTACCCTTCTCCTTTAATCTAAGACATACAGGGTTGTGGTTCTGTAGCCTTCAGAGCTAAGAGTAACAATGTAACTGACTGTCAGTGTGTTCCTTGTCCGTAAATATGCAGACATGCATGTAGTACACTCTGCTGGCTCAGAGAACTGCTCTTCTCCCCCTCCCAATGCTACTGTTCAGGCTGTACCAAATCAATATAGTAAAGTACACTTTCTGCCTTTAAAAGTAGGTGACTGCATTACTTGGTGTATTTTCATATCTGCCTGGAATTCAGCATTCAATTGTTTTTTTTGTTTGTTTTTTTTAATGCACCTAATGTAAGATCCAGAATTTCACTTAGCATCAGATTCTACTTGGTACAGATGCAGGACCTGGGAAACAAGAGAAGCAGCATCGTGCTTTCTAGGAGCCAATCAGGTGTGTTTTCTGGCATGATTATTTAATGAAGAACTCTCTCTCATTTTTTTATTTAATTGTAATGGGAAGCAAGATTGCCTAAAACAAAAATAAAAAAAATCAGCACAAGGGAAAATACTTACCTTCACTGAGACATATCCTTCGTGCTAATCTGTCCTCCTTTGTCCAAAATTGTCTTCTACTGATGCTTCCCCCCACTGCAGGAACTTGGTCCCCCAAAGGGTTGAATAAAAGTTAAAAAAGTCTAATGGGACTTCTTTACATCTCAAATGGTTCAAGAAAAATACAAAATCTTTGGTAGTAAAACAGCTCCCATATATGCATTTCAGCTATGTATTTTGCTGTTAGCCTGGAGTTTAGCTTTAAATACAGTTGGTCACTAGAGGAAGAATAATAATCATTTCTAATTAAAATAAAATAAAAACATGGTATAAAAAAGATTATGGAAATCTGAAAGCCACATCAATAAGTAAGTGTTAACAGTATAATTACTTAAAATAGCTCACAAAAAATACATTATACTTTCTCTTTAAGGCTTGGTTCACACTGCCGCAACTTGGAATCCAACTTGTGAGAACCAAGTCGCATGACATGTGAAATATTATGTTAGTCAATGAGAGCTGTCTTAATTAGCACTACTGAAGTCGGAGGGACTTCAGTGGTGCTAATTAAGATTTTAGATTTTATAAAAGGTTCCTGTACTACTTCAAGCCAACTTCTATCCGACTTGTGCCCATAGACTTTAATGGTAGTCACTTCCAAGTCGAATGCTAATTTATATTGATGTGATTTGGATCTTCCTGTATGCTGTTGCCTCTGCATACCTGCACAAGATAGTCACATCAAATCACCAGCAAGTCGCCTGACAAAGTCACAGTGTAAGTCACCTGCCTTTTAGGTCACAGTAGTTTGAACCGAGCCTAAAACGGATCTCTGCCAAACAATTTCTAGTTCTGTCTCTTTTGTGATTTTTCTCAGCCAAGCAACATAGCCAGGAAGTTGACACCACTTTCTCTATCTGAGTTAAGGAAATCAGGGATGTGACCTCCTGACCCAGTAATGTCTTATTGGACAATAAAGGAGCAGCAATAAACATGAAGGTCATCAACTTTGCTTTCTTCTGCTGAAGAGTCTAATTGGTTCAGGGCACTGCCCTTCTCCCTCAAAGTCTTCTGTTTAAATTTTTTTTATTGAATTTCAAATAATATGACATACAGAATTCTCAAAGAGGTGCTAGGGCATGGACTTTAATGTACACAGACATTAGTCCATGATAGACAAGAAAAATTCCACATGTCTCAGAACAGATCAAAAGTACTGACATTTGGATTGCTTGTCATTGAGAACACTTGACAATTTCTCACATATTAGCATCCTAGTCATACAATCTTTAACAGCTTGAAAGGGAACCAGGGTTTTTTTTCTAGGCCTACCAGGTACGTAGCCATTTTCTGTTAATAGTTATAGGGTTCCTGGATCGGTTGGTGAAGAAGGGCTATTTGTGCATCCCTAGGGACTACGAGAAGGAATATGGGTTGGAGAGGTTCAAACATTCTGCATCAAAATCCAATTAACTTTGGACAGGACCACCAGATGTGGACCATGTCTCCCTGTTGACCATAGCCTCTGAAACGCCTATCGTTATAGTTGGGGTTGGTTCAAGCGATCCAGGCAGGGACCCAGTACTCCCTAAAAAGGACTTTATAAGCGGTTTCCAAAACATATTGAAGGAACATTTGGCTATTCCTATCTAAGCCTTGCTCCAGTCCTCTAAATCCATGGGGTTTGCGAAGTCACTGTCCAACTGAGTAACATAGGATAGTGAAGAGAAAGAACCCGGGCAGTAAAGCAAGAACCCCGGGGAGTGGAGACATTCGTGCTCAAAGAGGGCTGTGGTGTATGAAAAAGTGTCCAACTTCCGCAAGGATGTTATCCAGTGATGTAACTGCAGGTAGAGGAAGAATTCAGAGTTGGGTGTTTGGTGGTGTTCCTACAGAGAGGCCCAAGTGGGGAATAAACGTGGTCAAAACGTGATGGAACTGAATAAAATCATGCGACAACCACCACTTAAAAGCCCATGCTTGTTTCTCACCAGGGGAAAAAAATAGTTATGGAGAATAAGCAGTAAAAGCAGAGAGGGAGAAATGAATTTGCCCGAAAAGCAAACCAAGTCCCACACCTTTAGACTATGGATCATTATGGGACTAAGCAAGGGTGGAAATGGTTTGGAAATGTCCAAGTTTATAATAGGGGAGGTGAGGGAACGTAGGAAGTGTAGTAGCTCGCTGAGAGCAAGGATGTGTAGTCAGTGTCAAGTCTGACCCATAGGTAATCCAACAAGTAGTGATATGGAAAGAAATTGGATTGAATTTGCACAACTGCGCCTGGAGAGAGTGAGGTATTGAGGGCCCTGGATTAAGATGGGTTCATGCTGAAGGCCCAAGATGTCATCACATTGAGCAAGGACCTGTTTGGCATTCAGGAGCATTGTATGGGGACTACTGAGAACCAAGAGGGCATCACCTGCACAAAGATTTAGCACATAATAAAGCCCAGCATTCAAGACTTATATTAGGGCTGTCTGTGATCACCATGGCCAAAAAAACCTTCCCCCAATCATGTATGCTGCTGTGCACAAGATGGCAGAGCTACTAGGGCTACATTCACATAGGCCATTATAAATGAACAGTGGAAATTCTGGTGTGTGTGAACAGTTGTGACCTGGAAGCCTATATAAATATATGACAGGCTTACAGACAGCAGCTGCATATATTCGATTACCTATGCTTAAGGATAGATGATCAGCCCTGGATGCAGAAAAGATTTATTCCAGGGACGATCACCTTCCACCAGGTAAATGCTCCATGTGTGGTTAAATGCAGAAATATGCGGCCGCTGTCAGCCTGCCATTCATTTTTTTTATGGTGTTTAAATTTTTTTTTTTAAAGATACACAAAAAAGACAAAAGCACATGGGGTAATTGAGCCCTGTCAAACACTCAGGGAAATATACCCATCATTAAAGGGGTTGTGAAAAACCTCCTGTGATGCAGCAGCCCCCTAGAGCCCCCCTTTTACTTACCTGAACCCGGTCTTTCCAGCGACGGGGACGAGCACACAGCTGTCTCGGGTCCTGAGTGGATAGATTGATAGCAGCACTGCTGCTTCTTTTCCCCCAGCTCTTAGGCTACTTTGAAGCGTTTTACAGACACTATTTAGCTAAAAATAGCGTCTGTAAAGCGCCTCGAAAATCCCCCCCAGTCCACCCCAATGTGAAAGCCCTGAGTACTTTCACACTGGGGCGGTGCGCTCGTGGGACGTTACAAAAAGTCCTGCACGCAGCATCTTTGAGGCGGTGAGGGGAGCGGTAATATAGCCCTCCTCTACCGCCCCTGCTATTGAAATGAATGGCAAGCGCTTCCAAGGGGGCTGCACACCGCCTCGGTAGCGCTGAGCACCGGCACTTTTTAACCCCTTATGGGGGGTTAAAAGCGCCTTTCATTTATATTTTAAACTGAATGGATTGTTTTACAAGGGGATCGTTTACAAAACCTGATGGGTTTTACCTCCTTCCCTTGCCCTTGCAAAGTAAAAACATATTGTGCTAGTATGCATTGCATCAGCGCCACCTATCAGTGCCCATAAGTGCGCCATATTAGTTCCTCCTCATCAGTGCCGCCTCATCAGTGCCCATAAGTGCCACCTGATCAGTGCAACCTATCTGCCGCCTCATCAGCACACATCAGTGAAGGAGAAAAATTACTTATTTACAAAATTTACTGACAAAAAATAAGAAAAACATTTTTTTTCAAAATGTTGTCTTTTTTTTTTTTTAGTAAAAAATAAAAATCTAAAAATCCCAGCAGTGATTAAATACCACCAAAAGAAAGCTCTATTTGTGTGAAGAAAATGATAAAAATTTCACATGGCTAGTGTAACATGGCCGCACAATTGTCATTCAAAGTGTGAGAGCGCTGAAAGCTGAAAAATGGCCTGGGCAGGAAAGGGGTGAAAGTGCCCGGTATTGAGGTAGTTAAGTATCTACAGTAATGGTGGAGTTCAGCTTTATGTGACAATGCCTACTTGTTACATCAAAATCCTCTAATTATATAATGTTGTTCTTTACAAAGCATATATACACACATCATCGTTTCTGAGCTTACTGTTAGATCCAGCTGTGCAGTCTTTTCCTCCATATAGACCCCGGCTGCACACACTTTTGTTGGTGCTGATTAGACAGACGCCACTTAGCTGTCCCCTTATGATGGAGAGTGACAGCTGCTGTTTTTATCATCAGATCAAAATATACAGAGCAGGATGATGAAAAGATCAACATATACTGTTCTGTTTTCATGATGAACAAACGTCAACTCATGTCAGCAGCAGATTTTGCATTTACCCGCTCCCAGACTTCTGTGATATCTAAGCTTTTTTTTTTTTTTTGATGGCATAACAGTGACGTTCCTTGACCCCAAACAGCTGATCGACTTAAAACAGCCTACAACCAGCATACCGATGATACATTTCTGATTGGTCACCCTGCTGTTGTTCGAGCCTTGTAGCTCTAATCATGTAACTATAAGCATTTATTTACTACAGATCTGTGCTGTAGACAGAAGCAAGCAAGTTTTATTTTAAGCCAGAAACTCCTTACTTAAAGTGAGAACTATGATCTCAGCATGAATGCCATAATGCTGATGTACTTTGGATCTTGTAGCAGAGATTGTGTTTAAGAATCCAGAAGAAGGACCCAGATCGTCTATTAACAATCCAGCGATTAGTAAAAGTATCTGGACCTCAATTATTCAAGAATTCCAGGAGGGTTGTTGAGCTAATCGGAGGCACCTACCTTAATCTAGGTTCCCAGGTACGTCATTGAGGTCCGTGCGCTGTTTTGAGAAGTCTGCAATCCTCTACTGTGCTGGGCTGAATTGAAGAGATTCAGTGCTATGATTTTACAGTCCTGAGGCTGTAACGGAAGTTGCAAGCAATTTGAGAAGTTCAGGTTACATTTTTAGTAGATTTTTTTTTTCCCCTGCTACCATGTGACGAAAGTTCCATGACAAAAATGTGGCTTTCGTTACTGCCAGTGCACATGATCGGAATGCAAAACTTAAATGAGTAAAATGAAAGCGTTTTTCTTCTTTCGAAGAGTTATCTTAAAGAAAAAGACCACCAAGTATTTTCTGGATCTGTTGCTGTTCGCACCTATTCAGTGTCCACATTATATTTCTCCAGTGAAGGCTGTAGAAGAAAATGTGAAAGGTGATTGGCTGTTAGCAGCAACACCCAATGTTTCACAAATCAGCTTGGATCTTGTAGCACTGCTAAGTTCAGTTATTAAAGGTAAACTCCACACACAAAATCTGTCATCTAAATGTATTCCACAACAGCTACATATAAATACACTTTGTGTGCGCAAAATGCCTTTGCAGACCCAGTCATTACCTTACACATATAGCAATGACACAATCACTGTAGAGAACTGCAGGGGGGGTGGGGACAAGACCAGTCACCCTGTACAAATAGAGAGAGCAGCAGTGACTGGTCTTTAAAACAGGAAGTTCTGTGCTGGATTACTGAACAGATCTGCAAGAAATACACAAAGCACACCATGATTAAAGTAAAAATACACCTACCTTTTGTATTAAAACAGTGTCTGCTTCTCCAAGAGTTCAGCTTTAACCACTTCATCCCCGAAAGGTACCCCCCCTTATGACCAGGCCTTTTTTTGCGATACGGCATTGCGTTACTTTAACTGCCAATTGCGCAGTTGTGCGACACTGTACACAAATAAAATTGATGTTCTTTTTTTCCTACAAATAGAGATTTCTTTTGGTGGTATTTGATCACCTTGTCCTATGTTGTCTGCCCCGTTTGAGAGAGGAACATAACAACTAACCTCTTTCTTTTGGGCAGTGTCTCTCTTTGCCTCTCTCCAAGGCCAGTCTCTCTATGGTAATGTTTCAGTTTTCAGAGCAGTTCCCTCCAACTCTCTCTTTCTCTCTCCAAAATAGAATCTGCGATACGTTTTACACTATGAGAGCCCTTTGTATTTTTCCTGTGAGGAGACTTGTAGGACGCACAGGATCTTTGGATCTCCGGACGCACTAGGAGCTTTGGGATACCCATTATACCTTGGCTGGGTTAGAAGCCACAAGCGAGTTTGACCTCCTGTAATAAGGGGTCTGATTCTTCCAGTAAGGAGATATCCTTATAGGTGTTGGATACCTCACTGGTGGTGACAGCCAATTTATTGTGTGATATCTGAGGTGGCACAAGCGTGTTGAATTCTTGCTGAAAAGGACATCCATCCTTACTTGCATGAACTGTATCTGTTTCTCATCCACCAGGATAACAGACTTTTTCATTATATTAAATACATATGGGTTAGCGCACCCTTGTTTTATGTTAATTGTATACAGCAATGTACAGTCAGGTCCATAAATATTGGGACATCGACAAAATTCGAATCTTTTTGGCTCTAGACACCACCACAATGGCTTTGAAATGAAACGAACAAGATGTGCTTTAACTGCAGACTTTCAGCTTTAATTTGAGGGTATTTACATCCAAATCAGGTGAACGGTGTAGGAATTACAACAGTTTGTATATGTGCCTCCCACTTTTTAAGGGACCAAAAATAATGGGACAGATTAACAATCATAAATCAAACTTTCAATTTTTAATACTTGGTTGCAAATCCTCTGCAGTCAATCACAGCCTGAAGTCTGGAACGCATAGACATCACCAGACACTGGGTTTCATCCCTGGTGATGCTCTGCCAGGCCTCTACTGCAACTGTCTTCAGTTCCTGCTTGTTCTTGGGGCATTTTCCCTTTCAGTTTTGTCTTCAGCAAGTGAAATGCATGCTCAATCAGATTCAGGTCATGTGATTGACTTGGATATTGCATAACATTCCACTTCTTTCCCTTAAAAAACTCTTTGGTTGATTTCCAAGTATGCTTCAGGGCATTGTCCATCTGCACTATGAAGCACCGTCCAATGAGTTCTGAAGCATTTGGCTGAATATGAGCAGATAATATTGCCCAAAACACACCAGAATTCATCCTGCTGCTTTTGTCAGCAGTCACATCATCAATAAATACAAGAGAACCAGTTCCATTGGCAGCCATACATGCCCACGCCATGGCACTCACCATGCTTCACTGACGAGGTGGTATGCTTTGGATCATGAGCAGTTCCTTTCCTTCTCCATACTCTTCTCTTCCCATCACTCTGGTACAAGTTGATCTTGGTCTCATCTGTCCATAGGATGTTGTTCCAGCACTGTGAAGGCTTTTTTAGATGTTGTTTGGCAAACTCTAATCTGGCCTTCCTGTTTTTGAGGCTCACCAATGGTTTACATCTTGTGGTGAACCCTCTGTATTCACTCTGGTGAAGTTTTCTCTTGATTGTTGACTTTGACACACATACACCTACCTCCTGAAGAGTGTTCTTAATCTGGCCAACTGTT
>BLSH010328665.1:1740897-1753353 GCA_018402905.1 Glandirana rugosa
TTGTCAACCGGTCTAATTCTTGTGAGAAGTCCTCCATCCACATACACACAGTTTCAGTTGTTAGTTCTCTTTTTCTCTTGATTGTTGACTTTGACACACATACACCTACCTCCTGAAGAGTGTTCTTAATCTGGCCAACTGTTGTGAAGGATGTTTTCTTCACCAGGGAAAGAATTCTTCGGTCATCCACCACAGTTGTTTTCAGTGGTCTTCCGGGTCTTTTGGTGTTGCTGAGCTCACCGGTGCGTTCTTTCTTTTTAAGGATGTTCCAAACAGTTGACTTGGCCACACCTAATGTTTTTGCTATCTCTCTGATGGGTTTGTTTTGTTTTTTTCAGCCTAATGATAGCTTGCTTCACTGATACTGACTGGTCTTTGGATCTCAAATTGAGAGTTGACAGCAACAGATTCCAAATGCAAATAGCACACTTGAAATGAACTCTGGACCTTTTATCTGCTCCTTGTAAATGGGATAATGAGGGAATAACACACACCTGGCCATGGAACAGATGAGCAGCCAATTGTCCCATTACTTTTTGTCCCTTAAAAAGTGGGAGGCACATACACAAACGGTTGTAATTCCTACACCGTTCACCTGATTTGGATGTAAATACCCTCAAATTAAAGCTGAAAGTCTGCAGTTAAAGCACATCTTGTTTGTTTAATTCCAAAGCCATTGTAGTGGTGTATAGAGCCAAAAAGATTAGAATTGTGTTGATGTCCCAATATTTATGGACCTGACTGTATATAGTCTTGTGATCCACCCATTCTGGTTGTGCTATATGGTTGTAGAGCATAAGGAGGGATAGCTCCCAGGAACTCTTATGTTTCTCTCTTCATGCCTATCAGGTTGTAGAACTGTGAAGAAGCTTCCTAGGGTTGCTTTTCCCCCTTCAAAATGTTATCGGCCCTTCACTATAATGGACTACCTCAATGGCTAGTAGTAGTGTGAAGTAGAAATAAGTTGTATGCAAATGCTCATACCTGTCAGCAGTTTTTAGTTTTGTTAAAGTGACTGAGTCTCTTTAAAATCACTTTGCTTTTTTGTAGTCTAGCATATCAGGAACTTAATTTCCTCACCCATGTAAAAAAAAAATCAAGTTTGCATTCACATTCCTGCCATTCCATGTACCATCTCTCACATAAGAATGAAGATACAAAATATGGAATTATAGCACAAAAAGCCAATTTATACCCACATGCACATGCAAAATCAGTGCATTGCATGTAGGCAGGAGCATAACCATAGATGATGGGATCCAGAGCAAAAATTTGATGGTGCCACCCCATCACCCTCCATAGACTTAGACAACTATACTTCGAGTTATGAGCAAATAGCAGCTTGGTGAAAGGGGCACCTACCATATGGTAGACACTGCCTTGCTGAACCTTAGGGAGACTATTTTGGAGAGAGAGCGAGAGTTGGAGGGAACTCCTCTGAAGACCGAAACATTACCATAGAGAGACTGGCCTTGGAGGGAGGCAAAGAGAGACACTGCCCAAAAGAAAGAGGTTGGTTGTTGTGTTCCTCTCTCAAATGGGGCAGACCACATATACCCAGTAATGTAAACTGTGATGTCAGTTTTTAACAGATCTTGAAAGTCCAGTCCAAGCCAAGACTGAAGTCTGACCCAATCATACACATTTGACCATGCTGGGCTTTTCCCTATCAAGGAAGCAGCTGGGCTTAAATGGTTGTAAATATGCCTTTGCAAGTAAGTCAGATAAAGGTCAATTTAGTAGATATGCTTGCCTTAGTAGGGTTATTTTATGTCATGTGTAGGTTTATTGGGCTACATAAGAATGTGTCATTGGCCTCCTTAATTGCCCAGATAGTAGCTGCTATGACATACGTTTCACCATGTAATAAATAGGACATTGCAGATGTCGAAAGTTGGTGTTGGTCATAAAATCCTAGAAGAGAGCAGTAAATAGTATGGTTGTTCTATGGTGGTAGAGTATAGATGTTGTTCTTATCAAGCTATCTACTTTTTATTCTGTAGCCACAAAATACAGTGTGTAATGCATTATTACCGCAGTGCTGTAAAAGGTCTAAAGAATTTATTTTAACTGCTTGCCATCAGCACAGCCTGGCTTTGCGACGTAGCTGGTTTGGCTGCGTGCCCCCTGCTGATCTGTACTGTGATTGGATACAGCACGAGTTTGTCTGCAGATTTCAGCCAATGATTTATGGCTGAAACCTGCTGATTGGCGGTAGCCAATCACAGCACAGAATTCTGTGTTGACAAACACACAAAACTCTGTACACAGACTGATCTGTCTGTTAATTTTCCCTGAAAGCAACTTTGTGTTCAGGGAGAAAAAACAGATCTGTTAGTAAAAGCAGCACACATTACACTTCTTGGGCACATAGTTAACTCCTTGATTTCCCCTTGATGTTACCCCCTTCCCAGCCAGTGCAATTAGTACATTGTACATTATTATCACTGATCACTGTGAGCGTCACTAGTGACTTTAGTTAGTGTCCCTCCCTGCCAGTGTCGGTTAGCACTAGTTCACCTTCCATACAATGACAGTCACACTATAAATCGTTGATCACCGCCATTACTAGTATAGTGCCTGTATAGTATCTGGATCACGATCAGAACTATACTAGTGTACCCAATTGTATAGTGTCCTCAAAAATGTAGTTTTGTCCTCAAAAACGCAGACATGTAGCAGAATACATTCTGAGCTAAATTTATGTAGAAATTTGATTTTATTGGATATGTTTTATAACAGTAAGTAGAAAATAACTTTCTTAAACATTTTCAGTATTTTTACATGTATATAATAAAACAGGGCTGGACAAATTTGCTTTGAATCTAGGAGGCAGCTAAAAAAGGTTGGAGCCAGTTTTTTTTCAGCGTAGTGTGGGTTGTTATCGCCCGGGGTAAGGTAAGTAATTTGCGCCTCTAAACTTAATTTTCTCACAGCAGAGCAGCCAGTCAATAACTTCACCGTTACATCAGGGTTATAGGCTGGCAAGCAGAGTGACACTAAAAACCTGTTATAGGGGGAAACTCCTTATTATGCTTAATGTATCATGACTGCAGCATGTAAAATGTCCTCATCTGCTGCCTAATGAAGTTTAAGGGTGGCAAAAACATGTCTCTACTGCACATTTTAACCACCCAACTGCACATCTAAATGAAACCTTAGTGACAAAAAAAAAGGTGAAAGAAGTATTCCAGTGCTGCTGATCTTCTGCTGTCTCTTTGCAGCCACTTCCTGCCTACATGTGTGCCCCCCACGGTGACTATTCATTGCTCTGTTGGATTTCCAGTTACCATGAAATACTGGAGCCCAGCTGCACATAAAGAGTGGTAATTCTTGATGGTACACAGGGCTTTATCAGATGACATAGAAAGACTCTTCTAAAGCATATCCAGCTGCCTCATCTCCCCTCTTCTACCTCACAACACACAGTAGAGCTGCACGATTCTGGCTAAAACGAGAATCACAACTTTGTTGTTTGGCATAAATATCACAATTCTCGTGGTGTAAAATCTTTCACATTATAAAAAAAAAAAGGGTTAACTTTGCTGTTTAGTTTTTTTTTTTTAGTTCATGAAAGTGTGTTTTTTCCCAAAAAGTTTAATTGGAAAGACCGCTGCTCAAATACCGTGTGATATAAAATATTGCAACAACCCCTATTTTCTTCTCTAGGACAGTGGTTCTCAACTCCTGTCCTCGGGACCCCCTAACAGGTCAGGTTTGCAGGATAACTGAAATGCATCACAGGTGATATCATTTGCTGCTCAGTGATTGCAGTATTCTAGTCTGCATCTCCCCAAGGTAATACTTAAAATCTGGCCTGTTGGTGGGTCCCGAGGACAGGAGTTGAGAACCACTGTTCTAGGGTCTCTGCTAAAAATATATCCGGTATATAATCTTTGGGAATTCTGAGTCATTTTATAGCAGAAAATACTGATTTTTTTTTACTTGTAAGCAACAAATGTCAGAAAAGGTTTAGTCTTTCAGTGGTTAAACTGACCTCATCTACTGACCGGAGTTTATCCCTTTGATGTGAGGGGAGAGGAGTATCGGCTGCCACTTGCCAGGACGCAGTTTCTGGTCGCCATTTGGCAACCTGGCGCCTGGGGTTTGTCGAGCCCTGTAAAATAAAATAAATTACCCAGTGGTGATCACTGCCCACCAAATGAAAGCTCTATTTGTGTGAAAGAAATTATATAAATTTAATTTGCATATAGTGTTGCATTACCGCGCAATTGCCGGTTAAATTAGCACATGCTGAGTACCACAAAATGGCCTGGTCATGAAGGGGACAAAACCTTCCGGAGATCAAGTAGTTAAAGAAGGTGTGTAATTAGGTAGTAAGAAAAACGCTGCCGTAAGCCCCAAGCCCCGTACACCCTGTAATGCCAGTGTGTATGTCGTACTGTCTGACAGAAGCCCGCCGTTCGCCCAGCTTCTGTCCGTCGTGCATGCTGGAAAACCAGCAGCCGACGTACTCCTGATCAGCGTTCTCAGACAATGGTAGATCGGAGTGTTCTGGTTGGGGGGCCGTCCCTCTGTTGGAACACAACACCTCAGCGGGGGAGATCACTGGAGTAACCTCGCATGGTTTGTACAGCGTCTTTGACCGGAGCTGGCAATTTTTTTTTTGTGCAGCCTGATGGATTGCATGAAAAAAGAACTGTAGTGTGTACCCAGCTTTAGGAAAGTTGCACACAATAAAGGATTTTGCTGATGACAATATCATAGCTTGTATTGGGTTAATACGTCTTTATTGTAGTTTTTAGGATACACACACAAATGCAGATTCCATCATACGCCTATCCCAAATGTTACTCTGATACTTACCGAGAGATTAAAGCGGTTGTCTACCCTTTAGAGGGATTTTTACCTACAGGTAAGCCTATAATAAGGCTTACCTGTAGGTAAAATTAACATCTCCTAAACACAGGTTTAGGAGATAATCCCCCTCCAAGCAGCTGCGACGTCATGGCGCTTGCGCCGGGCATGTCCCGGCGCATGCGCCGTGCGTGTCCCGGCGCATGCGCCATGCATGTCCCGGCGCATGCACCATGTATGTCCCGGTGCATGCACCGTGATGTCCCGGCAAAGGCCCGGCGCATATCGCAGGACCTTGCCGGAATGACGGGCTCCCGCGCGTTTCAAGGTGAGTATTTCATAATGAGCTACTATGCGGTGCATACTAGCTCATTATGCTATTGTCTTGCAGGTTTTTTTTGTTTAACTCGGTATACAACCACTTTAAAGCAGAACTAAACCCACTGATTTGTTTTTCAAAAGAAAGATACATTTAGAAATGATCGGTATACTGTATGTTATTACATCTTCAATCAAACACGCTCATGTTTTCATTTACATTCTGTCTACCACTACATGTACAGTGTATACTACATTTAAAATTCATATAAATAAGGGTAGCTCTAAAGTCTCGTACACACGGTGCGACGGTCGTATGACCGGACATCCAAAGTCGTAGGTTGGCTGTTGTGTCTCGCATACTGACAAGCGATCATATGACCAAGCCTAACGTGGTGATGCGCTACGAGCATATAAATAGGTAGTTCAGGTGAATGTGAATTAGGAACGTAGGTTTACACGAACAGACACTTCCGGGCATTCCTGACTTCTGAGCATGCGTGTTTTGCACGTACATCTTTGTTGGCCCAACTTCTCTGTACACACGATACAACAGTCTACAATGCCTTGTAAAACAAAAGTTTTCTAGTCTGCTCATCCAACTTCTCTTGTACAACCTGTCGCATGTTGGCTGTTCTAATCACGTGTGCTAACAGTTGGATGAGCGTACAACAAGCTGTTATATGACCGTTGTACCGTGTGTATGGGTCTTTAGGCCTCATGCACACTGGATGTTTTTACAGCTGCTGGTTTTGGCTTCAGATGTTTTTTCCTACAGTCAATAAACTCCCCAGCATGTTATCCTTTGTGTTCATGTACACATAGGCTGTTATCAACTGTTTTGGGCTGGGGCGTTTTTGAGCTGTAAAAAAAACCCCAAGTCTAGTGGGTTCTGAGAGACGTTTTTCAGCTGTAAAAATGCTCAAATGCCCAAAAGCATGTTTCACCAGCATTTTTGGACGTTTTTGATTCATTGAAAAAAAACTCACTAACTATAAATTCTGAAAAACTCACTACAAAGCCACTGACATTTTTAGAACGTTTTTTTTAATGTCCTACGTGCATGAGGCCTTAATGCGGAAAAAAAACTTTTCTAAGGCGCCATCCTCCATGGATAGAAGAATTTAGTTCCGCTTTAAGACCTACCCTTATTTATATGAATTTTTTATTTTAGAAGATTTGGAATGGAATGTGACAGTTGGCGGGGTTACCATGATAAAGAGAGGTTAATTGGTTTCTGTTTCATTTTTTTTGTTTTTTTGCTGTTTACTCACTGTCATTTATATTCAGCCTTCTGTTTTTTGCTAGTGAGCATTGGAAAGAAGGTTGCTTCACAATGACACAGTGTTCCTTCAAACCTTTCGTGGTTCACTAATGGTCATAGTAGAGCATTGTGCCATGTTAGCCACTGCTACACATAGCAGAACACCTACCAGAACGCAGAACAATTATTGACTAAAGGAGAAGTATAGCCAAAGCTTGTTTGGCTGTACTTCTATGGCTCACCGGAGAGCATTTCATTTTGCACTCCTGTAACCCATTTTCAGCAGAGAGCGGGCTGAAGTCCACTCTTTGCTGAGGTCATGGATGTCCTTCCAGGCACCGCATCATGGGAGTCAGGATCCGCCAGGTGCCTGGACTGACACCCATCTCAGCCTCTTAGCGAGCCGCTGACAGCCTGAGTCGGCCGCTGCGCCCCTCCACAGCTCAGCGCTTCAGTGAGCGAGGAGGGGCAGAGCAGAGAGCTGCTGACAGACAGTCTACAGCTCTATGCTAATGGAACTCTGAAACCTGAGTGATCGGCGGTGTTCGATTGCTCAGTTCTTAGTGTAGAGGTGCCAGGGGACAGATGCAACATCGGACCCATGTGGCATCCACGGAGGTAGGTATTAATCAGAAAAAAAAATCCTTTACTTCTCTTTTAAGTTAAAGATGCAAGCTTTCAAGATAACTTAAGTCCCTTCTATAAACTGGGAATCTAACTTATCCTGAAAACTTGCATCTTTAATAACTTAAGTTAGTCAATTGATCAATGACTAACTGGCACTAAGCAACTTCAGGTTTCTTGTGACTTTAAATATTCTGTTTAAAGTCACAAGAAACCTGAAGTTGCTATGCAAATGAGTTACTTAGGCTACTTTCACACGGGGGCGGCAGCGGTAAAGTTGGGGGCACTGTAAAAGTCATATGTAGCATTAGCATTTGTGTACATGCAGTAAACAGCACTGTGTGATGGCATCAGTATAGGGACTTCCTGTCCCACTCCCAGGACAATATTAGGTTGGGTTGAGTGCTGCTCAGCAATTTACAGGAAGCATTGTATTTCATCAATGAACACAAGGTTTCCTTTGGTTGATGGGGAGGGACGGAAGGATGGTGTTGATGATCTCCACCTCATTCAGAGTATGCCTTGAATTCATTGATAAAATACAAGGCTTCTGGTGAGCGGCTCAGCCCGACTTGATTTTGTTCCCGGACGAGTCCCCATCCAGTTGCTGAAACGCAGCACTGTATACTGTACGCTACAGTTTATACAATGCTCATCGCGGTCGTGAAGTAAACAGTTTGCTTGAATTTTGTCCAAATGAGTTATATAGGCTACTTTCACACGGGGGCGGCAGCGGTAAACTACCGCTATGCAGGCGGGAGTGGGGTGCTTTTAACCCCCAAGAGGGAGTTAACAAGGGGTTAAAAGCCCAACCGCACGGCGTGACCGAGGCGGTGTTCAGCCGCTTCGGAAGCGCCGCCAATTGATTGCAATGGAGGGTGGAGGGGGCGGGGGAGGAGCAGTGTACACACCGCTCAGCGCACTGCCCCAAAGATGCTGCTTGCAGGACTTTTTTTCTCATCCTGTAAGCGCACTGCCCCAGTGTGAAAGCACTCTGGCTTTCACACTGGGGAGAATAGTGGGGTGGGGTTCAGGCAGCACCTGAAAAACGACCCAGTGTGAAAGGGGTCTTAAAGTCACAAGAAATCTGGAGTTAGGTTTTAAAGTGGTTGTAAACATCAGACATGACAATATTATCAAAGCATATCCCTCTATAGTGTGTGCTTGTCTCAGTTAAGAGCACCAAGTGACATTTCGTCTGCTGCCGGCATTTATCACTTCCGACACATTTTCCTGACACCAAGAGAAACATGGTGACAGGGGAGGGACCTCTCCAGCTGATTGACAGCCTCAGTCAGCTCTGTTCCTGTGTGCTCTGTGGAGGGGGTTTGTCTCTTCTCTCCAATCAGCTCTCTGAGCTCTGCAGGGTGTAACGTCAGCTCCCCCCCCCCCCCCCTTTTTCTGGACTTTCAAACAAGGTGTATAAATTCTGGAACAGATGTAGAGAAGAGAAAATTATAGCTTAACAGACAACTTATGTAGGAGGATTTGTTTCATCTCTGTGTATGACCTGAGGTCAGTCACTTCACTGGGTATATGTAAGGGTTTACAACCACTAGCCAGTAAAGGAAACCACTTAATCCCCAAACCTTCTGCATAGTTCTATAATTCTATTAGATTGTAAACTCTTCTGTGCAGGGCCCTCTTAATCCTCTTGTATTTATTATTTTGTGCCTGTATTGTCTCCCTTTTTATATTGTAAAATGCTGTGTAAACTGTTGGCGCTATATAAATCCTGTATAATAATATTAATAATGGATAGGAACTGTAACCACCAATCCATGCCAAATGTGGTTTCACATAAAACTAGCACAGTGGTCTAAATCTCTTGATATTACTTTCCTGTACTCCTCTGCACAGCAGGGCTTATGCAAAGGAACAATCAATCATAGCGCTATTGCTTTACACAGTACTGTCAAACTCACACTGGGGGTCAAACCCATATAGGGGAGAACACAAGGATGACCATTCTTCTGCTCCATCACTCACCACTAAGCAGACTAAGGGGGTCCAGGGCCAGTCTACAACCCTTAACTGTTTGTAGGTAAGGCTGGATCACTAAAGTATGGCTGAACTTAATTACAAATCTGTTGTTTGGTAAAACAGCTCACATACACTGTTTGTCAAAAGTATTGTGACACCTGCCTTTACACGCACATGAATTTTAATGTCATCCCAGTCTTAGTCCATAGGGTCCAATATTGAGTTGGCCCACCCTTTGCAGCTATAACAGTTTCAACTCTTTTTGGAAGGCTGTCCACAAGGTTTAGGATTGTGTCTATATATTGAACCCTACGGACTAAGACTGGGATGCCATTAAAGTTCATGTGCGTGTAAAGGCAGGTGTCACAATACTTTTGACAATATGATGTATATATATTCCAAGTATGTTTATTTATTTTAAGTGTGTTTTAGCAGTTTATCAGCTTTAATAATGTTGCTTGGCATTAACATTTGTAGGGTATGCTTGCGGTATGGAAAAATCAAATATGATGGACTCCCCATTTTATATATTTCTTAATCAATTGCTGGTGGTATTTTACATACTATGGGGCATCTTAATAAAGCAGCAAATTATATGTTTGCTCTTCATTTGTGATGTCATTTTTGGGTTGATTTACTAAAACTGAAGAGTGCAAAATCTGGTGCAGCTCTGCATAGAAACCAATCATTTTCTAGTTTTTTTGGTGAAAGCTTAATTGAACAAGCTGAAGTTAGAAGCTGATTGGCTACCATACACAGCTGCAGCAGATTCTGAGTGCTCCAGTTTTAGTAAATCTCCCCCAGTCTGTCTCTTAAGAAGAAAAGTATAGCCACGCTTATTTGGTTATATTTCTCTTGTGGGTCTCAGGAGTACATTTACTGTTGAACCCCTGTGACCCAGAGTCAGCGATACCCTGCTATCAGCTGGCAGAGCAGGGCCACACTAGGTTATGGAAGGATCCTAATGATATTGTCAGGATCCACCCTGCTGCCTGACTGACGGCTGGTTCCACCTTTCAGCACATTGCTGAGAGTCGGAGCCAGTTGTATTCATAAAACCTAGGTGAGGTTTAAAGGGGTTGTAAAGGCAGAAGGTTTTTTGTCTTTATGCATTCTGTGCATTAAGATAAAAAATCCTTCTGTGTGTAGCAGCCTCCCCCCCAGCACCCCCATTATTGTTTACCTGAGCACCTTCTCTCTCCAGTGATGTCCACAAATGTCTAGGACACTATTCCTGATTGGTTGAGACACAGCAGCGGTGCCATTGGCTCCCATGGCTGTCAATTAAAGTCAGCCAGCCAATCAGGGGAGAGAGGCCGGGCCTCGTGTCTGAATGGATACACAGAGCTCTGACTCGGCTCGGGTGCCCCCATAGAAAGCTGCTGGCTGTGGGGGCATTTGATACGAGGGAGGGGTCAGGAGCAGCAAAGAGGGACCCCAGAAGAGGTGGATCCGGGCCACTCTGTGCAAAACCAACTGCACAGAGGAGGGTAAGTATGATGTTTTTTGTTTTTAAAACAAGACTTTACAATCACTTTAGTGAGAGTGGTTGGACAAAATGTTAATTTTTTTGAGGGATATTAGCAGATTGCAAAGTTGGCGCCCTACCATATAGTCTTTTTATTCAACCAAACTCCTCACATTTTGCACACTGGACTTGAATAAAAAAAAACAAAAACAGTTCTTTTGGCAGAAAAAGAGGCTCTAAGGCCTGGTTCACACCTGTGCAGGTTGCAGTTTGCATATTCCAGGTGCACTTTGCATTTTTCAATACACGCTTTTGATCCATTGAAGTCTATGGAACCACACACCAGAAAAAAGTCCATGACCCTTTCCATAAAATGCACAGATGTGAACTACATCCACAGGAAACTATGTTAAATGGGCTGTAGTGTGTTTCTGCAAAACTAAAAACATACTAAAAAATGCATAGGTGTGTGAACCAGGCCTAAATGCAAAAAGCACTAAAAAATGCATAGATGTGTGAACCAGGCCTAAATGCAAAAAGCACTAAAAAATGCATAGGTGTGTGAACCAGGCCTAAATGCAAAAAGCACTAAAAAATGCATAGGTGTGTGAACCAGGCCTAAATGCACAAAGCACTAAAAAATGCATAGGTGTGAACCAGGCTTTATAGAGCGTTTTTGTACAGGCGTTTAGGAGCGTTTAGTGTTTTTTTTCTGCCAGAAAACACAAACCGGAAGGGTTTTTTTTTCTGCCTCTAAACATCCTAATGTGCATGGACACATAGGATAACATTGAGCTGTTTCTACAGGCCAGTGTGCATGGACTGTAAAAGATATTTGTATGTTCCATAATTCAACCTGAACTAGATTGCACAGTTAGACTGTCATGTACGTGGCCAGTATTGGTCTACATAAATGTATAGTGTAATGTTCCTGTGGCCTATCCTACAGTACTAAAGTAAAATAAAGAGTGAACTATAGCATGTGTATGTGTAAGATCTGGATTCCATCCTGCTTTGGAAGATTTATGCTTGCATATGTGCATATGGTATAGGATCCTCTTTGATATTGGAGCAGCCACAGGTGACATTTGTGCCCCGAGCAGTGAAGGACACTGTGATGTAAATTTGGTAAACTGAGAAGTCTTTATTGATCTCAGGTGCTAGGTAATGTGCCTTTATACTATAGACACATATGAAGATAAATGTTTGTCCCTTTTCCCCCTTTTTAATGGCATAGTCCAGTCAGAATAGAATTAAAAGCAGCCCGGCTCACTCGGCCAATAGCAGAGCACAGCAGAGCCTTGCGTATGCCCAGTAGGGCGCCCGGCGTGAAGCTGTAATGCTACACGTCCGGGTTCCCTTACCCTCAATGGACGCGGCTGCACCTGACCCCCGATCAGAAGATCTGCGGTGGGTGCTGACATTGCTGGACTCCAGGACAGGTGAGTGTCCTATTATTAAAAGTCAGCAGCTACTGTATATGTAGCTGCTGACTTTTAATTTTTTAATGATTATGGGCAAGATAGGGGATCTTGATTAAGCGGCGCTTATCCACTAGATGAAATATTTTAATTGTGGGCTGTTTAAAGCAAAGTATTTTGTGGTCTTATGCAGCTGCTGCTGTAGCCCAATTGCTGCTCAAAGGTTTGCAATGGGTATAATAGATGGTTTTGTGGACAGAATCAATTACTGTTCCAGCAGCGCTTGCAAAAAGATAGTTCTCACTCCCTTACCCTAAGTAAAAAAGTGCAAATGCTATCAAAATTGTGATACATAAACCATAAACCTTATAAGGTGTCAGTTTTTTCAAATATTGGATTTCTGTGCAAAATACAATGTGATATTCCGTGCAAAACCTCAGTGTAAATATGCAATACACCTTTAAATTATATATATGTAAAATCCTATAAAGAAAAAATTTTTCAAAGCCTTGCCAATATAGCAGGTCATTGATCAGAAAAGTGCTTGTGCCAAAAAACTT
>BLSH010328665.1:1757422-1788250 GCA_018402905.1 Glandirana rugosa
TTTACGTTTCACTTTTTAAGACTAAGTAAAACGTTCCAGCCTAACCCCACTGAATGACCTCGATGTGGGATAAAGAGTTAATGAAGAGAATTTACTGTGTCGTCTCGACTCTACTCTTCTCTAGACCCTTACAGTAGTGAATAATAATGATAAAGGTCTCATGGGACCAGTGTTAAGGTACTTGATTTACTTTTGTATTGCAAATTGGTGAATTTCACCAACAGTTGGGCACTGTTGGTGAAATTGGATGTCCATTACGTATATACCGAGTCATCTAAGTAATAACATTTGTTCATTCCCATGGAAGTAGGGACTAATATTCGGGTTGACAACCACTTTAAGTGGTTAAACGTTATGTTTTCATTTAGTTCATGGAATTGTGACCAGGGTACTCTGGAAATAGTAATAATAAGTGATGACATTCCCAGATCTCTTCTCATCTCAGCTCTGCTGTGTCATTTAAGAGAAGTAATTGAGAAATAGGGTGTAGCTCCAGTAAGTCACCCCAATCCGACCTTGCAAAATGAATCAGAATTTTTCACTTTGCATTTGCGGTTATCTTATGTAATCAGGCTTTTAAAGAAGAAGTTGTGTTTTGTAACTGTGGTTGGTGAGTCCCATTTTCTTTCCTTTCGATGGGCAGGATATATTGGCATGTGTGGACAAAAGAACAGACACCACATGACAAAATATGGCTGAAATGTGCTAGGGGGGTGGCACTGTCAGCCGCCTCCTGTCCGTCACACTTTGATTGAAAAATCGAAGGAGTTGGGCAGAAAATTCTCGACGTACAGTGGCTGCATCCAGTGAGATTATTCTGGCAGTTATCGCCTGCCTAGCGCAGCAGGAGATTCCTCATCTGTACTTTAGCATGGATGGGTAGATCTGTTAGATTATTTTCATTCAGCCTCTAGGCTAAATGAAAATAATCTATCCATCTATACCCAGTTTAAATCTATTAAAAGAGGTGTGTCAGTAAGCACTATTATCTTTAATTTTCCAAATAAACATTCTAAGTAACCATTTCAGACAAGCTATATAGTAGGTTTTCAAATGTCAGGTGTAAGTAAAAAAAAAAAAAAAAAAAAAAAACTGCAAGATTTTTTATTGTGCCAACAGTCTAAAAAGAATGATCCCATATGACAAGCATGAACATATTGCATTAGCAAAGAGGAGCATTATAGTAGTATAGACGGACATGTAAAGGGTGAGTGAACTGATATAGGCAGCTGTGGCAAGGGTTAGATGTACCTGACCCCTCTTAGCTGAGATCTTCAAGTGGTATTAAAGGTTCGGCTTTTTTTTTTTTTTTTTTTTTTTTTTTTTTAAATAACAAGCATGCTATACTTACCTGCTCTGTGTAATGGTTTTGCACAGAGCAGCCCCAATGCTCTTCTTCTCGGGTCCCCCGTCAGTGCTACTGGCTCCTCCCCTTGACCAATGCTTAGGTTTTTCCCATGATTATTGTCTTTTTTTGTTTTTTCAGAATGGGAACATGTTTCTTTTAAGCAGTTCTTACATAAAAAAATAGATTTCAAACATCTGTCTATATACAAGCTTGGGTGGTCATAGGCAAACATAGCTTAAAGCAGGGGTAGGCAACCTGCGGCCCTCCAGCTGTTGCAGAACTACAAGTCCCATCATGCCTCTGTGAGTAATTGTAACTGTCAGCCTTGCAATGCCTCATGGGAAATGTAGTTCCACAACAGCTGGAGAGCCACAGGTTGCCTACACCTGGCTTAAAGGGTAACTCTACTTTTGTGAAAAAAAAGAATAGCAAATGAAAAAAATAATATAGCATATACAATTGCGACACAAGTCATATTGTAATTGAATGTTATTAAAATGACCTTTCCTTTTCAATCTGCAGTTCTGTAATTTTCTGCAAAATGCAATGCAGTATGGCTACCTGGATATACCCCCAAATATGTAATTTCCTGCTCGTGTGATTGGCTCACTGATTTTCCCAGAAGTCTACACTAAGATACAAGTTCGATTTTGGCATCCCCTGCAGCAAAAATGCTATTTTTGGTGCAGTACTAGGAAATCGCATCTAAAGGGATGCAGACCCTGTAATTTTCCTCATTAGAGTTCTGCAAGTGCAGCAGCTGGTTGCTAATTGTTAAACCACTCCCATTAGACTCAGGCTGGGTTCACACATCGGTCAGACTTTAATGAACAGGATCCGACTTGAGATGAGTGCAACTTGTATCTGGTATGGATTTGTTTTTTTTTTTTTCCCAATACATTTTGCATTGCTAACATTGCTTCTGAGCAAAAGTCGCTTGTCACAAGTCGGATCAGTTAAGATGCTGATCCAACTTAGATACAACTTTATTTATATTCAATAGGCTGAAAGTAGTGCAGGAACCTTTTCCAAAGCCGGACCGATACAAGTTGGACCAGTTAATAAGAAAGTATCAAAAACGTCCGACATGTCCGCCGCAATATCGCAGTCCCGATAAAAATCGCAGATCACCGCCATTACCAGTAAAAAAAAAAAATAATAATAAAAACGCCATAAACCAATGTCGATAGTTTGTAGGCGCTATAACTTTTGCGCAACCCAATCAATATACGCTTATTGCGATTTTTTTTTTTACCAAAAATATGTAGAAGAATATATATCGGCCTAAACTGAGGAATAATTTTGTTTTTTATTTTTTTTATATGTATTATAGCAAAAAGTAAAAAAAAAAAAAAATTTATTTAAAAAAAAAAAAAAAAAAAAAAACGCCGAGGTGATCAAATACCACAAAAAGAAAGCTAATTTTGTGGGAAAAAAAAGGACGTCAATTTTGTTTGGGCACAACGTCGCACGAGCGCGCTATTGTCATTCAAAGAGTGACAGCGCTGAAAACTGAAAATTGGTCCAGGCAGGAGGGGGGTTTAAGTGCCCAGTAAGCAAGTGGTTAAACAAAAACACGTTTATTAACGCCAGTATGAATTCAGAGGCACACTAAATGCTGAAGAATCAATAACGAGTGAAATATGTGTTCTGTGATCAATAGCTCTGTGACCCATTTGTAGAGAAGAAACGTATATCATACTGGAGCTGAATCAATTATATATGAAACCCAAGGCCTAACAAAACCTGGGAATCCCACAGTAAGATGAATTTATAATGGGTAATAAGTAAGATTTCCACAAGGGAGCTCAGCCCATGTATACAAAGAATTCTTTATACTCTAGATGTGCATATTTCACTTGCAGTGCCTTTTACTGTACCTAGGTGTATTTATAATTAATAGTCTACTGACATATTATCAATTTAGCCATTAAAAGGTTCTTTATGGTCCCATCAATCATGAATGCAGGATTTCTTAAAGCGTATCTACGGCCAAAATGTAAAATCATATATTGATTTTCACATTGTATTTCAATTATTTCTAGCCTACATCTGTTAATTTGAATGATGTTGATGTTTTTAAACTTACTTTGTGAAGATCCCCACACATTTACTTCCATGAATTCAGTACAATGTACTCACTATGCCCTGTGAGTAGGCACTGCTGTGTCACTCATTTCACAGAGCCTGCCTTCTGAACTACAGAGGTGCTGAGAGGAGGATTTTCAGGAGGCGGAGTCAGTACAGGAATCACTGCTTGCAGGCAGCAAGGTGCCATGGGATATGTAGTCCTTGTAGATCAAAGCTAAAGCAAAGGAAGGAGCAGATGAGAAGCTGCAAAGCATGCAGGGAATCTAAGAAGTTGTGGAAAGAGAGCAAGCATAAAGGCAGAACTCACAACATGAAAGATTTCTCTATTAAGCTTATTTTGGATTGTAATTAGCAATTGTTTGTATCAATTATTGTGACCATAAAACTCCTTGATGTAACTGCTTGTTACATATTAGCTGGCTTCAGTGCCTTAAAATAGGGTACTAGCTTAAGCCTAGCTGCTCTTAAAAATGTCCCCCCCCCCCCTCTTGGCTGCAGGAGAGGCAAGAATTTTTTTTCAGCGGGAATGGAGGGGAGCACAGTTTGGGCACCTCCAGGACTGAGTGTGTGTAATGGCCAGGGGTGCTGGGGTGTTCTTGCAGGATCTTTAGATACCGGCTGCTGGGGGATCTATTGTCACTGGGGGGAATATATTTTAGCAGTGGTACCTATTGTTGCTGGGGAGATCTGTTGTCACTGGCAGGGGATCTATTGTTGCTAGGGGTGGATCTTATATTGCTGGGGGGTCAGTTGTTGCTGGGAGGGATCTACTGTTGAGGGAGGGGTCTATTGTTTCTGGCTGCTGAAAGGTCTGTTGCTGCTGCCAGGGGTCTATTAGTACCACAAATGTTACATACTTCTGTATTCTTTATAAGGGGTGGTCTTGGGAGGGTGGGTGGGGGGTGGAACCAAGGAGTGGTGCTTGGAGGTGGGTAGGGGCGAAGGCAAGGGGTGACTTAGAAAGGGGGAGTTCCGGCACCAATTCTCTGAGAAAAAAAAGCCCTGAGTAGAGAGCTCTCGACAACCGCTGGGAATTTCGGGAGCAATGACATCATCACCCATAGGCTCCCATATCCCAGCTGTTGTTGGCCCTTCCTTCTCTCCCCTGCAGGTGCTGCTGGCTGACTCAGGGAATCTGAATCACTTGACCAGACCCGAGGTAAGTACTGTATATACATCTTGTTTGCACAGGTTAGTCAGTGTAAATGTTAGGAGTGGGGAGGGAACATTTTTAAGACTATAGTAAGTCCCCTACATACGAACCTTCAAGCTGCAAACTTTCAAAGATTCAAAAGTGCGTTTGATGTCCAATAATGTAAGTTAGTTTATGCGTCTAGCGTACTTTGTCACGTGTGTGCATACTCTACAAGTTCTTGTGCTTTTGTGTATTTTACTTTAGAGTGTCATTATTCGTGTGAAGAGAACTGTATTATAAACCTATTACAGAATAGTAGTTTATAGCTGATTCTCTTAGCTGGGTACTTTGACTTTGTTGGACTTACGAACAAAGTGGACTTCCTTTTAGAACAGAACTCATATGTTTGGGACTTACTGTAGTAAGGTTTAGCACTAGCCACCACCTCATGAAATCAATACTCACCAGAAAATGTGCTACAAAACGTGCAGCAAGCTTAGCGTGTCATTTAGGGTAGCCTATGCATCTATCCATAGTGCTCTCTAATTCTCGGCACTAAGGATGGGCTCGGGCGTGTTCGCACGTGCCCGAGCCCGCCGGGAAGTGAACCCTGCACTGCGCTAATAAGAGGCAATGAGACTTTCCCCCATGCGCGGCTGCAGCGATCAGGGAATGTCTCACTGCCTGTGATTAGCGCAGTGCAGGGTTCACATCCCAGCGGGCTCAGGCACGTGCACTTGCGAACACACCCAAGCCCACCCTTACTCAGCACCGATCCAAGCTGCAGCAAATAAAGCTCACACCGGTGCCAGCAAAGATAGTAATAGTGTAGTATTTATTGCACCATTAGAATCATATACACAGCACACCAAACAAGCAGACAGATCTGTCAATGCAGAACCGCTGTGACTCACATAGAAAGCCGCTGCTGACCGATGATCAATGCAGTGGCGTGATATCAGAACTAAAGTCACCTGCCCCTGGCAGTCAGCGAAGATGACTTTTGGAATTACATTAAGGCCCCTTTCACACTTATGCGACTTGTCCTATGACTTGGGACTGCAAAGTCGCATGACAAATCGTTCCATATTTTGAGTGCCGTTCATATCTGTATGGGTAAAAAACATTGTGTTGCTTATTCAAATAGAATGGATTATACAGTTACAGGAACATTATGTGTAAAATCCTGCTGTATTAATCTTGATGGTAGTGACAAAATAGAGGGAAAAATAAGTGACTCCATGTTGACATTGAAGTCTGATACCTTCTCCTGCACAACCTCTGTTAGTTTAGTAGACCCTTGGAAGGTTAATATAGTAGCAACCGCTAACAATGATACTAGTTCAGTTTGCTATATAGTTGTCACATCTAAGTTTCTCAATCCTTTTTCAGGAGCACATATTAATTTGGACTGGAAAACATCTAGAATAGGAAATGATCAGCCAATTCCTAATTGGAATTGTGGAATAAAAGGAAATATGTATCCTTTACATCCAAAAGGTGCTAAATATGGACAGATAAAGCATATTTTTAATTTAGGTGTTCTCACATCAAACAAACAATTTTCTTCTTCAAATGATGGTCCAGATCTTTTAATAGATTTGACAAGACTTGTAGATATAGACTTTAATTTTAATAATTGGACAGAAGTAAATAATGGAAGTGAGACATGTAAACAAGAAGATCCTTTTGTATTACAAAAGAATCCAATAAAAATGGTTCCTTCAGGGATTTATATTTCTATGGATACTCAGTATGGATTGTTCACATGGCATCTGAATATGTCATTGTGGAAAATAGGTTATCAGTATCCACATTGTTTTCCATATGTTAAATCATTACAGTATAATGTTTGGCAATGGTTCACGACTTATACTGTTAATAGACACACTAGGGTAAGAAGAGCTTGGTATGACACTTTGTTAGGAGGAGTAGGTTCTACGGCGGGAATTTTGAATACAATTGATATACAGACATTGTCTTCAAGATTGTCTTCGCAAGCTGCAATAGGAGCAGATTCCTCAAAAGCAGCTCTCGTACAAAGTGCTATACAAGGAAATACTATAGTAAATAGTTATAGGTTTGATAGTCACATTGTAAATTTCATTCAGAATTATGTAAATAAATTTGTAGATTTGACTGAACAGACAAATAACAATACTCCACCCATCACGCTGATGCACTATTTTAAAATAGATATACGCGTGCACAGCGTAAGTGAATGCTCTGACTAAAACAGAAATAGCCTTTCAATTACCATTGATATATAAGAATATTGATATATTTAAAAACCTTTATCATTTAAATAATATTAAATACCAAATCTCTAACACCGACTTCAAAATAGTCCCTGCATTACTTTGGCCCAAATTTGATGCAACTTGAGGTCCATAGACTTCAATGGTAAACCCTCAAAGTTGCATGCAAATCACACTTGAATAATATAAATGCGATTTCTGTACGACTTTGTAATATGTTTTCATTGTGCCAAAGTTGCAACAAAGTCAGACCAAAGTCATACTGATCCAAAATCGCGGCTAAAGCTCTGTTTCACAAGCCGGGGAAGAGGCCTTAAAGCGCAAGTTCCATGTTTGAGCGCTTTAACACAGCAGAGCTTATGACCTTATTCATTTCTTTTATACATGCTTTCATCATATGTCACATATATCACAGTTTGGATCACCCTAGTTTATGGCAGATCCATTTTAATGCTAATATAGTGTGAGGTGCAATAAAAGCAGTCATCTGAGAGCCTCATAAAAGTGCCAATGCATAATTGTAGCACCATACCTCCTATCCAGGATATCTATAGCTGAGTGGATATCGGTCATAGTCAAGCCACAAGGTCTCAAATGACCCTTGTTGGCTGTGTATACTCCAGTATGCTGTAATGTGTATAATAGGAAACATAAAATGCTAAAATGATTTCTATTGGGTGGAATTTCATCTTTAATATGTAAGATGTAGTTACGTCCTATATAAGGTTGGTGATGGGTTTACATGCTGTATGTTCTAGGGTTGCTTATGCATATGTCTGCTCACCAAGACAGAGTCCACATGGCTTGAATGAAGAAGTGAATCCAGTATTGGCATGGCTTTGGGTGGCATACTGATTCAGATAGAAGATGCTCCCTGGGGGCGAGTGCTCACCTGTAATGCTTAGCTAGCAAATAATGGGAAGGAGACAATGGGCTCACTTTGGGACAGCACTGTTAATGCTTTACTGACTTAGCAAAATACAGTTTCACCCCTGGAATAACAATATACAGGTCCTAGAGCCAAACTGTCGGCAGCAAGGATACACGTATGAAAAACAGGATATGGGAGCTGTTTTACCTGCCAAAGAATTTCTATTTTTATCCATCCAGTCCTGAGAGTTACACAACCCCCATAACACAGAAAAGCCAGGTTGATGACACCATGTGGGGGTTCTGTTTATAATAAAATTTGCTGTGCGAATGTCACAGCATTTGCACAGCTGTTGCATTGCAAATAATGCCTATAATTCATCTAATGTGTTTACCATTTATTTATGATTGCCAGCTCCATCTAGTGGCTGCAATGTGGTATTTCAGGATAATACTACAGGTCGGCCATTCGATGGAGCTGAGGATCATAGGAAATGAACATATCAGACACATTATAGAGAAATGTTTGCAATGAATATGCAAATACTGAGCCATATGCACAGGGAATGTTTTTTAAAAAGACCCATAAAGTTAAGGAATTCAGCGGTGTCTTCTTTCCACCTCCAACCTGCTTACTGGATAGTGAAAGGGCAGCAGCAGACACATGAAATCATTTGTTTGTTCACTCTACTCTCTTCTCTCATCTCAGTGTCTCTTGTCAACACATTTACATGCAACTTATTGGTTCCCAGTCCTGTCCCTACCTCTCACAGTCTGAGTGCTGATGCCAACTCAAATCCAGTTGCAGTTACCTGATATTTTAATGAATATCGAGCCATATTCTTTTTGTCTATTATAGCTGTCTGGGTTTCACCTTTAACCAGTTCACGTCTGCTCACCGCACATATACTGTGGCAGGGCTACCACTCTGTGCCGGATCACATACATAGTACATGATCCGACACTACAGGGTTTGAGGCTCACATGTGTGCCGCCAGCGACCCGCTCCCGCTGTAATTGGACACAGAGGGAACTGATCTGCTGGTACCTGGGCTTGGTGTCTGTTGGCACCCGCCGATCTTTAGGCTGAGAGCCAGAACGGCGATACAAGGCAGATCGCTATTCTGTCAGTAGGGAAGACATTGATATTGTATTAAGTGAGTTGCAAGCCCTCAAACTACTATGAGATGGATGAATGGATGAATATATATAAACTCAGATGAAAAATAAAAAATAGTGTCCAAAGCCAATGTGTGACTATCTTTAGACGTGTGTGTCAGCTGCAGCAATACCTAGTATATTACACAATAATACTAAATAACTGATAGAGGTAGTGATATTGCGCAATCTGACCGATCTTCATATATCATATATAAATCCTATAGGATCCACAACATTAAATAGACATATGTGCCTTATTTGAAACTGAAATGTAGCTGTGTAACAAAGTGACAATGTGCAATAAACATAAATCTCAATGCAAAAAATCTCAATATAAAAATGAGTGCTATAACACAGAAATATTATGCAATCCAGTGAGGAGTGTGATATATACATAATATATACATAATCCTCCAGTGCAAAGATAAAAGTGCATCCAAAAGTCCTTTTAGGGTATTCGATCACTCTCTGCACTCGTGATATCCAACATAAAACAAGGTCTATAGCCTGATAGGTGAATTCATAATCCAAAGTGACTTAGTGCAATAAAGTGCTCAAAAAACATCTAGGCGCTTCAATAGTGCGGAAGAAGCCAGTCTGGAGGGTCTTCATTATATGCCACCAAACAGGCTACTGTGAAAGTGCTGCTCTCCCCGTGCTCACAGAACTCTCACCTCAGAGATGACTGAAAGCCGCTCATAATAGTCATCCAACACTCTTTCGGGGTCTCTTTCTCCTTTAAAGCCGCCACCTAAGCTTCTCCACTCTCCACAGTCTGATAGCAGCTGGGCTCCACTACTAGCTGGCAGACCAGAATGACTCTCATAGTGTAATACGTTTCAAAAAAAGTATGTTTATTAAAATCACAAATGCCTGCTTACATAAAATAACATCAAACAGCGCATGAAAATAAAACCAACCCTTTGATTGCCCCTGATGTTTAACTCCTTCCCAGCCAGTGTTATTAGTACAGTGACAGTGCATATTTTTAGCACTGCTCATTGTATTAGTGACAAAAATGAGTGGGGGGGCTATGCGCTGCTTGTCTCCTATTATATAAAATACTGCTTGACATAAATGTACCAAAACTATCTGGCTGCTGCTTCCACTATATGTGTGTCAAACAAATAATTAAGTAGTAAAAAAATGTGGATGCACTACCAGTAAGTACCCAAATGTTTCTGAAATAAATAAACTAGATAAACACCACTATATGCAATGGACTTAAGGTGCTAATGGCTGCAATAATATATGTGAACACTGTCAATCAATGGTGCTGAATGACTTACATAGTGCAGTATGTTCAGCAATAAGCGGATAAAACCGAACTACCCCTTTAAAATGGTACTCACATTTAATTAGACAGTAACAGCATAAAAGACAAAGGATAAAAACAGCTTCTCACGTGGAAATGCAGGATACCGCCGCCAGGCTATGCCTCTACATGTTACGCCACTTACCAACGTGGCTTCATCTAGAGGAGAAGCTGTTTTTATCCTTTGTCTTTTATGCTGTTACTGTCTAATTAAATGTGAGTACCATTTTAAAGGGGTAGTATGGTTTTATCTGCTTATTGCTTAACATATACTGTACTATGTAAGTCCTCTTTCTTACATGATCACTGGGAGCTGTGGAGGAGAGGTGTTATTGATCCAGCTTCATAGAACTTTTTTGCACTTCAGTGGTTTTTACAAAATTCAGTTGTTTATGATACCTGACCCGGTGTGGTCAGCAACAGGGAAATACCATCCTTAAAGCAGACATCCTGATATGAGAGAGGAGGAGCGAATACTCATACGTGACTAGACCCAAAGGGGTCTCTGTTTGAGGTGAGCCTCCAATTCACCTGGTGGAGGGAGCACGTTTGCACTTTAATTGTTTTGCACAAGTTTGGGAAGGACTTTTTTCTGTCTCTCAAAAGAAGAATCACATGGTGTAACTTAGATTTCTGCACGGAACTGTTTATTTACCTATAGATTGGTTATTTCATTTGAGAGACTGGAGCTCTGAACCTGGGAGGAGGACTGTTTCTAGATCTCCAGGCTTCCAGGCCGCTCATTCATTTGCAGCACTGAGCACTTTGCATTGAACACAAGGGGTATTTGTCTGCTTCTTTCATATATTTATGTGTATAGATGTACGCATGTAAAGTTCTATTGTTCATTCAGCACCATGCAGTGCAATGGAACCGTTCTAATAGGAGCGACTCAGGTTCCTGTACTACTCTTGGGGCGACTTCAGGCGACTTGCATTGACCTCTATTACAGAAGTCGTTTGCAAGCTGCGCTCAAGTCGCGCTGTGTGGGGTCGCGATGAGTCGTCCCGCAAAAATGTCAGTAAGTGTCCTGACTGTTCGCTGCAATATCACAATTCCGCTATAAGTCGCTGATCGGTGCCATTACTAGTAAAAAAAAAAAAATGTAAAAAATTTCCCCTAGTTTGTAGACACTAATCAATATACGCTTATTGGGATTTTGTTTTACAAAAAATATGTAGCAGAATACATATTGGCCTGAATTGATGAAGAAATTAGATTTTTTTAAATTTTTTATTGGATATGTTTAATAGCATAAATTAAATTTAAAATTAAATTCAAAATTGTCAGGCTTTTTTGTTTATAGCACAAAAAAATAAAAACCGCAGAGGTGATCAAATACCACCAACAGAAAGCTCTAATTGTGGGAAAAAGAGGACACAAATTTTATTTGGGTACAACGTTGCACGACCGTGCAATTGTCAGTTAAAATAACGCAGTGCCATATAATGAAAAATGGCCTGGTCATGAAGGGGGGTAAATCTTCCCGAGGGCAAGTGGTTAAAACATCCTTCAATGTTATATTTTTTTCATCAGTTTCTTGCTTGAAGCACACTTACCAGAAAAATGTTCTAGAAAGAAGTATTTTTACCCTCCGTAGTTCTAAAACATCAGGCTGAAGATAGACTTCATTATTCATATTCATCATAGCTTGTTGAAGCCGCTTTATGTGAATTATATTCAGCCCTAATTATAATGTTTGTATGTTCTTTTAAGCTTGGTTCTCAGCATATTTGTGCAGCTCTGTGTGGCTGGAAATCATAGCCTGTAATTCTAGTCCTGACTGGTGAGACTAGGAAAAACAAACCCTAAAAGAACATTGCTTCCTTTATTATGGTTTAGGGATGCTGTGTATTTATAGCATGTACAAATTTTGAGTTATTATTGTACTAAACTGAAAGATATTTTTGTTGTTTTACATTTTTGGTCATTCTGTATTTTTATTGTTGAAGAGCTATAAATGCTGCCTCTAGTGGTCATCTGTATATCAGGGAATGTGAATTGTATGCTTTGCATATTGACTGCTGAGATAAGTTCAGTTAGCATTATGCTCTTCATATGGTTTTCAATTAGGGAGCTTTCCATGAGTTTTAATCACCACAGTCTGGCACTCACCTAATTGGTTTTTCAATTTCTTACCTTACCGCAGGCCAATTTCTTTTATACATGTAAAACTCAGCATTTTTTTTTTATTAGAAAATTACTTAGAACCCTCAAATGCTATGTATTTTTTGAATGCAAAGACCCTGGAGAATAAATAAAGAAATCTGTGCAGTCAACGTAAATTGCCCACACAAATTTACACAAATTGTAAAGTTGGAGCTGGTAGAGTGGACACACAACACCCCCGATATACAATTTGGTTGCACTTCAGGTATAATACTTTGATATTTACCTTGGAGAATAAAAATGGCTGTTGTTGCAATTTTTTATGTTGCACAATATTTGCATAGCCGTTTTAAAATGCATCTTTTTCTGAAAAAATACACTTTTTGTAAATATCTTATTATATCTTTTCCTGTGACAACACTGAAGAAATGACACTTTGCTACAATGTAAAGTAGTGAGTGTACAGCTTGTATAACAGTGTAAATTTGCTATCCCCTCAAAATAACTTAACACACAATCATTAATGTCTAAACCGCTGGCAACAAAAGTGAGTACACCCCTAAGTGAAAATGTCCAAATTGGGCCCAAAGTGTCAATATTTTGTGTGGCCACCATTATTTTTCAGCACCTTCTTAACCCTCTTGGGCATAGAGTTCACCAGAGCTTTACAGGTTGCCACTGGAGTCCTCTTCCACTCCTCCATGATGACATCACGGAGCTGGTGGATGTTCGAGACCTTGTGTTCCTCCACCTTCCGTTTGAGGATGCCCCACAGATGCTTAATAGATTGTAGGTTTGGAGACATGCTTGGCCAGTCCATCACCTTTACCCTCAGCTTCTTTAGCAAGGCAGTGGTCGTCTTGGGGTCATTATCATGTTGGAATATTGCCCTGCAGCCCAGTCTCCAAAGGGAGGGGATCATTCTCTGCTTCAGTATGTCACAGTACATGTTGGCATTCATGGTTCCCTCAATGAACTGTAGCTCCCCAGTGCCAGCAGCACTCATGCAGCCCCAGACAATGACACTCCCACCACCACGCTTGACTGTAGGCAAGACACACTTGTCTTTGTACTCCTCACCTGGTTGCCGCAACACACATATGACACCATCTGAACCAAGTAAGTTTATCTTGGTTTCATCAGACCACAGGACATGGTTCCAGTAGTACATGTCCTTAGCCTGCTTGTCTTCAGCGAACTGTTTGCAGGCTTTCTTGTGCATCATCTTTAGAAGAGGCTTCCTACTGGGAAACAGCCATGCAGACCAATTTGATGCAGTGTGCGGCATATGGTCTGAGCACTGACAGGCTGACCCCCCATCCCTTCAACCTCTGCAGCAATGCTGAGATGCTGAGCACGTGCACTCAACTTCTTTGATCGACCATGGCGAGGCCTGTTCTGAGTGGAACCTGTCCTGTTAAACCGCTGTATGGTCTTGGCCACCATGCTGCAGCTCAGTTTCAAGGTCTTGGCAATCTTCTTATAGCCTAGGCCATCTTTATGTAGAGCAACAATTCTTTTACTCAGATCCTCAGAGAGTTCTTTGCCATGAGGCGCCACATTGAACTTTCAGTGACCAGTATGAGAGAGTGAGAGCGATAACACCACATTTAACACACCTAATCCCCATTCACACCTGAGACCTTGTAACATTAACGAGTCATATGACACCGGGGAGGGAAACTGGCTAATTTGGCCCAATTTGGACATTTTCACTTAGGGGGTTTACTCAATTTGTTGCCAGCGGTTTAGACAGTAATGGCTGTGTCAAATAAAATAAATGACCACTGCGCTTGAACACATTTAACTGAGCCAAAGCTGCTAGCACAAAAAGGTCAGAACTAAAACCTCACACACAATGTAAATTATAGGTGCAGCGCTAAAATCGAGATAAAATAAGTAGTTCATATGTAAAACATCCAAACAATGTCTCCATGTGTTTAGTCAGTAGTTGTGAGATAAACATGCAGACAAGGAAAAGTGATCTTCATAGGAAACCTCCACTGACAACCACATAGACAGCCTCTTACCCTCTGGTTATGACCCCTATAACGGAGGTCTCACACACTTATGTCTGCAATATCCTGGGGAAAGGGATCCTGCTGTAGGGTCAGGGAAGCCGCTCCAACGATCCCAGATCAATTCATAAGAAAAACACTTCCTCCGCCTCTCTTCCACTCAGTGTGCAGAACTGGCCTGTATCACATAGGGACATCAAAAATGCTGCTCCATTTGGATGCTGAGAATTAGCAGGGGATGTAATGATTGTACAAAACTGACATCATGAGCCTTCACTCAGGAATGATGTCTTCTTCTTTGGATCAGCCAGGCTATATTTGTGAAGAACCATCATATGCTGCATCAGAACCATCATATGGCCCATCATATATTTTTCAGCCCAGTGACAACATTGAAGATGAACCCCCTTTGTTAGAAGGTAATGCACAAATAGAAGGAGAAGTTATGCTCTTCAGGGTTTGACTTGCCTAGTCAAACCCTGAAGAGCATAGCTTCTCCTTCTATTTGCCAGCAGTGGGAGCCATTGAGGAGCAAGAGAACTGACAGAGCCTCAGCTCTTGTGCTTTCCTGATAAGAAGGCCTCAGTTACCAATGGCCTGCTAATAAATATATATAGACAATATAAGGAAAAACGTTTCCCTATTTAACGTAGACCTTTAAAGAAGCCCTGAGCCATGGCTTTTTGCCAAAGTCTATGCGAGAAGCCATAATTATGGTTTTGCTGAAAAAAGCAGATTCCTACAAGCTAATTTCTTTAATAAACTTTAAAAAATACTGGTAAAAATACTGGCTCTAAGACTGGTGAAGGTTATTTCTAGTATTATCCATCCAGATCAAACTGGGTTTATGTCTACCAAGACCTTTGCGATTAACATATTTCTGCGGGTTCCCACAGTTTATATGGGTGATAGAGCCCTGATGGATCTGGATGTAGTCACCTCTTTTGATAGTTTTAGATGGGGGTATCTCTGGGAGGTACTCAGGAAAATGTAATTTCTAGCATGGGTACAACACCCATATGCCCATACAGAAGTCTAGGTTAGGGCCAATGACTCTTTTTTTCTTCCTTTGTAGATTTCATTAGGGGGACAGGTGGGCAATATTGCATGTTGTGAAGATGATACCATTCTGTTTCTGTCAAATATTCAGTCTTCCCTATTTGATACTCTGTTCATAACCGAGGAACTTGGGAGCTATTCAGGTTTATTTTTTTACTGGGGTAAATCCACACTTTTGCTGATAGACCCACTTCCACACTCTCTTAGGAGTAACCAAACGTAAGTATCTGGGAGTCCACGTTACCTGTTACATTACAAAGTATCTCTCTCAGCCTCCTTTCTTTGCTTCAAAGGTTTAAGTACAAGTGTTGACCCCCATTGACGATTATCAGTAGGGTGTGCTTAAAATGATATTGATGCCCCAATTTATTGGGTTATTCAGGACCTTGTCTAGAAGAAAAGGGTCCATAGAATTAGCCTCAATATCCAGAGGATATTGGATGTCTTTCTCTCCCAGTCCATGGGTATACCTCCTCACCTATCAATTACAACATTTTGCAGGCTAGGAGTTACAATTTTAAAGACCAAAACCTCTACATCTCCTGCTAGCACTACTGGGTACTGCGTCACAACTAACCTGAACTCTGGCATTTGTCCCAAAATCAAAATGTGCTTGGGGACTGGAGGCAGTTCTAGGTTATCTTGCACTGAGAGGGTACACCAATGGTAGAAAACAGTAAATGAATACTCTAATAGCCAGATAATTGTGTGTTGTATAATGTTTATCATATGCAAGAAAGGTTTCTGGGATTCAACATGCTTCAAAGATGCAAATACACTCTGGTGCTGTTCGGATTCAGCAAGGAGATCTGTATTTTAATAACTCTGTGGCAGACAGTTATAGGACTTTCTCCTAGAACTTTTTATATTGTTTCCACACACTGTATGCCTTGATATACCTGCATGTTTTTCTATGTGTTTTTTTTTTTTTTGTTAAGAAAAAAATATTTCTTAAAAACAAAATAATTATGATTCAAAAAATGCAGTGGACATCATTAAAAATGACTGCATTGAGCTTGCGCAGCTAAACTGGTTAATATGCTTCTTCTCTTTAACCATTGTCATTTTTGGCAGATGTTTTGTTACTGTGACTTATGCATTTCCTCTAGCTCTATATATATATATATATATGTGTGTGTGTCCCCTGTTCGTCATCCTCTTTATTCTTTTATTATGTGTAATAAATCAATAAAAATTGTTGATTCTAAAAAAAAAAAAAATGACTGCAATGTAAATAGCATTTTAGAATAATACCACACCAGTTTTGAGTTTTGGGTAGATAATTGCTGTAAGAAGGGCCTGTGAAAACTGCAGTGTATGGGGCTCATTGTCACTCCAAGCACTGTCATGGATATTGCTGCAGACTTTGTGATTATTCCTAGTTTAAAGCAGAACTTAAAGAGTAACTATGGCTGACCTTCCTCATCGAAGGGGCGGGCCTGTTGATGATGCAACGATAGGCCCGCCCCCTCCTCCTGTTCTTCAATGAGGCTATGCCTCCTGGGGTATGTGGCGCACAAGGCAAGTGACATGCATTGGGGGGGGGGGGCAGGGTGGACTTTCAATAAAAAAAAAGATGTAAACAAAAGGGGGGAAAATGCCCTATTCCTGCAGAGGAGGGGTGGAGAGGTTTGCTCTTCTTCAGGAGGGTGAAGGTCCGCTTTAAAGTGGAACTTAACTCTCTCCATCAACATTGACTATTTCTAATCCTTATGATGCTAGCATTAGTAAATTGATAGAAAAGTATATTATATTTACGTGTTTGAAACCTATTTTTTACATTCCTTCAGTTACTTCTTAGTTTTCATGTCTAGGTAAATGATGCCATACATCCGGGAGTCTTCAGGAGGGGAGGAGGGGTTTTCTTAGCTAAGCACACCCTTCTGCCTACATGCCTGAGCTAAGGGCAGATACATTCCAGGAAGTAAATGCTACATCATCATCTGCCTACACTTAAGATGACCACAGCCAGAATTGCTAGGGAGTATTTTTCAAATGATTTCTCAGCAAAATAAAGCATGGAAAAATGAATGGATGGGTGGGTTTGCACTGAATATTAAAAATGAATAAAATAGCATTTTTGGTTTGTGGTGCTCAGGTGCAGCATAATTACGCTTTAACTGTATCTGGGCACCACAAACTGAAAACACTATTTGATTACCTTTTCATATTCAAAGCAAGTCTATCCTTCCATCCATGTCTCCATGCTTTGTTTTGTTTAGAAATCACTTTGAAAAATGCCCCCCTAGCATCTCTATCTGTGTCCATCTTAACCACTTGTCACCCGTCCACCGTCAATTGACGGGATGGGAAGGGGCAGTGTGGCTCTCGTTCTGGGACGACATCATATGATGCCGTGATGCCTGGACATGGCACAACCCCGATCTGTGTAAAGGGCAGCGGCTGCGGCTTTTTCACCATGTGATCGGCTGTGATCACACTGACAGAGTGTGCAGGGAGGAGAGCTGATCAGCAGCATCTCCTCACAGAAGACATCTAGGGATGTAATCAGGGCACTGATCATCAGTGCCCTGATTACCATTAGCGCCACCAGTGTCAGCAACCAATGCCCACCCCAGTGCCAGCAATCAGTGCCCACAAGTACCACCAATCAGTGCCCATGATGTGATGCCAGTCAGTGCTGGCTATTAGTGCCGCCTATCAGTGCTGCCCATTAATGCCCATCACTGCTGCCCATCAATGTCGCCCATCAATGCCCATTAGTGCTACCCATCTGTGCCCCCCCAGGGCTGCCTATCAATGCCCACCAGTGCCACCCATCAGTGCCCACCGGTGCCACCCATCAGTGCCCACCGGTGCCACCCATCATTGCCCACCAGTGCCACCTAATCAGTGCCCATAAGTGCCGCCTCATCAGTGCCCACAAGTTCCACCTCATCAGTGCAGCTTATCAGTGCCGCCTCATCAGCACACATCAGTGAAGGAGAGAAATTACTTATTTACAAAATTTACTGACAAAAAATAAGAAAAACGTTAGTAAAAAATAAAAAACCCAGCAGTGATTAAATACCGCCAAAATAAAGCTCTATTTGTGTTAAGAAAATTATAAAAAATGTCACATGGTTACAATGTAGCATGACCGCACAATTGTCATTCAAAGTGTGACAGCGCTGAAAGCTGAAAAATGGCCTGGGCAGATGACTCATGTAACAGTTACTTCCTAGAGTCCAACTGCCTTTAGCGCATGTCTGCAGGCAGGAGGGTGTGCTTTGCTGAGAAAGCCCCTCCTTTAAATTAAAGAAAAAAAAATGCCCATCAAGGCTTCTGGGATGAATGGCAACATCTTGGCCTAGGCCAGAAATATATTAAAAAAAAAAAGTTTAAAACAAGTAAAGGCTACAGAACTGCAAAGGTTGTAATAGTTACCCAAATCTGTGACATTGACACTACTTGCTGAAACAAGGCATTGTACTGCAAGCTCGCCACCCACAGGGCGTGAGTGCCAGCCACTAGCAGCTGTGTACACCCGTCATCACAGACATGAGAGCAGACAGCGCTGCTAGCAGAATGCACTGTGCCAACTGTGTACATCATCCTTGCCAGAAATTTAGATGAGGCCTTTTTAATGAGCAGCCTTGCTATTTGTACCCATTCATGTTATCTTGTCATGTTGTGTTATTTTGATGGATAAAGTATACCTAAAGGGAAAACATTTTTTTTTAGTTTTGGATAGAGTGGAAAGGGATTAGAACACCTGTCAGTTTTTATTGCTGTCTGTGTCCCTGTTAAGGAGATTCACCCTCCCTATTTATCCTGTTTACCATTATCACTGAAAGCAAAAGATGGGGACAAGAGCCTCTTCCCGACAACCCTGGCCGTTGATTGTTGGGGTCTGCGGGCGGGGGCTTATCGGTATCTGGAAGCCCCCTTTAATAAGGGGGCCCCCAGATGCCGGCACCCCCACCCTATGTAAATGAGTATGGGGTACATCGTACCCCTACCCATTTACCTGGGGAAAAAAAGTGTACAAAAAAACACACTACACAACTTTTTAAAATAGTTTATTAAATCAGCTCTGGCGTCTTCTCCCCTCTCTTCTCCATCGTCTTCTTTCTTCGGCTCTTTTGCGGGGTCTTCTGTCTTCTGTGGGGTCTTCTGCTCTTTTGCCGCTGTCTCCTCGGCTAGCTTCTCCCGCTTCTTCTCCTCCTTCTTCTCTTCTGGAGATGTTGACTCGTTGCTCTCTTCCACTCGAATGCTGGGTCTGTGCTGCATGATTGCCTTATATTGGCATGGGGGAGGCCACACGATGACGTCATCATGAGCCCCACCCTCATGACATCACATCCTGGGGCGGGGCTGTGATGTGATGGCCCGCCCCAGGATGTGACGTCATGAGGGTGGGGGTTCATGATGACGTCATCGTGTGGCCCCGCCCCATTCCAATATAAAGCAACCGCGCAGCACGGACCTGGCATTCGAGTGGAAGAGCGCGACGAGTCAACATCTCCAGAAGAGATAAAAGAGAAGCAGGAGAAGAAGCGGGAGAAGCTAGTCGAGGAGACAGTGGCAAAAGAGCAGAAGACCCCTCAGAAGACAGAAGACCCCGCAAAAAGAAAGAAAGACGATGGAGAAGAGAGGTGAGAAGACGCCGGAGCTGATTTAATAAAATATTTTAAAAAGTTGTGTAGTGTGTTTTTTTTGTACACTTTTTTTTCCCCAGGTAAATGGGTAGAAGTACGATGTACCCCATACTCATTTACATAGAGTGGGGGTGCCGGCATCTGGGGGCCCCCTTAATAAAGGGGGCTTCCAGATTCTGATAAGCCCACGCCCGTAGACCCCGACAACCAACGGCCAGGGCTGTCGGGAAGAGGCTCTTGTCCCCATGAACATGGGGACAAGGTGCTTTGGGGTGGAGGGCACAGAGCCCCCCATGCCCCAAAGCACCCATACTCCCCATGTTGAGGGCATGCGGCCTGGTACGGTCCAGGAGGGGGGGGGGGCGCTCGCTCATCCCCACCCCCTTTCCTGGCCTGCCAGGCTGCGTGCTCGGATAAGGGTCTGGTATGGATTTTGAGGGGGCCCCTACGCTGTTTTTTCGGAGTGGGGGTTCCTCTTAAAATCCATGCCAGATCGAAGAGCCTGGTATGCTCTTGGGGGGAACCCCATGCAAATTTTTTGCACGGGGGTCCCCTTTAGGACACCTAGCACACAAGTCACGCCGCAAGTCAGATCATCTTGTTCCGACTTCTGGTGCGGCTTCTATTCAAATCAATGGGCTCCTATAGGGAACCATTGATTTTGAATAGAATGCCTGACGAGGCTTAATGCTGCGTATACAACGTTAAGCAACGTTATTGAGCATTTTGCCGGCTCGGCGTCAAAAACGCCATGACGCTGCAGCTTAGGAACGCACTGGTCCCGAATTCTAGCTACAGCTCACTAACGCCGACGCCCTCTACTGCTCAAAAACGTCAGCGTTTTTAGAGGGCCATTGAATAACACGGAGAGCTGCAAAAAAACGCCCAAAAACGTGGCATTAAAAAACGCCCATGTGTATGAGGCCTCATGATTAACAAGTTGTCTAAAGTCAGATCTAGGCGTTTAAACTTGATGTTTTGCTCAGTTTTTAAACTGTACACCTGATATAGTGAATTCATGTTTTCTCTACATCTTGTAGAAAGTCCTTTAAATGCTTTAGAGATCAGGAAAGAACTCTAGGCTAGTAAAATGCGATAGTAACAGCAGCTCTAGAAAAACTTTGTTGATGTGCATTATACAGTGCACTCTTGTAGTGTACAACTTTTTTTTTTTTTTCTTGAATAATACAACAAAATGCCCACGCAGGGGCTGCTGCAGGCCAAACATTTAGGCAGGGGCCGAATAGTAGTGCACGTGCATATATGTCAATACATGTTCCTTCTTTTCAGAAGCTTAAACATATCTGTCGCCAGAATTTAACCACTTCAGCCACAGAAGGATTTATCCACTTAATGACCAGGCCATTTTTTTGCAATATGGCACTGCGTCTCTTTAACTGACAATTGCACGGTCGGGCAGCATTGTACCCAAACAAAATTGACGTTCTTTTTTTCGCACAAATAAAGCTTTCTTTTTGTGACATTTGATCACCTCTGGGTTTTTATTTTTTGTGCTTTAAACAAAGACCGACAATTTTGAAAAAAACACAATATTTTTTACTTTCTGCTATAATAAATATCCTCAAAAAATAAAAAAAAGAGACAAATTTCTTCATCAGTTTAAGCCAATATGTATTCTTCTACATATTTTTGGTAAAATAAAATCGGAATAAGCATATATTGATTGGTTTGCTCAAAAGTTATAGCGTCTACAAAATAGGGAATAGATGTATGGCATTTTTATTATTAATTTTTTTACTAGTAATGGCGGTAAACAGCGATTTTTTATCGGGACTGCGACATTGCGGCAGACAGATCGGACACTTTTGCCACTTTTTTGGGACCATTGACATTTATACAGCAATCAGTGCTAAAAATAGTCACTGATTACTGTATAAATGGCATTGGCAGACTAGGGGGTGACCAAGGGGTTAAGTGTGTCTGTAGAGGGAGTAGTGTCAGAATGGGGATCTGTTTGTATACGTTGACAGATCCCCCTTCTGGCTCTCTGTGGAGAGATTGCGGGTGATCGACGGACACATTTCACAGAGCTTGCCTCCTAAACTACAGAGGTGTTGAGAGGAGGTGGAGTTAGTACAGGACATCATGGCATCACCTCTCCACCTTGTCCATTTAGAGAACACTTTGCATTCCTTCAGCAAATGCAAAGCATTCCCTGAATTGCACCCCAGCCGAGTGACTGACCTCCTGTATTCATAATGCATCAAGCTCCGCACAGGACACAAAAGCTAGTGGAGATCACTGAAATACCTGTATTTTCTTCTGTTAAATTCCAGCATCCAGGGGCATTGAGCAGGTATGGTACATACATAGTTACATTGGTTACAAGCTGGACCAATGAGCATATGTAAAAATATACCATGACTAGAATTCTTCTTTAGGATTAAAGTGATACTAAACACATATCATATGATAAATGTTGCTCCTTAGGTTAAGGTGCAAGTGTATCAAAATAAAGTGCTAATCAGTGAGGCTTTGAGCCTTTAGTGCAAAAATACGTTTAAGTGAACTAGTGCATATAGGCACTAAAACATACAGTAAAAGAAAAGAAGAAGAAAAAATATTCATGTAAACTCAGTGTATAGTGTATATATTAAGAAGATGTAGGTCCATATGAAAGTCCTGTTTCCAGTCAATAGTACATATAAACCGTGCCAGTGGAGCTATATATGTAAACTGGAAATGCAATGGTAGTGAAATATCCACACAGAGTTAATGTGTAGTCCGCAGCGAGCCGGCAGTACAGATTGAGTAAATGGAAAAAAACTCCAATCCTTTCAGAGTGGAGGCTTACCGGAAAGATGACATAAAAACGCCTTTGGGAATAGGCTAGTGAAGCCTCTGAGGTGTCCGGACTGGTAGTCGCATCACACTTTCCTCTGGTATTCACTTCGCGTCACACTCTCCAGCTGAGGGGGGGGGGTTCTCCACTCCAAGGGGGCGAACTGGCACGCTCCAAGTCAAAGAACCTAGTCCAATGGTCCAGAAGGTCCTGCGGAGGTTCTTGTAGCGGCGTCACCACAGAGGGGGTAGGTCGCATCCAATCATATTAAGAGAGATAAAGCAAGGCACTCGCCATGGTGTAAAAACCTCATGATGAGGGGGGTATTTTATTTGCGTAAAGTAAAAAGCAACTTTCCAATAGATCACAAGCTTGTATCGAATAAAAGGTAAAAGAATAAAGTGCTGCGGCAAACAGTAGGTCAGAAGCTCCCGACGCGTTTCGTGTTAGTACACGTCGTCTGGGGGGCTTCTGACCACCTATAGAGCCGCATATAAATACAGGAGTGGATTTAGTGATAAATGACGCACTTCCGGTTTACCCGGGTCAGCGTGCGTTCCATTAGGTATACTTCCGGTTCGCGGAAGTACTTCCGGTTGCGGGTTAAGTTAGGATGATATTATAGTTTGAATAAACCTAAATATACTGAGTGCAGAGAAGGAGGTCCGCAATAGGAGAATATGAATTCCAATGTGCTTAAAATACGAAGGAAGAGGCACTGTCACCTTCAGGTGACCCGGAAGTGCGACCAGAGCCAGGCATCAAATGATAAAAATAAATGAATAAAAGTAAATATACACACAATCATTTGTAACGAAAGAACAAAAATTAAACATATTCTTATAGGTCTATTTGTTCAAATGTTATACAAAGTGTGAACTTCACCAGCCATTAGTTAATGGCGGCACGTCACTTCCGGGTCAGGATGACTACCAGGGAGCGACGCCCGTCATGTGTACCAAGTGTGCACCCATTGTGAGTGTGATTAACGCTAACCAGTTTGGAGTTTTTAGTTGTGGTTCAGCAGGAAACATTATATCCTGGAGGACACGATCACGTCACTTCCGGGGTGGACATAGACCGGAAGTGGCGCGGGAAGTCTGTACCTCCTTTGGATACACTTGTATACAGAGCTTCCTGTTAATGAACCGCCCACTAATCTGATTACATACATGAATTGTAAACACTATGAGCTGGATAAAATATTGAAAACAGTATGGCAAAATACAGCGCGGACAATTATGATCTTAAATGAAAATATACAATATATAAAATTCTATAAAATTATACATAGTAAAATTGAGTTGCGCGATAATAATAAACAATGACCTTCACAGATATATAGGGGTTAGTCAGAAAGTATGTTCCGATAAGGTGAAATCACTATTACAATAGACTTGACGTCCCACAGATATAAAAATATAAAAAAAAAAAAAAAAAAGAGATGTTATTTAGTATGTAAAAAAAGGGGGGGGGGGCGGTAGGTGGTTAATTATAGAAACCTATTAAGACGGTTTAACTGAATGCATCTGCTGACCATGTCAGGGAAGATATGAGTGTAAAGTGCTACAGTGTTGTTAAAATGTTGTTAAAATTCCCCAAGATGACTGTTGGCATAATATGGCATGATATAAAAATATTATTATTATAAAAATATTAATACTAATATTCATAAAACATATCCATATCAATAAAATGATATAACATTAGGAACATGGTAGATAGCCGCTATTACTGGGGGTAAGAATCAGGCTTTATTAATAAAAGCGTTGATGTCCCAATCTATATTCAGTCCAAAGGGAGCGTAACTTTTAAGCTGGTAAATCCAGTAGACCTCAAGCTGAGACACCCCTCTGACAACCTCCCCTCCTCTCCATGGAGGGGTATATTTGTCGATAACTGAAAAGCTGGTGCCAGTTGGGTCTCTTGCATGGGATTTTAAATAATGCTTCGGGACACTGTGATTAGTCTTCCCCTTAAGTATGTTAGTGATATGCTCACTGACTCGGATTGAGAATGTTCTCATAGTCCTACCTACATATTGTTTCCCACAAGGGCAGGTGAGTAGATAAACAATGTTCCTAGTTTCACATGTGCAGAAGCACTTAATTTGGTATGTGATTTTTGTTGTAGTTGAGGCAAATTCAATAATCTTCCTGTGTTTGCAGTTGTTCAGCTTGCACACTCTGCATCTGCGACAGGGAAAAAAACCCACGAAAGTCTGAAAAAAGCTGATTTTCTTGGGGGGTTCCAGCACATTAGGCGCCACCTTATGTCTTAAGGCTGGGGCCCCTCTAAAGGTGACTTGTGCTCTTTGAGGCAATAAAGGGCCAAGGATACGATCGCTTCTTAGGACATTCCAATGTTTTTTTATAATGTGTTGTATCTGACGGTGTTGGATTGAAAATGAGGTGAAAAAAGACCATCTATGGTCCTTAGTTGTTTTATCTGTGCGGTTTTTAGTATCCACCCCCTCATACCTACAAGATACTAAGGATGTTATAGACCTCCTTAACCGTACTCAAGTACCTAACCACTGCATATTGGCCACTGCGGATGTGGCCTCGTTATATACCCACATACCACACGACCAGGGGATTGAGGCGGTTTCCCATTTCCTCATGGCGGACCCCACTCTTCCAGATTCTCAGAAAAGTTTCATTATGCAACTTTTGGAATTTGCAGCTACTCATAATTATTTTTGGTTTAACAATAATTTCTACAAACAAATCAAGGGCGTAGCCATGGGGGCCAAATTTGCCCCCAGCCTAGCAAATCTATTCATGGCAAAATGACGTGGTATATGCCCTTCACCAGCCCCAACTAATACTATGGGCTAGATATATTGATGATATACTCATCTTATGGAATGGCTCCACCAACGATTTAAACCAATTTTTCAACATTTTAAATCAGAACGATAGAGGCATCTCGCTTACATATGAGAGCAGTGACACCAACATACACTTCCTCGACTTGGTAATAAACATTGACAGTAATAGCATCAGTACCAAGACATACTTTAAGCCTACGGACAGGAATGGCTACATCCCTAGAGATAGTTGCCACCACGAGGCCTGGCTGAAGTCTATTCCCCGTAGCCAGTTCCTGAGGATACGCCGTAATTGCACAAATACTGATGACTACATCTCACAGGCAGAAATCCTAAAAGATAAGTTCATTGAAAGGGGTTATGACCCTGATGAGGTCAACATGGCAAGTAATAATGTTTTGAACACAGAAAGAACTACCCTGCTGGATACTAAAAAACGCACAGATAAAACAACTAAGGACCATAGATGGTCTTTTTTCACCTCATTTTCAATCCAACACCGTCAGATACAACACATTATAAAAAAAACATTGGACTGTCCTAAGAAGCGATCGTATCCTTGGCCCTTTATTGCCTCAAAGAGCACAAGTCACCTTTAGAGGGGCCCCAGCCTTAAGACATAAGGTGGCGCCTAATGTGCTGGAACCCCCCAAGAAAATCAGCTTTTTTCAGACTTTCATGGGTTTTTTTCCCTGTCGCAGATGCAGAGTGTGCAAGCTGAACAACTGCAAACACAGGAAGATTATTGAATTTGCCTCAACTACAACAAAAATCACATACCAAATTAAGTGCTTCTGCACATGTGAAACTAGGAACATTGTTTATCTACTCACCTGCCCTTGTGGGAAACAATATGTAGGTAGGACTACGAGAACATTCTCAATCCGAGTCAGTGAGCATATCACTAACATACTTAAGGGGAAGACTAATCACAGTGTCCCGAAGCATTATTTAAAATCCCATGCAAGAGACCCAACTGGCAACAGCTTTTCAGTTATCGACAAATATACCCCTCCATGGAGAGGAGGAGAGGTTGTCAGAGGGGTGTCTCAGCTTGAGGTCTACTGGATTTACCAGCTTAAAAGTTACGCTCCCTTTGGACTGAATATAGATTGGGACATCAACGCTTTTATTAATAAAGCCTGATTCTTACCCCCAGTAATAGCGGCTATCTACCATGTTCCTAATGTTATATCATTTTATAGATATGGATATGTTTTATGAATATTAGTATTAATATTTTTATAATAATAATATGTTTATATCATGCCATATTATGCCAACAGTCATCTTGGGGCATTTTAACAACACTGTAGCACTTTACACTCATATCTTCCCTGGCATGGTCAGCAGATGCATTCAGTTAAACCGTCTTAATAGGTTTCTATAATTAACCACCTACCGCCCCCCCCCCCTTTTTTTTACATACTAAATAACATCTCTTTTTTTTTTTTTTTTAATATTTTTATATCTGTGGGAAGTCAAGTCTATTGTAATAGTGATTTCACCTTATCGGAACATACTTTCTGACTAACCCCTATATATCTGTGAAGGTCATTGTTTATTATTATCGCGCAACTCAATTTTACTATGTATAATTTTATAGAATTTTATATATTGTATATTTTCATTTAAGATCATAATTGTCCGCGCTGTATTTTGCCATACTGTTTTCAATATTTTATCCAGCTCATAGTGTTTACAATTCATGTATGTAATCAGATTAGTGGGCGGTTCATTAACAGGAAGCTCTGTATACAAGTGTATCCAAAGGAGGTACAGACTTCCCGCGCCACTTCCGGTCTATGTCCACCCAGGAAGTGACGTGATTGTGTCCTCCAGGATATAATTGTGGGTGTTTGAACAGCGCTTGCTGGTATTCTTTATTCTAATACCTATTATTTTTCTTATAAGGTGCTGCTGTAGCCCATATACTTTTTTGTGATCACAGTGCTGATAATACTGGTATTATTTCCCTTGCACAGTGGCCCGTAAACATATAGCCCATAAACTTATAGCCAATAAAATTCTATCACATTCACAGTGCTGTGTAACCAATAAAATTACAGTATTATTAAAATTATACTGCTGCGTAACCAAAAATTATATTACTATATCACCAATATGCTTATAGCTCATAGACTTATAGAACAGGTATAACAAATCCTCCAATCATACTTGCCCAATAATCAATTTTTATACATGAAACTATGGTCCTTGTGCGACCCTTTAAAATTATTAATAAGTGACAATGGTGCTCTTAGGTGCTTTTATAGTGTATATATATAAAGTGCATACATATTGTGATTGATGATTCTATTTATATAAAGTGCCTGTGCTTTCTATTTTAATTCAGTTTTCTTCATTTAATATCATTTCAATTTGTGCAGTCCATTAAAACAGTTAATTTTAAATCTTCAAGTGTTTATCCAAAGTGCTCGTGCCGTGACTGTAGTGTAATAAAAGGACGTTCGGGTATTGTACCCCGCTTACCAGATCCTATTGACTTTCCAACCTTATGGTATGGAAAAGTCAATACACGCTTGTGGTCTACTATCCGACCCTGGATATGCTCCTCCTGATTCAATGCTCCGTCTCCGTTGCCGGTGATTTTATGCAAGAAAGGAAAGACTCCTCATCGTGTTTTTCGTTTATAAAATCCACTTTATTTGCCCATACAAACGACACTTTCGGCATTGGCAGGTGACGATAAATGTACAACCCTCCGGCCGTGCTCTATCTGTGCCCTCTCCGTGCCTCGCTATTCTCGCTTGCGTGTCACCTGGGCTTCCGTGTTGCGTGCCTTGCGTGCCTTGGAACGCAAGGCACGCAACACGGAAGCCCAGGTGACACGCAAGCGAGAATAGCGAGGCACGGAGAGGGCACAGATAGAGCACGGCCGGAGGGTTGTACATTTATCGTCACCTGCCAATGCCGAAAGTGTCGTTTGTATGGGCAAATAAAGTGGATTTTATAAACGAAAAACACGATGAGGAGTCTTTCCTTTCTTGCATAAAATCACCGGCAACGGAGACGGAGACGGAGCATTGAATCAGGAGGAGCATATCCAGGGTCGGATAGTAGACCACAAGCGTGTATTGACTTTTCCATACCATAAGGTTGGAAAGTCAATAGGATCTGGTAAGCGGGGTACAATACCCGAACGTCCTTTTATTACACTACAGTCACGGCACGAGCACTTTGGATAAACACTTGAAGATTTAAAATGTACTGTTTTAATGGACTGCACAAATTGAAATGATATTAAATGAAGAAAACTGAATTAAAATAGAAAGCACAGGCACTTTATATAAATAGAATCATCAATCACAATATGTATGCACTTTATATATATACACTATAAAAGCACCTGAGATCACCATTGTCACTTATTAATAATTTTAAAGGGTCGCACAAGGACCATAGTTTCATGTATAAAAATTGATTATTGGGCAAGTATGATTGGAGGATTTGTTATACCTGTTCTAGAAGTCTATGAGCTATAAGCATATTGGTGATATAGTAATATAATTTTTGGTTACGCAGCAGTATAATTTTAATAATACTGTAATTTTATTGGTTACACAGCACTGTGAATGTGATAGAATTTTATTGGCTATAAGTTTATGGGCTATATGTTTACGGGCCACTGTGCAAGGGAAATAATACCAGTATTATCAGCACTGTGATCACAAAAAAGTATATGGGCTACAGCAGCACCTTATAAGAAAAATAATAGGTATTAGAATAATGAATACCAGCAAGCGCTGTTCAAACACCCACAATTTTCAATATCCTATGGAACCGAAATTGGAAACATAGGCCACAACAGCAGCTGCAAACAGAATCACTAACACAAAATATATTTCCAGTGGCGCGAGACACACCAATCCACATTCTCCAGGATATAATGTTTCCTGCTGAACCACAACTAAAAACTCCAAACTGGTTAGCGTTGGTGACACTCACAATGGGTGCACACTTGGTACACATGATGGGCGTCGCTCCCTGGTAGTCATCCTGACCCGGAAGTGACGTGCCGCCATTAACTAATGGCTGGTGAAGTTCACACTTTGTATAACATTTGAACAAATAGACCTATAAGAATATGTGGATTTTTGTTCTTTCGTTACAAATGATTGTGTGTATATTTACTTTTATTCATTTATTTTTATCATTTGATGCCTGGCTCTGGTCGCACTTCCGGGTCACCTGAAGGTGACAGTGCCTCTTCCTTCGTATTTTAAGCACATTGGAATTCATATTCTCCTATTGCGGACCTCCTTCTCTGCACTCAGTATATTTAGGTTTATTCAAACTATAATATCATCCTAACTTAACCCGCAACCGGAAGTACTTCCACGAACCGGAAGTATACCTAATGGAATGCACGCTGACCCGGGTAAACCGGAAGTGCGTCATTTATCACTAAATCCACTCCTGTATTTATATGCGGCTCTATAGGTGGTCAGAAGCCCCCCAGATGACGTGTACTAATACGAAACGCGTCGGGAGCTTCTGACCTACTGTTTGCCGCAGCACTTTATTCTTTTACCTTTTATTCGATACAAGCTTGTGATCTATTGGAAAGTTGCTTTTTACTTTACGCAAACAAAATACCCCCCTCATCATGAGGTTTTTACACCATGGCGAGTGCCTTGCTTTATCTCTCTTAATATGATTGGATGCGACCTACCCCCTCTGTGGTGACGCCGCTACAAGAACCTCCGCAGGACCTTCTGGACCATTGGACTAGGTTCTTTGACTTGGAGCGTGCCAGTTCGCCCCCTTGGAGTGGAGAACCCCCCCAGCTGGAGAGTGTGACGCGAAGTGAATACCAGAGGAAAGTGTGACGCGACTACCAGTCCGGACACCTCAGAGGCTTCACTAGCCTATTCCCAAAGGCGTTTTTATTTCATCTTTCCGGTAAGCCTCCACTCTGAAAGGATTGGAGTTTTTTTCCATTTACTCAATCTGTACTGCCGGCTCGCTGCGGACTACACACCCCGCATGTCATCACTATTCAGTATCTGCAATACAGTTTTGCTTTCGTGGACTTCTGATTAACTCTGTGTGGATATTTCACTACCATTGCATTTCCAGTTTACATATATAGCTCCACTGGCACGGTTTATATGTACTATTGACTGGAAACAGGACTTTCATATGGACCTACATCTTCTTAATATATACACTATACACTGAGTTTACATGAATATTTTTTCTT
>BLSH010328665.1:1814271-1882371 GCA_018402905.1 Glandirana rugosa
ACTGTTTCGTCAAGTCTCGAAAATCCAGATGTTAGCTGAACTGGGGCGGGAAAAACCCGTGGTGTTTCTCCAAACTCATTTTTGGTGTCTTGGATAGGAGGTCACCTTGACCGTGGTGCTGCGGGTACAGGCGTTCCCTGACCTGGCGCGGATTGTCGAGGAGGTCTGCGGGGACGCCCTTTTTTTTGGACAGACCCCCGTCTCGACACTTGAGATAGGCAATAGGCCACCTGTGGTATAGATCCTGGGTGGCTAGCCTCTACACTCGACAGGTCGTCAGGCGTTTGAGGTTATTGGCCGGGGGGTGGGCTCTCTACCCGCCCCCGTTGGGCAGTCGGGTTGCCCCCGCCCATCTCTCGGGTGGGGGGCCGGTTATTGGAGTTTGCGGACTGCTGGACAGCTCACATCTCCGATCGGTGGGTCCTAGATATGGTGTCCACCGGATAACGGATAGAGTTCACAGCTCTGCCCCCAGACAGGTTTTTTTTCCCGCAGGGGCGTCTGGAGGAGCTGTTAGGCGCGGTCCAGTCCCTTGCGGACATGGGCGTCGTGGTGCCAGTTCCACTGGAGGATAGGTTCTGTGGTTTTTACTCAAACCTCTTTGTGGTGCCCAAAAAGGGCGGGGTCAAGTCGATTGTAGACCTAAAAGCTCTGAACTGCTTTGTCAACGCACAGAAGTTCAGGATGGAGTCCATTCGCTCGGTCGTTGCCGCCCTGCATGAAGGGGAATTCTTGGCACCCCTGGACATCTGGGACGCCTATCTGCACGTTCCCATCTGCCAAAATCACCAGCGTTTTCTGCGCTTCACAGTGGGAGACCTGTACTACCAGTTTGTGGCCCTACCACCGGGAGCTACCGGTCTGGCCTCGGCTCCCAGGGTGTTCACCAAGGTGTTGGCGCCGGTCCTAGCACTGCTAAGACAGAGAGGTATTGCAGTGGTAGCGTACCTCGACAACCTGCTCTTGAGGGCGGAGTCGGCAGTGTCATTGGAGGAGGACGTGAGAATCACGGCCTCTACACTAAGGGACTTCGGTTGGCTCATCAACCTGCAAAAGTCCTCGCTAGCCCCCTCGTGTCGCCTGGGTTACCTTGGTCTGATTCTAGACACGGTGCAGGCGAAGGTGTTCTTGCCTCCCGACAAGCTATTGGGGCTGCAAGCGGCGGTACGGACCCTACTGTCACGCCGGAGGTCCTCCCTAAGGTTATGCATGCGGGTGTTGGGACTCATGGTTTCGTCCTTTGAGGCGATACCTTCCGCCCAGAGTCACACTCGGCTCCTGCAGAAGGCGATTCTGTCACAGTGGGACAAATCTCCCTTATCCCTGGACAGACTAATCCGTTTGGACCACCAGACCAGGGGATCACTGACTTGGTGGCTCCGAGCTCCAGCACTGACTCTGGGGAAATCCTTTCTTCTCCTCAACTGGTCGATAATAACGACGGTTGGCAGCCGGGCGGGCTGGGGAGGGGTGTTGGGTCAGTTGTCTGCTCAGGGCCGTTGGTCAGCTCAGGAAGCTCGACTTCCGATAAATGTGTTGGAACTGAGAGCGATCAGGCTTTGCTTGTCCCGTTGGTCGACGAGGTTGCATGGCCTCCCTATCCGGGTTCAGTCAGACAATGCCACAGCTGTGGCATATGTGAACCATCAAGGAGGGACAAGAAGTTCCGCGGCAGCTGCTGAGGCTGCTCTGATTCTCCGCGGGGCGGAACAACACGTTCCGGTGCTCTCCGCAATTTACATTCCGGGAGTGGAGAACTGGCAGGCGGACTTTCTCAGTCGCCAGACACTGGACCAGGGGGAATGGTCCCTGCATCCGGAGGTGTTTTGCCAGATTTGCTGCAAGTGGGGCACACCAGAGGTAGACCTCATGGCATCCGGGTTCAATCACAAGGTCGAGACCTTCGTGTGCAGAACAAGAGATCCGTTGGCGGTCTCCACGGACGCGCTGGTGGCTCCTTGGGGTCGGTATCGTTTAGTATACCTCTTCCCTTCCCTGAAGCTGTTGCCTCTGGTTCTGCGCAGGATAGCTGCAGAGGGTATTCCGACGATCCTGGTTGCTCCCGATTGGCCTCGGCGCACTTGGTACGCCGCTCTGGTTCGGATGGTGGCGGACTCTCCTTGGCGGCTTCCGCTTTGTGAAGACCTGCTGTCCCACGGTCCCATCTTGCACCCTGCTTTACCCTCGCTGGCTTTGACGGCTTGGCTATTGAGGCCCAGGTATTAAGGGATTGGGGAGTCGCTGACTCTGTAATCCCTACTATGCTTAAGGCACGTAAGTGCACTTCGCGCAAAATTTATCACAGGACCTGAAAGGCCTATATTGCATGGTGCGAAGCAGGGGGTTGGAACCCTCGCTCTTATTTGGTGTCCAGGGTGCTGACTTTTCTGCAACAGGGACTGGACAAGAGCCTGACATTGAGTACGCTCAAGGGCCAGATTTCGGCCTTAGCGGTCCTTTTTCAAAGACCTTTGGCTTCCCATTCGCTGATCCGCACATTTGTACAGGGTGTACGTCATGTGGCTCCCCAGTTTCGGCCGTCTCTGGCGCCATGGGATTTGAATCTGGTGCTCTCTGTTTTTCAGAAACCACCGTATGAGAAGATTAGGGACATTCCCTTGTCCCTTTTATCGCAGAAGGTTGCCTTCTTAGTGGCTGTCACATCCGCGCGGCGGGTGTCGGAATTGGCTGCCTTGTCCTGCAAGTCCCCGTACCTGATTCTTCATAATGACAAGGCGGCGTTGCGACTTCCACCTTCTTTCCTTCCGAAGGTGGTCTCTTCTTTTCATTTGAATGAAGATATTGTCCTTCCTTCATTATGTCCTCACCCAAAACATCCTAAGGAATTTGAGTTACACTCTTTGGATGTGGTGAGGGCCCTGCGGGTTTATTGAGTGCTACAGCTTCCTTCGGAAGTCTGACTCGTTGTTTGTGTTACCCGGGGGCTCCAAATAGGGTTCGGCAGCCTCGTCGCCTACCATTTCCCGTTGAATTAGACAGACCGTGACCCATGCGTATGAGCTTCGGGGCAAGGTTCCCCCTTTTTCCGGTCACGGCTCATTCCACCAGGTCGGTCAGTACCTCCTCGGCGTTCAGACACCAGGCTTCGGTGTCTCAGGTGTGCAAAGCGGCCACTTGGGCCTCAGTGCACACGTTTACGAAGTTTTACAAAGTTGATGTTTCAGCATCGGCGGATGCTGTTTTTGGCCGCAAAGTTTTGCGAGCAGCGGTGTGAGTGCATCTAGCGCTCCCTGAGAGGGTTCTGTTGGGTACAGTTGTTGTTGTTTGCCCACCCCTCTAGTTTTTTGGCACTGCTTTGGGACGTCCCCACGTGTCAATTAAGAAGAGCTGCGTCTGTCAGTGAACGTAAGAGAAAAAGGGATTTTATTATAACTTACCGTAAAATCCTTTTCTCTGAGTTCACTGACAGACGCAGCTCCCACCCCTCTGGTTTTTTTGTTGCACTGCTTGTGACAAACTGAATGCTATTGGCCAGCAGGGGGTTTTATAGGCTCAGGAGGGGCCAGCCTATCCCTGATGCTTTTGCATCTGTTTTCCCAAGTCACTCCTGATAGGACGACATAAAACCCACGTGTCAATTAAGAAGAGCTGCGTCTGTCAGTGAACTCAGAGAAAAGGATTTTATGGTAAGTTATAATAAAATCCCTTTTTTCATCGGTTTTGGCTGATTTATATTCTTCCTCATATTTTTGGTAAAAAAAAAAAAAAAATTGCAATTGGCGTTTATTGATTGGTTTGTGCAAAAGTTGTCACGTTTACGAATGATGAGAATTAATTCATGTTTTTTTTTTATATATTTTACTAGTAATGGCGGCTATCTGCGATTTTTAGCGGGACTGCGATATTGCAGCGCGCATGTTGGACCATTTTTGACACGTTTTTGAGACCATTGGCATTTATACAGCGATCAGTGCTATGAAAATGCACTGACTACTGTATAAATGTCACTGGCAGGGAAGGGGTTAACTTGCAGGGGGCGCTCTAAGGGTTAACTGTGTTCCCTGTGTGTGTTACTTACTGTATGGGGGCCTGTCAATGTCCTGCCTCAGGAGGCTGACATCCAGCTGAACGGCCTCGATTTTAAATGTAAGGGTGGACTGGCAGTTGGCTATGGCCGCCATCACTTCAGCCAGCCATGGCGGCCGGGAGTCCGCCGGCTCCATGGGGCCTGTCTGTGAGACCTTGTGGGAGTTACATTTGGAGCGAGTCTCCACGTGGGGAGAGGTAGGCCATAACTCTTCCTCTGGGATCAATGGGAAATTAAGCTTCTTCCCCTTACCGGAGTAAGCGCCAGATGATCTGCATCTCATTCAGAGTCAGTAGGGGTGGAATCTGCTTGTGTAGGCACGCTGGTTCCAGGGAACAGCGAAGGTCCCAACGAAGCTCAGGGAAGAAACAGCCGCTCACAGCCCCATCTTGAACACGCCCCCAAAATTTTAGTTAAACATGGACATAAGTTTTAAAACCAGGCATTTCTCATGGATAGCATTGGATGAGCGAGTTGGGGTGGAGGAACTTGACTGACCTGCAGAGTCCTGGCCTCAACTCGGTAGAGCATCTTTGGGATGATGCTCTTCTGGAAGAATAGTCAAACATTCCCATAGACACAACAAAACAAAAGGAAGGCGCACACACCTAGTGCATTAACCAAATTTATTGGGTATTAGGAAAATAAAAGTGGATACTCACAGGAGTGGCGACCCACAGTGCGCCATAAGGTTGTTCAATAACAATAGTGCAGACACAACGCAGGTAGGCTGATGGGTTTCAGGGGCACACCCCCTTCCTCAGAGCCACTCTGACGAAGGGGGTGCGCCCCCAAAACGCATAAGCCTACCTATGTTGTGTCTGCACTATTCTTATTGTGCAACTTTATGGCACCACTCTTGTGGGTATCAACTTTTATTTTCCTAATCTAATACCCAATACATTTGTTTAGTAATGCACTAGGTGAGTGCGCCTTCCTTTTGTTTTGTTTTGTAGTTTCTTTCAGATCACCCCATCTGAGGGGGGCAGCATCTGCCTGGCATCCGTGTTCATTGGTGTTCTTGGTGCCATATAAAATTATGAAATAACTCTTCAGCGATGGAAGTGATTGTTGTTGTGTATTCCCATAGACACACTCCTAAACCTTGTGGACAGCCTTCCCAGAAGAGTTGAAGCTGTTATAGCTGCAAAGGGTGGGCCAACTCAATATTGAACCCTACAGACTAAGACTGGGAAGCCATTAAAGTTCATATGTGTGTAAAGGCAGGTGTCCCAATGCTTTTGGTAATATAGTGTACCTGAAAGTGGAGTGTAGCAGAGGCACCAAGAGTTCTTCCATAGAAAGAGGTTTCAACTTACCTCCCACTGGAAAGAGACATATAAAGCTTTTTTCACAAGGTGATTTTGCTTTCTGTTTTTCTGAGCTACAGACGACTTCCCGTAAATAAGGCTGCAAGTCAGAATTTCCCCTATTTTGCTACTGTGTGTTTATTATTATTGAAGGCTTTCTTAAAGGTTTATACCCCTGATGACCTCCTCAGACAATACATTCTTTATTGTGTGATGTTGCCAATTTACTTGTTGAATACAAAATTGTGTCTTCTGTCAAGGAGCAGTCAGGCAACTTTCTCTCACATGGTAATTTGCTTCTGCAGAGAAAAGTATAGAAACAGAAAGCTTCTAGAATAAAACAGAAAAGCACCTTCAATGTTTAAACTGGCATCAAGCATACTAAAAGATTTTTTAACTTTTGGATAGTGTGTGCAAATGTTAGAACCCCTGTCAGATTTTGTATTAGGTCTCTGACGGTGATGGGAAATTCAACATTTTACAGTTGTCACCACAACAAGAGGTGAGGGGAAATCTTTCATTATGTCAAAGTTTAAAAAAGAAGAAAAGAAACTTGGCAGGAATTTTCCCAGTCCTTATTTTATCTAAAATAAGAAGAAAAAGGTTTTTATTTTAGTTTAACTTTTTTTTGATTGAACTCTCAATACAAAAAAGAGAAAAAAAAGCTTTAGCAATAATTCATTAATATATGTACAATCCTCAAGAAAATAAAATTAATTGCGCTGATTACACTCACTGTATATCCACATACATATAATAAACTAGTAAACATAAAAACATGTTGCTCTATCCAGATAAACAGAAAAAAAGGTGCCTCTAAGTGTAGAATTAAAAGACTTTAATTGCCCAACAATTCTACACTTAGAGGCGCTTTTTCTTTCTTTTTATTTTTTGCTAGACACTGCTTCCCTCACAAAGTCCTGCCCTAAGTGTCCTGAGACACCATCTTGCCTGATCACACCCATCCCACATTGTGGACACTCCTCTGGCCAGTCTGGGTTCAGAGGGCCCTATATTATTTTTACTTGTCTATTATCCAGATAAAGTGCAAGTGCATCAATACTACAAACAAATGTGAACAAATAACGTATTTAAATAGGCAGGATTTATGCAAGATAAATAAAAGCATGGCCATCCAAGGAAAATCCATATAGAAAAAGTGCACAGTGCAAAAGAGTCCCTCAATATATGCTCAGTGCAAAACAGTTCCTATGTGTGATGCCCAAATCCAATGATGCTGTGTGTCACTTCACACCTGGGTGCGCAACCCATTCACAAGCCGCTTACCGACATGTAAGACCCCAAAGATGGGAGTTTGGCTGCACTCTTAGGGAGAAATCCCACTGGGATGGATGGCATAGTCCCAGGCTCAGGAATGATGGGTTTTGAAAATAAACAAGGTAGTCCACAAATGAGGCTCAGGAAGGGATAAATGCAAAGAAGGGACTCATACTGTAGCAATATAAAATGACAGCATTTATTAAGATAAAAACTACTCACAAAGGCAGGTCAAAAACAGCATGTAAACCAGATTGGCACAGTCAGCACCCTGGCGGGCGGGATTATGTCACTGATATAGCTCCACCCGAACATGCTTCGTCCAATAGGACGTCATGCTGGGTTAGAGGAGTATGTACAATATTACTATGCATATTTATCTAAATCTAGTTTATACTGTAGAATTTACTTGGTGATCCCTGCCATTTCCCTTACTTATAACCTTCATTTCCAGTCCTGGGCTGATCCACCAGGCGTTGTCAGCACCCTGATGCTGTGGTGCAATTTCCCTGCACATTGTAATACTGTTTGCCTTGTGGCTATGAAACTAGACAGGCTTTGTATAAAGTGATTTATGGCACCTGCTATATGTTTCCAATGCAACTAAATGCCAGATCCGAAACAATTACAATGCATGCTGTGTAACGGGCATACAGTATGTCCCTGACCGCATATGGCACTAAACGCCAAGTACCACTCAGTACAGCTTTTAGCCCCATCCGGCTGCAGTGTGTTTCAGTCAGCTATAGACTTTAGCAGGTTGCTGGCAGGGGATCTGGGTGCTGGACTTGGTCTCCTGGGTGCACTAAAACGTTGGGATCGGGCACACATTGGTTAAATGCCTAATGTGTAAAGGTCACCAGAGCCTAAATAGAATGTTTCCTCTAATCTCCAATATCTCTGACAACTCATAAATGTTGTATCTCCCATTACGGTATGTATCAGACATAATGGTGACTAGGAAATATAGAGGGGATGAATATCTCTGGGTGAACACAGTGAGCAATAAAAAAACCTTACAGGGATATTAATCCTTCAGAACTCCTTCATACCCTTTGAAATTTTGCACATTTTGTCATTTTACTACCAAAAATGTAAACACATTTTATTGGGATTTCATGTGATAGACCAACACAAAGTGGCACATAATTGTGAAGTGGAAGGAAAATGATAAATGGTTTTCAAAATTTTATCTGAAAAGTGTGTGTGCATTTGTTTTCAGCCCCCCTGAGTCAATACTTGTAATAAACTTGTAAATTGTGTAGAACCACCTTTCGCTTTAATTAGAGCTGCAAGTCTTTTTGGGGAGGTCTCTACCAGCTTTGCACATCTAGAGAGTGACATTTTTGCCCATTCTTCTTTGCAAAATAGCTCAAGCTCTGTCAGATTGGATGGAGAGCGTCTGTGAACAGCAATTTTCAGGTCTTGCCACAGATTCTCAATTGGATTTTGGTCTGGACTTTGACTGGGCCATTCTAACACATGAATATGCTTTGATCTAAACCATTCCATTGTAGCTCTGGCTGTACGTTTAGAGCCGTTGTCCTGCTGGAAGGTGAACCTCCGCCCCAATCTCAAGTCTTTTGCAGATTCTAACAGGCTTTCTTCTAAGATTGCCCTGTATAAAAAAAGGGAGGGGGGAAAGGGGGACTTGGTGGGACTTTGTATGAAACATATGGATATGTCTCCATCCCTAATTCAGTTACAACAAAGAGGAAATAGGTGGGACTTTATATGAGGTATGTGCGGCAAGGAAAACACATTCATTCTCAAAAACACAAGGTTTATTGCTACATAATTGCATAACATGTAAAAAACGTTTCATTCATAGGTTTGTGTCTAAAATGACACCATGTAACAAACATAGTAATATGTAGAAAACTGGCAACAGCAATAATTGATACATTGTATAATATGTGAATGCTGCATCAAAATAATACATTGTAGAGTAAATATAAAATAGCCATCCCAGATGACACAGACCACCTCAGAGACAGTATGAAGATAAAATCTGTATAAAAAATAGGTTGAACCATCCAATGTAGATGAAATGCATCCAATAAGCCCTACGCACGTTTTGTGGATTTAATCCACTCTTCAGGGGCAAATGCATTTAGTATCTGTGAAGAGACACACATATATAAGGTATAGATAATACAAAGCATTCTAGCCAGAATGCCTGGCAAACTGAATACTGACTAGACGGAGGAGAGTGCTATCCCCCTTGGGTACTTACATATGGACTACAGATGAGGTGGCGAAATCGCAGCAACAGTGCCGCAGGCGTCTGTGATGGGAGCTAAGGTACTGGGACCCAGGGGGTGGAGCAGCTGCACAAGGGAACCTCATATGGAGAAGAGTATCCAGAGGTGGTGTGTAGGCTCCAATACTATAATATGAAAAATGAATTAAGTGAATGGTTGTACTATAGTAGAGTCGTAAATAAAAAGTGAGTGAGAGCCTCCACCACCAAGACAAGCTGAAGATTCAAGAGAAGGGAATAGAGAGAATCCAGGCTGAACCAGAAATAATGAAGAACCTCATGGGTAGATAAGTATGTGCACTAAAAGGCTAAAGTAAAATAAAGTATATAGACTCCAGTGATGACCTTACAATAAGAAGCCATGATATGGACAAGTGTGTGCAGTGTGCACAGTGCGTGATGCCAGAAGGAATGGTTGGAAAGAAATGAGGGTCTTGTATGCTCCCAGCCCAGCCTGGGTCCCGCCCAGCGTCACGCAGGCTTGACGAGTGAGGAGGAGGAGGGGGCATCCCCACCCAACCAGCTGCAGCTGTAGAGATGGGTTACAATCACCAACCTCCCCATAGTCAGCCTGGTGGAGAACTAGCCTGCATCAAGACACCTTGTCACGTACCTGACGGTGGAGTCTGTCTTGTGCAGGGAACAACCGCTCTTGCGCACCCGATTCAAGGACCCCTGGTAGTGGGGACAGAGGCCCAAGAGTGCGGGATGGCACGAGGGCTGGAGGGTCACCGATGACGTAGCGATGCTCCAGGAGACGTGCAGGTAGAAGGATGGTCGTTCAGGCTGGGTCGGCAACAGGCTGGCAGGAAGGTACAAAGGATCAGGCAAAAGAGTAGTCAAAGTCCAAGCAAGGTTCGTTAACGGGCGGGCAGCAGAGGTACAAGGGAGCAGACAATCGGATGGTCGTGGGTAGCCGGGGTCGGTGCAGGTAGCAGACAGCAGGTCAGGACAAGCCGGGTCGACAGGAGGCAGAGCAATACGGGAACAGGTATCCAGAGCCGAGGCTTACAGGTCGGGAACGCTGTAGAGCGAGCAGCACTTGGTCTCAGAAGTCTCCAGGCTTAAATAGGCCCATTTGGCGCCATTTTCCGGCGCGTGCGCGCGCACGGGAGCGCGCGCACGCGCGCGAATGTGCGCACCAACGCGGAAATGACAGATTTAGCCAGAAATGGTTCCTTTTCCTAACACACCTAGATCAGGGTCGTGTGCACGGCCTATAGGCGTGGCACCGATGCAGGAGGCACACCAGCCCAATCCCCCCACTGTAAAAACAGATGGGGGGGACAGGGAGGGCAAGTCACGTGCATCGCAGCTCCCAAAGACAGACAGATGCAGCACAGCCAATGCAACCCGCACCAATTAGCTACATAGCACAAAAATCAAAAGTAAATATTCAATTGCGCATGAGGAGAAATCTGCATTAGGATGGAACAACCTACTATATATTGTGTTAGTATAACCTAGTTAGAATGAGGTCTGTAATCAGCTAGGAAATAATATTGGCTACACATTTTGGCCGCATAACATACCTCCATCCCTAACAATCATTGCATAAAAAATTATCATCTTCAGCTTGTCTTTGGTGGAGGCTCTCACTCACTTTTTATTCACGACTCTACAGTACAACCATTCACTTAATTCATTTTTCATATTATAGTATTGGAGCCTACACACCACCTCTGGATACTCTTCTCCATGTGAGGTTCCCTTGTGCTGCTGCTCCACCCCCTGGGTCCCAGTACCTCAGCTCCCATCACAGACGCCTGTGGCACTGTTGCTGCGATTTCGCCACCTCATCTGTAGTCCATATGTAAGTACCCAAGGGGGATAGCACTCTCCTCCGTCTAGTCAGTATTCAGTTTGCTAGGCATTCTGGCTAGAATGCTTTGTATTATCTATTTTTCCTTATATATTTGTGTCTCTTCTCAGATACTAAATGTATTTGCCCCTGAAGAGTGGATTAAATCCACGAAACGTGCGTAGGGCTTATTGGATGCATTTCATCTACATTGGATGGTTCAACCAATTTTTTATACAGATTTTATCTTCATACTGTCTCTGAGGTGGTCTGTGTCATCTGGGATGGCTATTTTATATTTACTCTACAATGTATTATTTTGATGCAGCATTCACATATTATACAATGTATCAATTATTGCTGTTGCCAGTTTTCTACATATTACTATGTTTGTTACATGGTGTCATTTTAGACACAAACCTATGAATGAAAAGATTGCCCTGTATTTGGCTCCATCCATCTTCTCATCAACTCTGACCAGCTTCCCTGTCCCTGCTGAAGAAAAGCATCCCCACAACATGATGATGCCACCACCATGTGGTGTTTTTAGAGTTATGTGCAGTGTTAGTTTTCCACCAAACATATTGTTTTGCTTTTAGGCCAAAAAGTTAAATTTTGGTCTCTTCTGACCATAGCACCTTCTTCCACATGTTTGTTGTGTCCCACACATGGCTTCCCGCAAAGTGCAAACAGGACTTCTTATGGCTTTTTTGAACAATGGCTTTTTTCTTGCCACTCTTTCATGAAGGCCAGATTTCTGGAATGCCCGACTAATAGTTGCCCTGTGGACAGATTCTCCCATCTGAGCTGTGGATCTCTGCAGCTCCTTCAGAGTTACCATGGGCCTCTTGGCTGCTTCTTTGATTATTGCTCTCCTTGCCTGGCCTATCAGTTTAGGTGGACGGCCATGTCTTGTTAGGTTTGCAGTTGTGCCAAACTCTTTCCATTTTCGGATGATGGATTGAACAGTGCTCTGTGAGATGTTCAAAGCTTGGGATATTTTTTTTATAACCTAACCCTGCTTTAAACTTCTCCTCAACTTTATCCCTGACCTGCCTGGTGTGTTCCTTGGCCTTCATGATGCTGTTTGTTCTCTAAGGACTCTAATAAACCTCTGAGAGCTTCACAGAACAGCTGTATGTATACTGAGATTAAATTACACACAGGTGGGCTCTATTTACTAATTAGGGGACTTCTGAAGGCAATTGGTTCCACTAGATTTTAGTTAGGAGTATCAGAGTAAAGGGGCCTGAATACAAATGCACACCACACTTTTCAGATACTTATTTGTGAAACATTTTGAAAACCATTAATCATTTTCCTTCCACTTTACAATTATGTACCACTTTGTGTTGGTCTATCACATAAAATCGCAATAAAATACATTTATGTTTTTGGTTGTAACATGACAAAATGTGGAAAATTTCAAGGGGTATGGTTACTTTTTCAAGGCACTGTTTACTTTAAAATTTGGAACTCCCACATCTGCTCAGTTGTGGCTTTTGTGCTATAGGCTCGCTAATCTCTAGAGTTTAAAGTATTATGTAAGAAGTTGAAATCACAGATTTTTTTGTTTTAGGTATTTTGCTGGCAGTGGAAGAGAAAATGGGAAACTATGATATCAGTGCTTTCATATCGCACCTGCGAGGATGCGGAGTTGTATGTTTGAATGCAGTAGAACCATACACGTGTTTCAGGCTCTATGTAGCTGCCAGCTTTTTCTACAGGGGACAATGCCTGGTTTAACCTCAGAATTTGCAGTAATTACATGTTTTCCATGTGAAAAATATGACGTATGTTTTCACCATTGAGTGCATGATAACAAGTTTTGGGTCTCCTCAACCATTTTGTGAGCAGAGGTAATTAAAGCTTGGTGCCCAGATGAAATTTAGCAGCATCAGTATGAGTGAGTTAAATATAATTCTTTGGCTAATTTGTTAGTATAATAGCGGGGTCTAAGAACTAGGACCATGCAGAGGTGCACATTCCTAATTCTAAGCTCCAAAAATATTTAGTCCACCTCATGACCACCACAAAATACCTGGTGCTTCCGCATGTGAGGAATCTTATGAAGTTTTCCCATTATGTAACTGCACAGTCCTAGCCAATTGCTAGGCATGAGCACTATCACACGAGGGATGGGTGATGGCACTGCTCCCTGATCTGGATATTTTATTGACCGCTGCACTAAAGAAAATAGTGGGAGTGCTGGAGAGGTAAGTATAAAGTGTTTGGGTGTGGGGGGGAAGGCTTTTCACCGACACTGAGTTAGCAAGGTGATGGTGTCTCTTTAAGCCATACATGCATAGATTTCTCTATCCACGTTTATATGTGTAGATGGAAGAATCTTTGCTGCAGGTTATTGTATTCAGGCCCTGTGGGTGTCTGATAGGGTGCAGTAGCTGTTTGACTAACAATTTTTCACTCGGCTCCTTCAATTTTTGAATCAAATTTTGTGGAGCCAGTTTCTGCTGACTGGAGAACCCACGGGTCAAAATTTGAACCGTATATAGCTAATTTAAAGCAGAACTATACTGTATCTGAGCACCACAAACTGAAAACGCTATTTAATTCATTTTTGTTATTCGAAGCAAACTCATCCATTTATCCATGTCTCTATGATTCATTTTGTTGAGAAATCACATTGAAAGACAACTCCCTAGCAGGTCTAGCCTCAGCCATCTTGATAAGGGTTCATGGTTTCACGGTGATTCATGTACCATTTACTTCCTGCAATCCCTTTGCCTTTAAAGTGGATGTAAACTCGATTCATGAAATTTGAGCTGGGCACATAGATCTGTAGAGTTTTCTTATATCTCTTCAAAGCCCTGTGTCTCGTAGCTGTCTCTTCCTCTGTTATCAGGCTGACAAGTTTGCGTCACATTATGATAAGAGCAGCCGGAGTTTAGTGTTGGGGAGGTTGCTCTAAATAGATTAGCACTGTGCTGAACAAAACAATGGAGAGAGCTAAAAGTCTCTACCTATAAGGAGAGGGGTGTGTGCCTTTCCTCCAATCAGCTGTCTTGGCTGTATGCCCAGGCTTCTCTGTAGTTCTAAACAAGAAGAGAAAAAATCCTAACATCTCTTCTTTCTAAAGGATAAATACAGATGAAGACAGAAGATATACATGTAAAACTTATATAGGGAGAATTGTTTCATCCCTGCGTATCATCTGAGGCTGTTCACTTCTCTGGGTATATGTGAGGGTTTATACCCACTTTAAGCCTCGTACGATTGTTTGTTTTTCTTTGCATGCTAGTCTCATATTGAGAATGAAGAGGTTACTCAACTTTCGAAAATGATCATATGACCGAAGACAACTTCGGAAGTGATGTAATCTTGGATTGTAAGCTCTAACAAGCAGGGACCTCTGATTCTTCCTGTATTGAATTGTATATTTCAGCTGTACTTTCTGCCCTAACATTGTAAAGTGCTGCCCAAACTGTTGGCACTATATGAATATTGTATAATAATGATAATGTATTGTATTGTATTCTTTTGTTTCCGAGCATGTGTAGTCTTGCTCTTCCGATTCTTTGCGAACGAAAACTGTAGTGATTAAACAAAAATGGTATGGAAAATGGAAAGTGATATTTTTCGTCAGATTTTTTTGAATGTGAGTACTAGCTTTTAGCTCAGGCATGTAGGCAGGAGCGCGTGTTTAGCTTAGAAAGTGCCTCCTCTAAATGAAAGAAAAAAAAAGACTCATAGGTTGTACAAAATGCATTTTTTGTCAAGAACAGAAACCAGGAAGCAACTGAAGAAATGAAAAAAAGTTTAAAACAAGTAAATATAATATACCTTCCTATCTAATGCAATCAGAATAAAGATTAACCTGTCCAGATCCGCGCTATAGCCAAAGTACGGCTCCAGCGCGGATCTGAAATGCCGGGTGGACGTCCATGGACATCCTGGCCATGTGCGCGCTCCTGGTGCGCACTCACAGGCGGCGACAGCGCACGCTGCGTGGCCGTGCCCGCGGGTCGGGCGGACTTGATGTCTGCCCGAGACCCACGATCCCCTTTCAGACCTGCAGAACAGGGAACCGCCGTTGTAAACACGCCGGTTCTCAGTTCTGTCACAGGGGACATAACAGATCTACTGATCCCTGTCACTGGGATCAGTTAGATCTGTTATGTCCCAACCAGCCCCGCCCCCCCACAGTTAGAACACACCCAGGGAACATTGTTAACCCCTTCACTGCCCCCTGCTGGTTAACCCCTTCACTGCCAATGACATTTATACAGTAATCAGTGGACATTTAAATTTCTGATCGCTGTATAAATGTCATTGGTCCCAAAAAAGTGTCAAAAAAGTCCGACATAACCGCCCCAATATCGCAGATCGCCTCCATTACTAGTAAAAAAAAAAAAATTATAAAAACGCCATAAATCAATTCCCATAGTTTGTAGACGCGGTAACTTTTGTGCAAACCAATCAATATACGCCGATTGCGATTTTTTTTTTACCAAAAATATGTAGAAGAATATATATCGGCCAAAACTGTTGAATCATTTTTATTTTTTAATTTTTTTTTTGGATATTTATTATAGCAAAAAGGAAAAAATATTGGGTTTTTTTTCAAAATCATCACTCTTTGTTTATAGCGGCGATCAGAATTGAAGCAGAGGGGATCAAATACCACCAAAAAAAAAACTCTATTTGTGGGGAAAAAAATGATATAAATTTTATTTGGGTACAGCGTCGTACGAACGCGCAATTCTCATTCAAAATGCGACAGCGCTGAAAGCCAAAAATTGGTCTGGGCAGGAGGGGGTTTAAGTGCCCAGTAAGGAAGTGGTTAAAAATAGTTCATGTTGATTGAGTTCCACTTTAAGCTCCCTTTCACACCGGTGTGGCTTTCATTGCGGCTTGTGACTTCATACAACAAAAGTCTATGGAAGTCACAATGAAATCAGCAAAAATTTGTGAATCTTTTTTAAATTTGCGGTGACATGAATCATGGCAATTTAAATGATTCCATCGCCGACAAAGGTGTGCGACTTGTCATGCAATTAGGAACTATCAAATCACATGACAAATCGCACTGGGGTGAACGGGGCTAACTCTATATTTAAAGTGTTACTAAACCCAGTAATATGAAAATAGTTCATCTGACACACACACACAGTGCCCACAGCTTATAAATCTCCTTTTTACATGAAAATACTGCCACTTTATACCTTTTTGGTGGATCTGTATACCACGCTCACATGATAAACTGCAAGGTCTGCCCATACAGTTGTCCTCATAAGTTTACACACCTTGGCAGAATTTATGATTTATTGGCCATTTTTCAGAGAATATTAATGAGAACACAAATACTTTTCTTTCACTCATGGTTCGTGTTTGGCTGAAGCCATTTATTATCAATCAACTGTGTTTCAAATCAATCTGATCAAAAGTTTACATACCCCAGTTCTTAATACGTGTATTGCCCCCTTTAACATCAATGACAGCTTGAAGTCTTTTGTGGTATTTGTGGATGAGGCTTTTATCTTCTCAGACGGTAAAGCTGCCCATTCCTCTTGGCAAAAAGCCTCCAGTTCCTGGAAATTCTTGGGCTGTCTTGCATGAACTGCATGTTTGAGATCTCCCCAGAGTGGCTCAATGATATTGAGGTCAGGAGACTGAGATGGCCACTCCAGAACCTTCACTTTATTCTGCTGTAGCCAATGACAGGTCGCCTTGACCTTGTGTTTTGGATCATTGTCATGTTGGAATGTCCAAGTATGTCCTATGTGCAGCTTCCTGGCTGATGAATGAAAATGTTCCTCCAGTATTTTCTGATAACACACTACATTTATCTTGCCATCAATTTTGACCAAATTTCCTGTGCATTTGTAGCTCACACCTCCCCAAAACATCAGCGATTTACCTCCGTGTTTCACAGGCCTTGTTGACTCCTCTCAAAATGTACAGTTTATGGTTGTGGCCAAAAAGCTCAATTTTGGTCTCATCACTCCAAATGACTTTGTGCCAGAAGGTTTGAGGCTTGTCTCTGTGCTGTTTGGCATATTATAAGTGGTATATTTTGTGGCATTTGCGTAGTAATGGCTTTCTTCTGGTGACTCGACTATGCAGCCCATTTTTCTTCAAGTGCCTCCTTATTGTGCATCTTGAAACAGCCACACCACATGTTTTCAGAGAGTCCTGTATTTCATCTGAAGTTATTTATGGGTTTTTCTTTGCATTCCAAACATTTTTTTCTGGCAGTTGTGGCTGAAATTTTAGTTGGTCTACCTGATTGTGTTTGGTTTCAACAGAACCCCTCATTTTCCACTTCTTGATTAGCGTTTGAACACTGCTGATTGGCATTCTCAGTTCCTTGGATGTCTTTTTATATCCCTTTCCTGTTTTATAAAGTTCAACTACATTTTCCCACAGATCCTTTGACAATTTGTTTGCTTTCCCCATGACTCAGAATCCAGAAACATCAGTACAGCACTGGATGAAAGATGCAAGGGTCTGTCCGGAGTCCAGAAACTCATTGACATTTTGTACACACACACTAATTACAAGCAAACAGATCACCGGTGAGGTTGGTTACCTTTAATAACCATTCAGACCCCTTTGTGTCAACTTGTGGGCATGTTATCAGGCCAAAATCACCAGGGTATGTAAACTTTTGATCAGGGTAATTTGGGTAGTTTCTGTTGTCATGATTTAAAAAGAGTAAACACATTTGATTGATAATAAATGGCTTCAGCCAAACACTAACTATGAGTGAAATAAATGTTTTTGTGTTCTCATTCATAGTCTCTGAAAAATGGCAAAGAAATCATAAATTCTTGCAGGGTATGTAAACTTATGAGCACAACTGTAGCTGTGTGTTCAGGTAGGAGGAGATTTCCACTATAGCCTGTATACATTCCCACATGTGTGATGTCAATATCATGTGACCTGGCAGGCTCTGAGAACAAGGAAATGTTCTCTCCAGCAAGAGAGACAAAACTGGGCATGTGCAAGAGGACTACCCTCACTGTATTATCTGGCCTTGCCAAGAGAGACAGTGCAGGAGGGAAGGATCTGTTCATACAGGATCAAAGAGCCTTTTTACACAATGCAGAGGATTAACCCTTTAAGCTCCACAGTGAGTATAACAAGCATGCTGTTCTGCATATACAGACAGATTTTACTGTTGTGGGTTTAGTAACACTTTAAGTAAGCTGTTATTGTTTTCCATTACCTCTTGATACAATGTAACAAGAGCGTGTATCAGACATATAGGCTACAGACAGTTGTTGCAGTACTTCAGAGGTCAGTAATAATGTGATTTAAAGGCTAGCCAGTAGCATATGAGCCGAATGCTCTAATATTGAGTTACATGATGCTGCTTGATCACTCTGTGTTTGTCTCTTGAGAATCCATTTGTGAAATGTAGTAGGAAACTATGATCTTCTGCCATAATTGTTCAGTTATTGTCTCATTCAATATTGTGAATTTGAAATGTTCGCTTGCATACATCCTCTGTAGTATAGGGTTTTTTTTATGGAGGATATAGGTTGCAAGGCGTTAAATTTTGTTGATGGCGAAGTTATACTGCCTCACACGCAAACAATTGATTGCACGGGTAAATCAACTCCATTTCTGTGTTGACCTTTTCCTATAAGTTTCCAGAGAAATTGCGCATTAAAAATGTATGTGGATTGTGCGGCGTGCACATGGGATCATTGTGCTGTGTAGGATTCAGTGACAGATGGGTTTAAAGAGCCAGAGGGAAGATAACAAACAGGGCCTCTGAAAATGTACATTTCATTTTTACGCATTAACTGGATAAGACTGGATAGCAGCTAGTAAATATATATTGCCAGATATGTAAAGCAACTGTGTCAAGGCAAAATTAGAAGCAAAATATCTGATGAGCACCTTGAGAATGGCTGCTACGTTCATCGAACCAGATAATGATGCATATGTTTATTAAAAACAATATAAAATACTGCTTTTACTTTTAAAAATATAAGTATTTAAAAAAAAATGAAGTTGTATTCCTCAGATAGGTACATTATCCATATCAGTGATTGTTAACTTGTGATCTGCTCATCAGCTATCGTTATTATTGGTGTCTTTTATATGCGGTGCAAGACAATTCCTCTTCTTCCAGTGTGACCCAGGAAGGTCAAAGGGTTAGACACCCCTTCTCTACACTGTGCCCACCCCCCTGTCCCCACTTACCTCCATGGGTGATACATTATCACCATCCACACAGCCCAGTGCAATAGTCCTGGGGTGTGAAGACCACAGTGTTCTTCCTCTTCTTTCCCTAGGATGCCGTTACATAACCAGGACTGTTCTGATTCATTTCAGTGTCCCTAGGGAAGGAGGAGGAAGAATAGCATCGTTTTCAATAGTGGTGCACCGAATGGAAATTTTGGTGCTGGAACCGAAAATGACAGTTTTTAAAAAAATACTTATATTTTTATATACAATTGTCATATGCAGCCTACCTGTGCCTGGGCACTGATAGGCAGCACTGATTGGAAGCACTGATAGGCGGCACTGATTGGTGACACTGATTGGCACTGACAGGTGCCCCTGGTTGGCACTGACAGGTGCCACTGGATGGTACTGGCAAGTGGCACTTATTGACACTGGCAGGGGGGCACTGATTTGCACTGACAGCTGGTAGAGCTGCACGATTCTGGCCAAAATGACAATCACGATTTTTTTGCTTAGAATAAAGATCACGATTCTCGCGGCGTAATATATTAAATATACAAAAAAATTGGGCTAACAGCACTGTTTAGGTTTTTGAAAGGGGTAATTTTTCCAAAAAAATTGCGTTTAAAAGTCTGCTGCGCAAACAGCGTGTGACATAAAATATTGCAACAACCACCATCTTATTCTCTAGGGTCTCTGCTAAAAAAATATATATATATAATGTTTGGGGGTTCTAAGTCATTTTCTAGCACAAAATAATGGATTTTTATTTGTAAACAGCAAGTGTCAGGAAATATTTAGTCTTTAAATGGTTAAACCAAACAACTATAGAAGGGGAGTTCACTCAGAGTTCAATGCCTTTGAAGTAAATGACTTTGTAACTCTTTTATCAATGATGACTCAGAAGTTGGCTGTCTGCCCAGACTTGGCTCTCTCCCCTGAGACTCAAGTCGCTCCGACTTGGAAAGACTTCAGGCACTTTTTATTACTGTCAAGTCGCGGTGATTCGCCCCCCAAGTCGGACCCCATTAACTGCACTGAAAATCGCGGTAATTCCCAATGGAGATCGCAGGGGGGGTGTAGATCGAGATCTCGATTTTAATACGATTAATGGTGCAGCTCTAACAGCTGGCAGGTGGCACTGATTGGCACTGACAGGCAGCACTGGGTGGTATTGGCAGGGGGCACTGTTTGGCACTGACAGGTGGCACTGTATGGTACTGGCAGGTGGCACTGATTGGCACTGATAAGTGGTCCTGGATGGTACTGGCAGGTGGCACTGGCATTTGGCACTGGTTGGCACTGACAGGCAGCACTGGATGGTACTGGCAGGTAGCACTGATTGGCGGCACTGGATGGTACTGGCTGGCACTGGCAGAAGAGATGAGTAGATTAACAATGCACAGAGCGCGCTGCTTGTGCAAGCCACTCTGTGCATGAAACTGTGAGCTAATTACACTAGAATGCAGAGAGAGCTGTCAGATTTTCACTGATATCGGAGGTGGGCGGGACTGAACAGCTAAGGCTGCATTCACACGGGGCGACCCGACTTCAGTGCGACTTTGCTAGGCTATTTCGGCGCGACTTTCAGTGCCTTGAGGCGACTTTACAACACGACTTTTGGTAGACGACTTTGCCTTGACCAATCAGAGAAGGAAGGGAGGGGGTTGCCTAAAAATAAATTCTATTCTTTTCACTACAAAGTCGTTTGTGTTTAGATAGGGGATCCGACTTGGAGACGACTTCTATTCAATTCTGTGGGCACAAGTTGGATAGAAGTCGCCTAGAAGTAGTACAGGAACCTTTTCTGAAGTTGCTCCGACTTCAGTAGTGTACATTAAGACGGCTCCCATTCATTTCAATGGGATTTCAGATGTCAAGCGACTTGGGGTGACTTGAGGCGACTCAAGTCGGAGCGACAGTCACCCCTGTGTGAATGGGGCCTTACATCCGCCCAGCCGTGTCCCATTGGCTGGCATTTGATAGCTTTTCCGTCCCGCCCACCTCCCGACATCAAGTTGAAGATCTGACAGCTCTCTCTGCATTCTCTGCATTCAGTGTAATTAGCTCACAGTTTCATACACAGATCGGCTCGTACAAGCAGCGCGCTCTGTGCATTGTGAATCTACTCATCTCCCACATCCATTGCAGGGTATGTGATGCACACATACCCCGCAATGGATGGTACCCGCCCCCTTTTCCGTATCGCCACATTTTTTTGTTTCAGCCGATACCACAAACACAGATTTTGGCCGAAAATGCTGATAATTTTCGGCTGCCGAAATTTCGGTGCATCCTTAGTTTTCAAATCCCAGGACCACTGCATGGTTGGCGAAACGTTATCACTCATGGTAATGCAGCGGGGACCGGGGGTGGGGAAGGTGTAGGTTGTTAGTTCTTCTTTGTCATTTTTTTCTGTAAGGGTGAAATAACCTTTAAAAGACGAACTCTGCTCATATCTTTGGTACAATTTTTAAAAACCGCAACAAATTCTTTAAAAAAAAAAAAAAAAAAATACAAAATACGTAGCAATCCATTTAGAAAGCAGTGGCATGGCTTTATGGCAGCCCCATATAGTGGGTCTAAAATAAAGAATCATCATCGTATTTATAAAACATATCACTCTCTGCATTACAATTGTGTATTGTGTTCCTCTTTCTTCAGTACTCGGAAGTGCAGGCAACCATTCAGATTGATCAATAAGAGAAAAACCAGAAGAGAACTGGTCACGTGCTCACCTGGTAGATGTCTTTGACTGATCTTTCCTCCAGGCATCCTAAGTGCAGGATACACACCACGGCCTGCATTTTATAAACCTTCCTTAACCACTTACCAACCGGAAGGTTTTGCAGCTTTAGGACTTTTTGCGATTCGGCGCTGCGTCGCTTTAACTGACAATTGCGCGGTCCTGCGACGTTGCACTCAAACAAAATTTGCTTCCTTTTTTTTCCCACAAATAGAGCTTTCTTTTGGTGGTATTTGATCGCCTCTGCGTCATTTCTAATCACCGCTATAAACAAAAGAAGCAAACAAGTATATGGCGCAACACCCTGAAAAAAACATATAAATCCCATCAAGTCTTTTAAAATTGTCCATATGTGGCTGGTATAAGAACCAGCATTAGTAAAAAGTCCCAGCACAAAGGTCAGCCTTCTTAGGACCAGAAGCAAAGTCCTTGTAACACTGGAAAAAAAGAGAAGAAAAGAGGCGCCTCTAAGTGCAGACTTTAAAAACAGTTTATTAAAACCAACAATTGGCAACTCACATGAAACAGAAGTTAAAAGGCACATAAGCAGATCCTGGGACTCTAGCTGCCACGGAACCAAGCCTCATTTCAAGATTTCCCTGTCTCCGGCCGGTTACCAACTCACAGGGACGCTTGCTACAGTTCATGATGGTGCTATGAATCCTGGCCTATGGACGTCTCACTGATGTTACCCCTTTGAGGACCTGCTTATGTGCCTTTTAACTTCTGTTTCATGTGAGTTGCCAATTGTTGGTTTTAATAAACTGTTTTTAAAGTCTGCACTTAGAGGCGCCTCTTTTCTTCTCTTTATAAACAAAAGAAGAGCGACCATTTTGCAAAAAACCCAAATTTCTTACTTTTTGCTAAAATTCAAATAAAAAAAAAATATAAAAAAACATTTTTTTTCACCAGTTTTGGCCGATTTATATTCTTCCTCATATTTGCGATAAAAAAATCGCAATCTGCGTTTATTGATTGGTTTGCGCAAAAGTGGCCGCGTTTACGGATGATGAGAATTCATTTCTGGGGTTTTTTTTTTTTACTAGTAATGGCGGTGATCTGCGATTTTTAGCGGTAATGCGATATTGGGGCGGACATGTCGGACATTTTTGACACTTTTTTGGGACCAATGACATTTATTCAGCGATCAGCAATTTAAATGTCCACTGATTACTGTATAAATGTCATTGGCAGTGAAAGGGTTAACCTGGGGGGGAGAGCTAGGGGTTAACTGTGTTCCCTGGGTGTGTTCTTACTGTGGGGGGGTTGGGCTAACATGGGCATGAGAGATCTAACTGATCCCAGTGACAGGGATCAGTAGATCTCTCATGCCCCTACTAACAGAGCGGGGAACCGCCGTGTTTACATTGGCGGTTCCCCGTTCTTTCCCTGTAGCCGCTCATCGCGGCTCGCCGGCGGACATCGGGTCCGCCCGAGCCGCGGGCACACTGCCCAGGAGTGCGGCGGGTGCGCGCGCGCGCCCCCTGGTGGCTGATTGCGGATCGCCGTTTATTTACGGCGATTCGCGCAGGGCTCCCCGACTTCCGCTGTAAAAAGACGGCGCATGGTGGGGAACCGGTTAAAATGCAGGGCCCTGGTGGGAAGTAACTTTGAGGTATCTGCAGGGGTATCTGCTCTCTGCTACATAAAGTCCCCATAAAGCGGTGTTACGTCCTGCAAATGCAGCTGATATTATTGTGTCCTGCGGATGTAGCAGTTAAAGGCTTGCGACAAACCATTTAACACTGGCAGGGGTGCTTACAATGATCAACTTTTATTTATTCAAGTAAAACTTTTATCCCAAAAGGAACACAATTGTTGCTGTAACTGCTTATAAAGTGTAGGCTGAAGTTTTGCTTGAATTTGTTTAGCCTATCTAAATCTTTGTTAGTCCATTTAACACCCCCCCCCCCTTCCCGAGTGGGTACACTCTAATACATGAAGAGTGTTACTGGCCAGATGAAGTAAATGAGAGGGGGAAAAAAGCCTAAAAAAGGGAAATGAATGCAGCCACTACATCTGTTTAATGTCTCTGGGTACTCTATGGCACCTGCTGTTTAAAGTGGATGTAAACCCGATTCATGAAATTTGAGCTGGGCACATAGATCTGCAGTGTTTTATTATCTCTCTTCAAAGCCCTATGTCCCGTAGCTGTCTCCTGTCCAGTTCCTCTGTTATCAGCCTGATAAGTTTTCCATCACATATGATAAAAGCAGCCAGAGTTTTGTGTTGGGGAGGGAGCTATAAATAGATTAACAGAGCCCTGAACTATACAACGGACAGAGCTGAAAGTCTCTACCTATGAGAAGAGGGGGTGTGTGTCTTTCCTCCAATCAGCTATCTTGGCTGTGTGCCCAGGCTTCACTGCAATGATAACCAGGAAGAGAAACTATCCTAACACAATCTGCACTTTCTAAAGGATATATATATATAGTTGAAGACAGCAGATATATATGTTAAACTTAGGTAGGGAGGTTTGTTTCATCCCTGTGTATCATCTAAGGCTGCTCACTGGGTACATGTGAGGGTTTACATCCACTTTAACAGCTTGATGCATTTAGAGTAATTAAAATTGGTCCTATTTAGTGTTTTACACAGCTATTTTAGGACAATCAGGCTACATGCATATGGAGTGTATGTTTTGTGCCTGTGATGTCTTGGTGCTGCGTACAGCCTCTTATAGACAGGAATGGGTGAAGGCGGCTGTACGTAGCTATGTGCCGCTAATAGCAAAAAGTAGCACATTTGCACTGATGTGTATAGCACGTAACATAGCTGTGTACTGCTGCCTTCACCCACTCATGTCTATAGGCAGCCGTATACAGCACCAGGGCATCGCAGACACCTATAGGTGTAAGCACAGGGTGTGCCAGGTGTGTCTGGGCACACCATAATCAACCAGTGTGGCAGATATTCCCCCTGTTTAAACCTCTGGTTTTTCACCAAAGGCTCCTACAAAATTGATAAAAAAAAAAATTAAAAAAATACATTTGTAAAAAAATAATATAAACAAATATACTGACACCATACATTGCTCTTCTGACACTGTCCGTATAAAAACACGTACACACACACATACACTAGGTCGCCAAAAGTATTGGGATGCCTACCTTTATATGCACATGAACTTTAATGGAATCTCATTCTTAGTCCATAGGGTTCAATATTGAGTTGGCCCAGCCTTTGTAGCTATAACAGCTTCAACTCTTCTGGGAAGGATGTCCATAAAGTTTAGGAGTGTGTCTATGGGAATGTTGGCCCATTCTTCCAGAAGTGCATTTGCGTGGTCAGGCACTGATATAGACAAGAAAGCCTGGACCTTGCTTTGTGCACTGGTGCGCAGTCATGTTGGAACAGGAAGGCCATCCCCAAACTGTTGCCACAAAGTTGGAAGCATGAAATTGTCCAAAATGTCTTGGTATGCTAATACCTTAAGAGTTCCCTTCACTGGAACTTACAGTCTCTGCTCTAATTCTTCTCAAAGGTGTTCTATCGGGTTGAGGTCAGGACTCTGTGCAGGCCAGTGAAGTTCCTCCACCTCAAACTCTCTCATTCATGTCTTTATGGACCTTGCTTTGTGCACTGGTCCAAATCATTTGGTGGAGGGGGGATTATGGTGTGGGGTTTTTTTTTTCAGGGGTTGGGCTTGTTCCCTTAGTTCCAGTGAAAGGAACTCTTAAGGCGTCAGCATACCAAGACATTTTGGACAATTTCATGCTCCCAGCTTTGTGGGAATAGTTTGGGTATGGCCTTCCTGTGCCTGTTCAACTTGACTGCGCACTAGTGCACAAAGCAAGGTCCACTAACCACAAAATACAAGGCCATCCATAACACTGCCCCCAGCTACATCACCAATCTCATCTGCAGATATCGCCCCAATTGTCCTCTCCGCTCCTCCCAAGACCTCCTTCTCTCTAACTCCCTTGTTACCTCCTCCCATGCTCGCCTACAGGACTTCTCCACAGCCTCTCCCATCCTCTGGAACTCCCTGCCCCAGAATGTCCAGTCAGCCCCCACCCTGTCCGCCTTTAGGCGATTCTTGAAAACCCACTTATTCAGGGAAGCCTAACCCACCTCCACCTAAGACCTGTGCTTGAGCCACCTCTATCAGATCATCCCCTGCAATCATTACCTTTTGTACCACCTCCCCCTCCCTTTAGATTGTAAGCTCTACGAGCAGGGCCCTCCTATTCCTGCAAACTGTTGGCGTTATATAAATCCAGTATTATAATAATAATAATAAATAAAGACATGGATGGGTGAGTTTGGGGAAGGAACTTGCCTGACCTCACCCCAATAGAATACCTTTGGGATGAATTAGAGTGGAGACTGAAAGCCAGGCCTTCTTGTCCAACATTAATGCCTGACCTCACAAGTGTGCTCCTGGAAGAATGGTCAAACATTCCCATAGACACACTCCTAAACCTTGTGGACAGCCTTCCCAGAAGAGTTGAAGCTGTTATGGCTGCAAAGGTTGGGCCAACTCAATATTGAACCCAACAGACTAAGACTGGGATGCCATTTAGGTTCATATGTGTGTAAAGGTAGGCATCCCAATACTTTTGGTAATATAGTGTGTGTGTTTGAGCTTTGAGGTGCACACCCTAATGCAATAGGCTGTGCACATCTTTGCAGGCACCCGAAATTCACATCTATTCTACATGGATTAAGATCTGAAGCTGAACTTCAGGCAAATGGCTAAATACACAGTAAATACAGTATAAGAGAGCTTGGCAAAGGATTTGCACTTCTCTTCATAAATTTGTGAAATGTACACAGTCCTAGACAGCAGAGCTAGGAAAATGCTAATACTTTCTCTGTTACAATTAGGAAATTAATTTTATCCTCCCTTCACCCCCATTCTATTGATTGGACAGTTAAAGAGCACACACACATTTGTAACTAAAGATGGGCTCAGGCATGTTCGCAACCCCACGTGCCCGAGCCCGCCAGGAAGCTGACACTGCGCAGCACTAATCACAGGCACTGAGACATTTCCCAAACTGTGCAGCAGCGGATCAGGAAATGTCCCACTGCCTGTGATTAGTGCTGCTCAGTGTCAGCTTCCTGGCGGGCTTGGGCACGTGGGGTTGAGAACACGCCCGAGCCCATCCTTATTTGTAACCAGTGCCCTGTTTGACTACCAACCATGCTCCACCCTCTCCCTGTCAGGGTGCTACTATACAGGGAATTGCAAGAGCCTGATATCAAGTAAAATCCACAGATTTACATTAAATGCATAAAAAACCTTAATTGATTTATTAAAGAATGTATAGCTAAGTAAATTGTGTATTTGTACCGGCCTGGAGTTCAGCTTTAAATTCTACTCCAAACGTATGTGTCAGTTTTGCTGGATCCTGGAGCGTTAAACCACATATTGATTCCTCGGGGACTTTTGTTGATAAGATCTCTTTAACTGACTTCTCTGGTCTGTAGATCAGCAAGGCCAACACAAAGATGTCCCCCTTTGTTATGTAATGTGAGGGTCTACCTTGGTTCACTTTCATGCATTAAGTAGCATAGAGGCCATTCAGACCCAAACTTTTCTTTTTACTTTAGGTCCTCGTTTACATGTCCAAGTCATAGCGTGCAACAAAAACCAGTTTCTTTCTATGGCTGATATAAAATGTTCTGCAAGAGCTTTGCAATAGTTAAATCGTTTATGAGTCGCATTTATTGATCGAGCCGCTTGAAAAAAATCAATGCAGTAACGACAGACACAGCAATACTGTTTTAATTGGGTTGACATCATAATACATCATGTAGGAAATTTATAACACTGGGTTCATTCGATTTGTTTGCAGCCAGAGGCACGTGCAGTACATGGCAACAACATGCTAAGGACACTTGATTATCTGTATTGTTAAAATCTGTTTATAGAATATATATCGATACACACATAATACTTGGAGATTTTAGCTTTCCACAAAGGTCTTTTATGTTTGGAAAATAATTTAGCATTTACAAGTTCTATGCACAATTATTAAGTGCCCGTCACTGTCACACTTGTGTATAACACTGGAGACACTTTTTGATAGCATGGTGCACAGCGATATGCCAGTCAGGCGACACAAATCACTTCAACTTTTATTTAGAGCTGCGAAGAAAGAAATGATTTGCGATTGGTTAGGGTGGATTACTGCACATTGCTTGTCGCTTTTTAAAAACCCTACAGTTGTACATTAATCAGCTTTCACCCAATGGCAATATAGTTAAAACGCATGTCATTCTGTACAGAAACATCAAGCATCTGCATCTGAATAAATCCTTCAGGTAGCCATGAAAAAATAACATATAAAAATATAATGTACTTCTTTTATGAGCCTTTTTTTTTTATGGTTTGGATGATTTTAAAGTACAAGCTCCAGATATTGAGACAATATGGACATCTTTAAGCCCCAGTTTAATCCGTTAGGCCATGCCCAATATGGAGACAAAATCACACCTGTTTTGCTGAGCTACACCCACCTAGTTTGGTTTAGATTGACATCACTGACACATGGGCACTTTGGCGCTAATTGGTGCAAGGGCCTCCCTCGTGTGTCATAGTGACTGCAAGGGAACACAACAACAACGTTTTTAATTGCTTGTAGAGATGATTTGATATTAAGCCTAGGTTCACATTGGAGCGATTTGACATGTCATGCCAAATCGCGGCAATTGCCAGCAATGGCACCGTCCTAAACGATGCGGCGCCGCAAATGCTTCCTAAAAGTAGTTTCTGTACTACTTTTGGCGACTTCGGGGTGCGATTTCCATAGACATCTCTGCAGCACCCCGCACAGATGTCTCTGAAATCGCCCCCGAAGTTGGGAGTGACATGCGGGAATGAAATTGTACGAGTTCAACTGAACTCGCACAATTTCATTCCCGCTGTCCATGTGAACCCAGGCTAAAGGAAGAAATGTGACTGATTTGCCTTTTGAACACTTTTATACATAAGGCCTGTTTTGTGTAAAACTGGTACAGACCACAAAATGGCTGCCAGAACTTTAGTGGTGTCGGGTCGATCGTAATAGATATAGGAGTTGGTTTACTAAAACTGGGGAGTTCAAAATCTGGTGCAGCTGTGCATGGTAGCCAATCAGCTTCTAACTTCAGTTGGGTTGAAGCTCACTGCAATTTCGCTGGGTTCACACTATTGCGACTTGAATGCGGGTTTCCCCGCCTCCAATTCGAATGTCAGGAGACTGTGACCAGCTCTCAGTGGAGCTGGTTCACACATCTGCCGAGCGAATTGCACAGGAGTCCTGTGTGTCTTCTGGTCTGGTTCAGGTCTGAATTCATCCAAAAATTCCACAGCCTGAAGCTTTGACAGAAAAACCTGGAATCTGATCGGTTCCTGTTAGAGATGCACAATTAATCGTATTAAAATCGCGATCTCTATTCACCCCCCCTGCGATCTCCATCACATATTACCGCGATTTTCAGTACAGTTAATAGAGTCCGACTGAGGGCAACTCAGCGCAACTTGACTATAATAGAAGTCAAGTAATTCGCCTAAAGTCTCCCCAGGAATCTTTTTCTAAGTTGGAGCGATTTGAGTCTCTCCTATCTGGGCAGACTGCCAAGTCTGAGGTCATTGTTGATAAAAGAAGTAAAAAGATGCAATGTTTCAAAAGATCAAAGGCTTGAACTCCCGTGTATAGAAGAGTTTGGTTTAACCATTTAAAGACTAAATCTTTTCTGACATTTCTTACTTACAAGTAAAAATCCAGTATTTTTTGCTAGAAAATGACTTCGAATCCCCCAACATTATATACATTTTTTTAGCAGAGACCTTAGAGAATAAGATGGTGGTTGTTACAATATTTTATGTCACACGGTATTTGCACAGCGGTCTTTCAAACGCATTTTTTTTTTTGGGAAAATTTACACTTTCTTAAAAAAATGAAACAGTGCTGTTAGCCCAATTTTTTTGTATATGTAAGATGTTACGCCGGGAGAATCGTGATCTTTATTCTAAGCAAAAAAAAATTGTGATTCTCATTTTGGCCAGAATCGTGCAGCTCTAGTTCCTGTGCAGAGTTGCACCAGATTTTGCACTCTCCGGTTTTAGTAAATCCCCCCCATAGAGTGCAGACAGGCCTTTGACAAAGATTGATAGTTATTTTGTGTAATGTATGTGCCCAAAGTGTTTGTGAGGAAATCTTGAGGGAGTTGTTTGAGGTAGTACAGTTTGACAGGCCAGACACAGTAATGTAATATATGCTGACAGATGGGATGTCACTACTATGTGCTGTAAAGGGAGGTTTAATGACATTGTAATTACATTTAATTCAGTTGATTGAATAAAAGGCCCAATCATTTCTAAATGGATTCTTTGAAACAGCGGGATATATGTTCCATGCATCCTTTTTAGAATTCCCTTCATTTCAAATGTTCATTGAAAGCTTAGTTTGGTGATAATATAAACATCAAGGAATGCATAACCCAAATACATAAATCTTTATTTAATGGTGCCAATTGTATCAATTTAGCACCCGGTCAGAATATTCCATTTTATAAACCTGACATAAATGTTTAATTATTTTAGTTATTACATAGGTCATATGTATTTTTAATGTTTTTTTCTAAGTTTTTCACCATTAAATTGTGTGAAATGGTAAAATATGTGATTAAAACATTTTGATAATAGAACCCCAATGAGTGAGTAGATGATGGAATTTGTTAGGACAAAACTGAATGCATTAGCAACACAAGAGTGTCCCCATTAGATCCAGAAATAGGTTTTATTTATTTTTTTACCAACATTTAAAGAATGCTGTTTTTTTTTGTTGTATTTCACTAAATGCAGCACAAACTGTTGAGAAAAACATTCAATCTCTCTTTTTTACTAATGCCACTAATTGTCATTCTGTGGCATTTGGAAAGTTTACAGAAAAAACTTTAGAATCCGGACAATAATTTTACACTATGTGGCTAAATGTTTGTGACCATCACATTTGTATGAGATTGTTAGACATCCAAAGCGATGGGCATTAAATCGGTAGTAAACCGCGGCTGTTTAAATAATAAAAAAAAACCAAAAACACCTGTAAAGCAATTGCATAATGTGCTAATAATATGCATCACATACTGGTATATTATAAAATACTTACCTTGGAACAAAGCCTCTCCGCGGCATGCTGTCACCGCTCAGAGGGCTGACATCTTTTCTTCTTTCTTCTGGGTTTGTGCGCTCTATGGGATTGGCTGAAGCCAAAATAATGTCACCCCCTCAGTTACGGCACGAAGATCTGCAGGTCCGGCAAGGTATGCCAGACCTCCATAGCGCATGCGCCGGTGACGTAACTGGGGCTGCATCCAGAGTGAAATTCTTCTAAACGGTTTATGTTTAGGAGATATTCATTTTACCTACAGGTAAGCCTTACTTGTGTTTTGTGCACCTTCAATACATTTTTCAGCTACATTACGGAGTGCCGCCTTCTGTATGTACATTATGGATGTGGTGGAGAGAAGCTTGAGCACCCGTTACTTGGATTCCAGCTTTGACTAGGAGAATACGATTTTCAGCCTATCTCCGTTGAGCGCTGCACACCTGTGAACTAAGCCTTATTTATAGGCTTACCTGTAGGTAACAATTACCAAGTGGGCTTTACTACCACTTTAATGTGTGTTGGGCCCTCCACTCTTCTGGGAAGGTATTCCAAATATTTTAGAGTTCGGCCAAAAGAGGGTTTGTAAGGTAAGGTTTTGTTGTTGGACCTGGCTTGCAGTGTTTCACAACATATTTGCTGAGGCAAGGTTTCTGTGCAGTACACTTGAGTTTCTCCACTCCAGGCCATGTCTTTATGGAGCTGGTTTTGTGCACAGTTGTCCTGGAACACATAGGGGTTGATTTACTAAAGCTGGAGAGTACAAAAACCGGTGCAGCTGGGCATGCTAGCCAATCAGCTTCTAACCTCAGCTTGTTCAATCAAGCTTTGACAATAAAACCTTGAAGCTGATTGGTTTCTGTGTGGAGCTGCACCAAATTTTGCACTTTCAAGCTTTAGTAAATCAACCCCATAATGTCTTCCCCAAACTGTTGCCACAAGGTGGGGAGCACTCCGTTTTCTACAGTATCTTTGCATTCTGTATTCTTTATTTGAAACACCTCAACTCTGTAACTCAAAGGGCGTGGTTACAATGTTTTCATCATATAGTAGTATGATGGTCAGGTGTCCACAAACTTTGGCTATACCATAAACTGGCAAATAAAGCTGAATGTAGGCAAAATACTATAAAATTGGGATCCGACAGGCTGAAACATGCTATGTCTCTTCTGCAATTAAAATACCTGCCTTATCACAATCTTCTGCTACATGAGCAGCTCAGTGTACATTCTTGGCACACCTTGGCACTCTAATGAATGAAATCCCATTGCACACATGCGGGAGGTAAGTCATCGCCCGCCAACCAGTCAAGATATTCGAAGACCCAGCATTCGGAAGAAGCCATGCTAGAAGATGGCGTGGGGTGGCACATGGGATTTGAGCGTTTGTGGACTTCAATTTTGCTCTAATTCTGATGAGGAGCACCTCTATAGCAGCTTGTTAAGTCCAAATGTAAAAATAAAATGCAAAACATGTCAGACGAAGGTTATGTTTCCAACTTGGCAAAATGTTTACAAGCTACAAAACACTACTGACAAGTATGGGCTATGCATACTTGTAAGATGGTACAGTTAATGAATGTGAAAAGCTTGGTTAGGAGGTAGAAAAAGATTTATAGGCATCGCTTGAAAATATTTTTTTTCTTTTGCTTTCTGCTTTTGAGCAAGACATGTAAGCGTGCTAAAATGCTGCGACACCTACATGAATGTTGTTCTATACTTTCCATAGTGTACTTCCTGAATCTTTGTTTAGTGCACCTTATATGATTACTCTTAACAAATATTATTTTCTTAACGTGAACCTACCATGAAAAAAAAATAAGCTATAATTTCTGGCTAGCTTTATGAAAATTCTAGTCTGTCTGTCATGCAAATCTTCTGCCTTTGCTTGTGAGTCAGTGACCCAGAACAAGCATGCAAGTTGGATGATTTTCTTAGCTGCTTATATTTTTGTGAACATTGACTCACTGAATAATGCCAATGACAGTACACATATTTCCTCTATATGTTCACTTATAAGGCCTCATACACACGGATGTTTTTTGACGCCGGCGTTTTCTGGCGTTTTTTGCAGCTCTCCATGTTAGTCAATGGGCCATAAGAACGTCGGCGTTTTTGAGCTGTAGATGGCGTCGGTGTTAGTGAGCTGAAAGTAGAACCCACGGCCATCGCGTTCTGAGGCTGTAACGCTTTGGCATTTTTTGACGTTGACGCCGCAAAATGCCAACAAACGCCAACTAATATTGTACTGGCGTTTTCCGGCGTTTTTGGACGCCGACATTTTTAGGTTGAAAAATAGCAGAGGGATGATTTTTTTTTAAAAACCACCTATTGACGCCGACGCTCACTTACGCTCACTAACGCCGATGCATAACGCCGAAAAACGCCGATTTTTTTTTTTCCTTGACGCCGGGCCCAATGTTTTTTTTATTTTTAAGGCCTCATACACACGGGCGTTTTGCACGCCGGCGTTTGTAGGCGTTTTTTGCAGCTCTCCATGTTATTCAATGGCCTTCTAAAAACGCCGGCGTTAGTGAGCAGTAGAGGGCGTCGGCGTTAGTGAGCTGTTTTTAGAACGCGGGACCATCACGTTCTGTAGCTGTAGCGTTTTGGCGTTTTTTGACGCCAATCGGCAAAACGCTCACTAACGCTTGCTAACGCCGTACCGGCGTTAACAAGCGTTTTTTGACGCCGGCGTTTTTAGGTTGAAAAATAGCAGAGGACTGATTTTTTTTTAAAAACGCCTATTGACGCCGATGCTCACTAACGCTCGCTAACGCCGATGCAAAACGCCGCAAAAACCGCCGATTTTTTAAAAAAACGTCGGAACTGGCGTTTTGCTTATTTATTATAAAACGCCTTAGGCCTCATACACACAGGCGTTTTGCACGCCGGCGTTTGTAGTCGTTTTTTGCAGCTCTCCAAGTTATTCAATGGCCGTCTAAAAACGCCGGCGTTAGTGAGCAGTAGAGGGCGTCGGCGTTAGTGAGCTGTTTTTAGAACACGGGACCATCGCGTTCTGTAGCTGTAGCGTTTTGGCGTTTTTTGACGCCAATCGGCAAAACGCTTGCTAACGCCGTACCGGCGTTAACATGCGTTTTTTGACGCCGGCATTTTTAGGTTGAAAAATAGCAGAGGACTGATTTTTTTTTAAAAAACGCCTATTGACGCCGACGCTCACTAACGCTCGCTAACGCGGATGCAAAACGCCGCAAAAAACGCTGATTTTTTAAAAAACGTCGGACCTGGCGTTTTGCTTATTTATTATAAAACGCCCGTGTGTATGAGGCCTAAAAGTCAATTCCTTCTAAAATGCTGCCGTTTAGAGAGCACACTGCCATCCCCCACCATTTTCTCTTATGGACTTTGGTTGTGTTTTCTCTGCCCAAGAAATCTCAGGGCTGCCGACCTGCTGTGTCCAGCAGAAGGAAATCTCTTTCTGATGGCTTCCTAATTTATTGTATGTTATGAAGAAGATGGCAGATGTTGTTCGTGTTCTCCTGCTAAGCTAAGAGAAAGGTCTGTGGCAGGGAGGGTAAATTTGGGAACTCCAGAGATAGAAGCCAAATGTGATTCAGGCAACAAAAGTCCACACTCAAGTTAAAAATCATTTTTGGAAGAACTCATCCGATGAGGTAATACTGAACTCACATTTAAAAAGAAATGCTATATGTCTAAATATAACTAAAATTAACCTTCTATCTCTCTCTTCCTTTGCTTTCAAATTCAAGCTTTTTTCTGCTATTTTCAGACTTTCTATTCTAGGGTGGCTGCGTTAGTTTTCCATGCCCCCCTTGTGTATGTGAAAGCTTTCACCTTTTCCTGATCTCCTCCAAGATATACTACTTGCAGATACATTCAGCTCCAAGAGAACTGTAGTACACATAGAGCAGAGAATGTGACCAGAAATCACGGCACTGCTCGCTCTACACTAGCAGCAGTGAGGTGCATATGTGGAGTATAGGGAGTAGAGAAACCTGAAAACAATGGTAAGAGGGTTAAAAAAACCAAGCCATGGCATACTTGATATTTTAGAATGAATGAGGATAAAAAATTGGGTTTTAGTTACATAGTTGATAAGGTTGAATAAAGACACCAGTCCATCCAGTTAATCCAGTGGTGTGTGTGTTTGTCAATAGTAAATCGCATATCCCTGTATGTTGTGATCGTTAGGATGCCCATCTAATAGTTTTTTTTTTTAAAACTATCAACGCTCCTTACTGATGCCACTGCTTGTGGAAGAGAATTCCACATCCTTACCGTTCTGACAGTAAAGAACCCTCTATGCAGTTTAATGTCACATTAAGGACCACAGGTAAATTCGCAGATAGCTTTAATATGATGGCTGATATCCTTGTTAAATTAAAACAAGGAGATTATTTGAACAACATAGCATTTTTAGCTTGCCAAGCATATTCAAAACCAATGCAAAGCCTGGTGATGTGCAATTTATCAGAATCTGCTAAAAATGCGCCTGCCTTTTATTATCGTTATCAAGTTCTGATTAGTTGCTTGAAAATATATAGTTATCATAATTTTACAAACATTTACCAGTACTCTGTATAATCTCCGATTTACAATGTTTCATGCTTTTTCATTTTGTTGTGCTTTGACTGAAGTCTGTTTTATAGGAAGACATTTCCCAAGTTACAGGATTTACTTAAACTTTACTGTGTTTTTTCTATATAAAAATAATTTGAATCATAGTTTTTATGATCGTCCTATCTTGTAGTCATAGTAGAAACATGGTAAACAAAATGTGATTGGAACGTATAACGAATGTGTGGGTGTGGACCATAAGAATGTTATTTGGCAGCAGCAAGTTACAGATAAGAGAGGTTTTACTGTATGTGCCCACAATTCTGCAATATGGCTCAGAAAGTCAATGTAATTTGTCTGTCAACTTACACAGGTAAAACAGAGACATAATGGGTGGTGATGAGTTATTGGATAAATGTCCTCGAAATCCAGGAACTCAAAAGAACACCATTATATGCTATATGCTTATGCTATATTTTGAAGTGGCAAAATATCATTGTAGTTTTAGTAAAACCTTTTCCTTGGAAGAAAAAAGTGTGTTGTTCTTTTGGGCCTCTGACGGCCAAAAGCGTGTAAAGAACTTTACACTTTTGTTCCTGCACAAGACTAATCCTTATTAGTTGTATTGTAGTTGACTAGGACTTATCCGGTATAACACATTGATGAGCTCCTTTGATGCAGCAGGAGCTTTCCCTCCTGCAGGAGCTTTCCCTGAGCTTTCCCTGCTTTTATACCTGCATGATCTGTAATGTCAAACAACATGGCATAGTGGGGTGGTTGCTAGAAACAGGCTTGTGAAATTGATGATTTTTGGAGAGCTGTTATTGTGCAAGCTGTCTCTGTAGTTGCTAAGTAAGTAGGCATTCATTTATCTAGTTCCTCATTTTAATGACATTAAAAATGATCATGCATTATCTTGTTCCTCAAAAATATTTATTATGGCTCCTTGCTGCATAATATTGGCAAGGTAAATTCCGTGTGATGACATGTACAGATAGAAAGATAACTTCATTAATTCAGCAATTTGGTGTTTGCCGATTTTCTTCACTTAGTAGTCAGGTAATAGAAGGCTTATCACATACATTAGGAAAAAAAATACAAATTCACTTCACTCTGTGTTAATGAAAACTGACAATATAATACTTTTTCTATAGTATCAAAGTGCTTTGCAGTTACTTATGTGGAATAGTTAAAGAGCATCTCCACCTAAAACATATTTCTATCTCGTGGAAGAAATGTGGCACGTGTCTATCCACTGCTGTCTATTTCCTGCTGTCTATGCCTGTTGAGGAAGATCTTTTGCAACCCTGACATCAGTGTCAGCCTGGAAAGTGCCTAATCCACTTATAAATTAAGACCCCAAACTCACAAGAGGTTCAAATGTAATATACACTGTATTAAATATACAATAACCTACATTTGTGAATGATTCGCTTCATGGTTATTATGCATCACTGGGCTAATCTAGTTTTTTTTATATTTTACTGGTGTTACACATGCTTACACTGATGGCCCACCAGAGGATTCTTGGGTATGTACAATGGCAGTCCATGACCGTCCATCATAGCCTTGACAGGCTTGGGTAGCCATTTAAGATAAACTACTATTGTCACTAACCTGTGAGTTTCCATATATTTCTTTGGAAAATCCTCTGAAATGTAGCATATATAGCATGTCTTGCTTTTACTGGTGTCCATATTGGAATGCATAAAAAATTCAGGCTAGTGATAACTCAACTGAAAAGCTTCTTACAGCTGTGTCAGGGTTGGTGAAGATCTCTACTCATAGTTCAGCGACAACGTTAAAGACCCAACAGGTGATAGAACCCCCTCTCATTTCCATTCAAGAATAGGGAAATTATTTTGGGTGCATATGCATTTTAACCCCCCAATTTTGGTTTCATGTTTTTGCTTATAAAACTTTACAAAGAAATGCCTCAGTGGAATACATAGATAAGCCAACGCAAGGATGCGTTGCCTGTTTGCAGATATATAGTTAGATCTTGGCGGTTGTGGTTGAACCATACATACATGCTTAGGTCATTCTTAATAGGCTTGAACAAAACCTTGCTGGCACTATTTTATGAAACTATTCCAACCGCACAGTTTCCATTATCAGCACCATTTAAGAGTTTGACTCCAGCTCAGCGCAAATTTCAAACATGTCAGTATAAATTAGTCTTCATAGCTAATCATGACTAAACAAGAATCGATAATTATATGACATGCAGTATGATATTTGCAGTGTGGTCATGCTAAGGCTCAGAGCTTAATCTATAGCAGCCACCTTTCATCCACTACTATGGATGAGGTTAGATCGATGGAGAACCAAGTTACTGTAACACCATCTGTCGTTAAGTCATCACCTGCTGAACCACAGTGCGCTCATGGGCACAACCTTCATTGCCACAGTGCAATTTTTTAAGCAATCTCTGGAGTTTGTTGTGAAAGTTTTTATTAATGTGTCTGTGTAGTAGAGGCATGACAAAGCTGCTTGAGAAGGCCAAGAAGCTAGACAATCCCTCGATGAAGTGAAATGTCCTCACGAAACGGTGGTCAGTGGACTTCACATGAATGTCTGTAAATGTGTTCACCATTAGTGTAGCATAATATGGCGTCCATAAAATAAATTGTGTGCAAACAGTGGCAATCAAAAGCCGATGCACGGATGGATCCAGTCTTCCAGAATCCTGATCGAGGGGAGTTTCCTCTTTTCGAATTTGTAAAATAAGGACCAAAGCATACAGTACAGCAAGAACTGGCACCACATATCCAATAAGCACCATAATAGCATCAGCTGCCTCTCGATTCTGCATCTTGGAACATTCAATGATTTTAGTCGATACATGGCTGCAGATGTAGAACAGGAGAGAAGAAAAACTGGTCAAAACTGCTCCACCCCAGATAAACCCACAGACGTGCTTTGTATTGTAGACACTTGACATGTAAGTTCTCGGTAGCGCACATTCTATATAATAATCCAGACTGAGCAATGTTGTGGAATACATGATCACCAAAGATGACACATTAAAGAGAATTAGCAGAGTAATGTAAACCTCATTTCCGAAGCTCCACAGTGACCATTTGGTATACTCTGGTCCTAGGAGGTACACTGGGGCCACAGCATTGATGATGAGTCCTGCAATTGCCATATTTACAAAGTACACATCTGGCATGGTCATAGTTGCCTTGTTGTAGAGATTAACCAGCACAAGCTGAACATTGTAGCAGAGACCGGTTGGGAAACAAATGATGAGGTAGAGGATGGACAAGACAAAGAGGACGAGTTGGAAATCATGGCAGAGACGCTGGTCTTGAATGTTGTCAGTGTAATTAAAATCTTCGCAACTCCACATAGTGATGCCAGTCAGCGGCGTCTTAGCTGGTCACCAGCTGAGCTGTGTGGAAAAAAAATGAGAGTAGGTTAAAGGACAATTACAACAATAGTATATTACATATTAAGTTGCGACCAGCCATTACAAAAGATTCAGGACTACCATGTTGTTAACCAAGACATACAATGAATTTCAAACCAGGGGCCTTGTGGTATTCTTCAATATTGCATTGCAGTCATCCCTGCTTATGTCTGATGAATGTCCCTTTGGCCTATGCACAAGATCCTTTGTATCTATAAGGATTACATCTAGTCTGTAAATGACTGATCTGTGAACGTTTACTTCAAAGCTGATCAGGAGGGGAAGGAGGGGGGGATCAGACTGGGTGAGGGAGAATTAGCACAAGGAGCTAATCAGTTGTGCTGCAGTACTCACATGCTAACAAGAGACAAGCTGGTAGGAAGAGAGAGAGCACAGTGACAGAGGGATGAGCTCATTGGTCTGCTACTTCTTTTAAAGTTAAAGTGGAGTTCCACCCAAAAGTAGAGCTTCCGCTTTAAGGGGAGGGGACCCCCCACATGCCACAATTGGCATGTCATTTTTTTTGGGGGGGGGGGGCAGCTGGGACCCTGTTTTGACATTGTCCCAGCTGCACTTCCTATCCTTTTGCCGTGAAACAGGAAGGTAGTTCACCTACCCCCCTCCCACCCAGCGATCTTCTGGGACACGTCACAGGTCCCAGAAGATACGCCGGCCATTCATAAAGCGCAGTGTGACTCGCGCATGTGCAGTGCGCGCCCGCCTATGAAGCCAAAGCCGGGTGCCCACACTTGTGATGCCGGCGCCACTAAGGGGAGGGGGAGAGGAGCGAGGCTTCGGGGGGCTGCATCGCTGGAGCATGGGACAGGTAAGTGTTCGATTGTTAAAAGTCAGCAGCTACACTTTTTGTAGCTGCTGACTTTTAACTGGGTGGAACTCCGCTTTAAAGTGGTTTTAAAGTCAGAAGGTTATTTATCTGAATGCATTCTATACATTCAGATAAAAAAACACCTGTGTGCAGCAACCCCCCTGATACCCCAAGCCCCATCTTGATCCAGCGATGTTGCATGAGAGTCTTGGCTGTCTGGGCCTCACCCTCCTTATTGGCTGAGACAGCAGTGGGGCACCATTATCTCCCACTGCTGTCAGTCAAAGTCAGTGAGCCAATGAGTAGAGAGAGGGCAGGGCCGGGCCATGGCTCCATGTCTGAATGGACACGTGGCAGCGGCTTGGCTGCCTGTTGTGGGGGCAGGAGGCAGGGGCCAGGAGCGCTGGTGAGGGACCCTGCGAAGAGGAGGATCTGGGCTGCTCTGTGCAAAACCACTGCATAGAGCAGGAAGTATAACATGTTTGCTATTTAAAAAAACAAAACAAAAAAAAAAAAAACAAGAATTTGGTGTCACTTTAAGTCATAGACTGGGGGAGGGACAAGACCTACAATTGTTCCTTAACTGTAGCTGAGAAAAAGCAGGTCTTCTGCCCTGCCAGGCAGAGCTGTATAGATCTCAGTACCAAGTGGTGGATAGAAATACAAATCCTTTGACAGTAGAAATGGCACTCTTATACTGTACATAGATATTTCATCTGTGTATTTAGATATGTGCCGGGAGTTCAGTTTTAAAATGGATACATCTATTGGTAATCAAGATGTCCCTCTGTCTCTTTCTGAGCAGTCATGAAACTCATCCCGTGTAATATGCAATAAGCTTCTATCTGCAATGAACCAGTCTGACCCCTACCATAGTCTCTTCCTGTTCATGTAAGGATGACTTAAATTTTAATTCTGCATATTTGTCTGCTAGCACTGATGATTCATAGTTAGTGGGCATTAATGATAATTACACAGGAAAACAACTTGACAGATACGCCAATATTTTCCGGATAAACGCTTATTCATTTTATAGTGAAATTAGTGGTAAATTGGACATAGTGGTAAAAAAAAAAAAAAAAATAGCTCTTATTATTCAGTGCATCATCAAATATACTGCATAGTTTCTGATACACAGTGAAGGGTAAGGTTTGTTACATATGAATATCTTTCATTGTATCCAGCATGACCCTGAAAGCTGCCAGTTGTCATTACAGTTACAAAGTACAGCTAGCAATGATCTGACTGTGTTAGTTACAACCTAAGTGATTAAACACTGCTTGCTACACTTGGAATCATGCAGTAAAAACAGAGAATTCATTTTGTTGTATTCTTTGTCCTTCTAGCTTGTATAGCAGTTTATCAATAAAATACATCAAAGATACAATCGTGCAAGATTAAATTATGCAACAACAACGTTAAATAATTGATGTGGGCATAGAAACCCTTGCCACCTAATCTGAGTGAAGATTGAGGTCTTACTGCCTTCATTGTATTAATCATCTAGCACAGTGGTTCTCAACTCCGGTCCTCGGGACCCTCTAACAGGCCAGGTTTGCAGGATAACTGAAATGCATCACAGGTGATATAATTTGCTGCTCAGTGATTGCAATATTCTAGTCTGCATCTCCCCAAGGTAATACTTAAAATCTGGCCTGTTGGTGGGTCCTGAGGACTGGAGTTGAGAACCACTGATCTAGCAAATGCAGCGGTTTATGGGGCCAGTCTGTATGAGGTCAGGGGTGCTATGCTATATTATCGTCCTTGGAATTGGCTAAAAGGAGCATCAAGGGGGAACCCATTCCCACCATCAGTATATATTCTCGAGATTTATGTCAAATGCTGCTTGCATCCTCACCATCAGTATACACTGTATTACCAAAAGTATTGGGATGCCTGCCTTTACACGCACATGGCATCCTTAGTCTCAGTCTGTAGGTTTCAATATTGAGTTGGCCTACCATTTCCAGCTCATGTTGGAACATGAAGGGGCCATCCCCAAACTGTTCCCACGAAGTTGGGAGCATGAAATTGTCCAAAATTTATTGGTAAGCTGACGCCTTAAGAGTTCCCTTCACTGGAACTAAAGCCCCCTACACAGAATGCGAAATTGGCACAGTCATTTTCCTATGATGAATGATCTTCCGATTTTCGGGACACTAGTATGGTGCTTTTGACAGCCGATTCTGATTTTTTCAGATGACAAAAGCTGGATGTGCAGACTATAAATTTTTTGTCGGATGTGACCACAACGTCTGATTTTCCTATAATTTGTACGGTTTTCCATCCAAAAAAAATTGCAAGTGCAAGACTACGCATGCTCAGAAATTAAAAAAAACATACAAAGCTATTCAACACATTACATCACTTCTGACATTGAATTTGGTCATACAATCATTTTCCTATTGTTAGTAACCTCTTCACTTTCGATATGAGACTAACATCCAACAAAAAACGGACGTTTGGTCGTCTGAAAATCAGATCGTGTGTACAAGGCTTAAGGGGCTAAGCCCAACCCCTGAAAAACAACCCCACACCATAATCCACCCTCCACCAAATGATTTGGACCACTGCACAAAGCAAGATCCATAAAGACATGGATGAGCGAGTTTGAGGTGGAGGAACGTGACTGGCCTGCACAGAGTCCTGACCTCAACCCGATAGAACACCTTTGGGATGAATTAGAGCAGAGACTGTGAGCCAGGCCTTCTCGTCTAACACCAGTGCCTGACCTCACAAATGCGCTTCTGGAAGAATGGTCAAACATTCCCATAGACACTCCTAAACCTTGTGTACAGCCTTCCCAGAAGAGTTGAAGCTGTTTTAGCTGCAAAGGGTGGGCCAATTCAATATTGAACCCTACAGACTAAGACTGAGATGCCATTAACGTTCATGTGTGTGTAAAGGCAGACGTCCCAATACTTTTGACAATTATAGTGTATATTCTCAGGATTTATGTCATCACATGTCATGTGATCTTTGCCATTAGTAAGACAGTTTCATGTATGATATCTAGTGCTTTAGACTTACCCTCGAGGCCCTCCTGGCCAGTATTTGTGTTCTGGAATAGAAGTATGGTCTAGATAAAAATGAAAGGGGCAGTTTACCAGTCCACACTAAAGTGAGAGTTGTATTTATAGCTGTAGTCTGATGGGGTGAATTAGTCCCTGGCTTCCTATATGGTGTGGATACTCAAACAGTGAGATACATGCTTAGATTTCTCTCATCCAGCCCAATCAATTGATTCCCCCATCCATGCTAAACAGTGCGGATAGAGTATTCTCACAGCTGTTATATCCCTTTTACACTGGGGCCGCGGGCACATTAGCGGTAAAGTGCCACTCTTTTTAGCGCTGCTTTACCGCTATTTAAACGGCGCTTTTCGGCCACTAGCAGGGCACTTTTAACCCCAAAGAAGGGGTTAAAAATGCCCATGTTGCCATTCATTGCAATGGGCAGGGGCGTTTTGGGAGCGTTGTATACAGCGCTCCCAACCCGCCCCAAAGATGCTGCTTGCAGGACTTTTCCTAACGCCCTGCAAGCGCGGCAGGGGAGACAGTTTTCAGACGCTTTATAGGCGCTATTTCTATCGCTAAGACGCCTGAAAACTGCCTTCAGTGTGAAAGGGGCCTTAACACCAATGGCTGCCTGAATACCTGAACAGTGACTGCATTTTATTGGATGCAGTTGATGTTCAGCCAACAAATTTCCATCCCGCTCCTTCAATTTTAAAATCAATATTCGCTGTGCTGGGCTCTATGATGCTATTCAGCAAGAATTTACAATGTGATTTAAAGCCCCGTTTACACTTGCAAAATGGGGCCGTTACCGATTGTGCGATTGTCCGTTACCGAGTGAGCGATTAAGGGCAAGTGGCCGTGATTATCTGCGGGAGCTGTCAGCTTCCCCTTCCTTTCAATGTGGCTGCTGCCCCAGTTCATCACTAGGAACCCCAGCTGGTTCTCCCGCATGCAATTGCTAACTTGCAAGTGTGAATGGGGCCTAACCCTAGGTCCACACCTATGCATTTTTTTACCGCGTTTTGTAGTGTGCAGAAACGCACTACAGTCCATTTCACATGGTTTCCTATGGATGTAGTTCATATCTGTGCGTTTTTTGGCGTTGCGTTTTTCTGGAAAGGGTCTGGGACTTTTTTCTCACTGCAGTATGCATTTTGCATGCAATAGACTTCAATGGAGCTGCATCAGAAATGCAAGTGTTGTTTTTTTTATGCGGTTTTACAGAAATTTTGCCGCGATATGCGTTTTTAAATCTGCCTAGCAACAAATCCCCCACCCCCCAAAAAAAAAAACGGTAAAAAAACAGGGAAAAAACGCAGAAAGCGCAGCCTCAAAGGGGTGAACCTATACTGACTCTCCAATATCTGTGAAAATTTGAAAAAAAAATGTTTTTTTGTGGACTGAACCTTTAAAGCAACGTTTCTTTGCTCACTGATTTCTGCCACATTAAAAAGGAATATAAAGTTTCAGTTAATTGTTCATTACTGTGACCATATTCTCTCTGGACGCTATGGTTTCTACAGTACTACATTAAATGTATTAATAATTATTATTGTGTCTTAATTGTTGCCTCACTTGGCCCTTGAGTAATAGTGACTATTTTTATGCCAAGAAATATGAAAACGGTAAAATACATTGCAGTAGCTTTGCGAATATTCCTTTATGAAATCCTTTCCTCCACCTTCCTTCCTGTGTATAATTTGTCAGATGCTGGGAACTCTACATCACTTTTATTTATGACTCATATAGATTATCCCTGTAGTGGTGGGCTATACCATTACTTTGGCTTACGCAGACATTAGTTTCTACCATTTGGCCTTTTGGTGCTGGGGGATGCTGATAGCAGACCCCTATGATATTAACCACTTGAACTCCAGAAGATTTACCCCCCTTCATGACCAGGCCATTTTTTGCGATACGCTATTGCATTATTTTAACTGACAATTACTCTGTCATGCAACGCGGTACATAGATGAAATATTTTTTACTTTCTGCCATAAAACATTTCCAATAAAAAAAAAAATGAATCTAATTTCTTCATAAATTTAGGCCAATATGTAGTCTGCAACATATTTTTGGAGAAAAAAATACCAATAACCGTATATTGATTGGCTTGCGCAAAAGTTATAGCATCTACAAACTGTGGTATATATAATGGAATTTTTATTTATTTATCTTTATACTAGTAATGGCGCTGATCAGCGGCTTATAGCGGCACTACGGTATTGCGGTGGATAGTCTGACACTAACTGACACTTTGTGGGAACCAGCTACACTAATACAGTAATCAGTGCTAAAAATATGCACTGTCACTGTACCAATAACAGGAAGGGGTTAAACATCAAAGGGTTAACTGTGTGCCTATCCAGTGTTTATGTGTACTATGTTAGGTGCTTTTACTAAGGGAAGTGATGATTTTGAATCCATGCTTTGCAGGGACACAAAATCCATCCTTTCTTCCCTGTGAGGATGGGGATCTGCATTGTTTACATAGGCAGAGCTCCGTTTGGTGTCTCTGCCCAGCAGTCAGTGGGTGCTGACAGACTTTGAGTGCCCGGCACCCACACATCACTTCTGCTGTCAGTAAACACAGCAGAAGCAGCCGGCGGCTGAGCAGGTGGGCCGCCCTGTAGCAGTATCTCTGCTTATGGGGTGGTCCAGAACGGGTGGCGACACAGTGGTGTAGTGGATAGCTCTTTTGCCTAGCAGCAAAAGGGTCGTAGGTTCGATTCCCGACCGCGACACTACCTGCCTGGAGTTTGCATGTTCTCCCTGTGCCTGCGTGGGTTTCCTCTGGGTCCGCCGGTTTCCTCCCACACTCCAAAGACATGCTGGTAGGTTAATTAGATCCTGTCTAAATTGGCCCTAGTATGTCTATGTATGCATTGACGGCGCTATATAAGTACCTAAAATAATAATAATAAATACAGTACATGTTTTCTAGCATGTGTGGAAGGCTTCAGGCTACTGGCACTGTACCTATCAGTGTGGGGGATGGAATGCCAATGTGATCAGGAGCGTCTGTGAGCTTAAAGCATATGTCAAGGCAAAAAAAACAACATAAAAAAATATATTTTTTTTAGTACATCTTGGAATGTACACACATTTCCCAAAGTTATATACCTATAAACACAGAAAAATACCATTGATATACCAGAAATATAGTATGCCCCTACCATCCTCTTTGACATGACAACACAGCTCTGAATTCCTAAGTATGTGGTGTCAGCCCTGCCTACCTAATTTCAGGAAGATTACAAGAAACACAGATCTCTGCTCATCTCGTCCCTGTAACCCTTACTTGTGATCAGGCAGAAAGCACAGCTCATGAAATGTCTAGCAAATTGTTCGGTACTTTTGCACTTCGTGAACCAATATAACTAAACACTTTCAATGATATATATTTGTCAGACCAAAGGGGAGCAAAAGAGAGGTTCATTGTTAGAGGTTACATACACTTCAATGGGAAAAGTCTACAGCATGCTGAAAAGTCAGTGCTGGCTGTTTAAACCAGAGTTATAGGAAGCTATTAAAGACTCACATTTAATCCAGTTAGCTATTCATTAAAAATCATTAAATGCATTTTATATAGTACCTCAATCTGTGCTTATAAGCCTCCGGTAATCCCCTGTACAGCAGGACTTGGGCAGCACTGTAAGCCAATCAAGTTCTACTGCATTGCACTCCACAAGTCTAACACAGAGAGCTAGTGAGAGAGAGTGAACACATGGATAAACTTATCAGTGTGATGGTGCTCCCTTAGGCTTCATGTACATGGGCAGTACCTGTCGAGAAATGGCAATTCTTGTCGACCATGAAACTAGTTGCATGCACACAGTGTGTACTAACAGCAGTGGCACAGCCAAATATGTTCCCTGTACAAGTCAATGGCTGGTGGCTATAAGGGACTCTGGCCCTGGAAGAAGATTGTTTGCATAAAACTACCCACAGCTAATTATCCAGTATATATGCGGCCAGTGTTGATGCATCTAGTGACAGTGCTTATCCCCATTTAAACGCAGCAACCTGTCCACCTTCTTTCGCTTGTCTGAATGAGGTCAGATAGGTCCTTGTCAAAATTGTATTACTTTAAAGTGGTTGTAAATGCTGAAGGTTCTATGTATAAAACCTGTGTGCTTCTCAACCCCCCCCCCCCTGCTGCTCCCCTAATACTCACCTGAGCTCCCTCTCAATCCAGCGATGTGCACGAGAGCCTTGGCTGTCCTGGGACTCCCTCTCCTCATTGGCCGAGACAGCAGCAGCCATTGGCTCCCACAATCACAGCCAGTGAGGGGGGATCTTATGGATACATAGAGCAGGGCTCAGGAGCGAGCAAGCACCAGTGCCCCATAGCAAGCGGTTTGCTATGGGGGCACTGGTCAAGGGGGAGGAGTCAGGAGCACCAACAAGGGACCTGAGAAGAGGAGAATTGGGGCTGCTCTTTGCAAAACCATTACACAGAGCAGGTAAGTATGACATGTTTGTTATTATGGCAGGGGGGAGTGAATCTCAGGAGTCCCCAAACAGTTTTCCAAATCTTTTGACAGGTAACAATTCACACTTATGTATTTCCACTGGGTATTTAGCTGTTGGTATGTACCTTCTTACTTGTCTCAGACTTCTTACTTGCCAGTAGCAACATCCTGCATAGTAGTTTAACAAATGTAATGGCAATTTTAAAGGGGTTCTGTAGTCAAAGCATTTTAATCTTAATTTATTCACTGTAATTAAAGTGGTTGTCAACTTGTGATATAATAAGGCTTACCTGTAGGTGCCCTGCATATCTCTCAGTCCTGTACGGTTCAGGAGATATACAGTTTCCTAGATGTGCCGATGTCATGTCGGCACATGCGCAGTGAAGAAGCAGCCTCGTGCCGTTTCTTCACTGTGATCGTGCCATGACTGGCGGCTCCTGCGCATGCGCGGGAGTGACGTCACGTGACTCCGGCCAGAGATCGCGGCCCTGGAAAGAAGAGGGGCTGAAGATGGACGATGCCAGCCCATGGGACAGCGCTGGACATCACAGGCTTTGTTTGCAGGTAAGTGGCACATAATGGGCTACTATGCAATGCATAGTAGCCCATTATGCTTCTACTAAAAATGTCCGGTTAGTAATATCGTCCCCTGCTCCCCCAAATACTTACCTAAGTCCTGTATTGATCCAGCACTGTGCCCGTTTGCAACAACTCTCTCTTCTCTCTCACAGGCAGCAGTGGGGGCCATTGGCTTCTGCTGCTGTCAATTAAATTCTGTGAGCAAAGAACAGGGGGTGGGACCAAACTACACTGTGTGTGCTGGTAGCCCACCGAGAAGAGGAGGAGCCAGGAGCATCAGCAAGGGACCCCAGAAGAGGAGGATCAGGGTGCTCTGTGCAATACCATTCCACAAAGCAGCTGAGTATAACATGTTTGTGATTTTACAGAAAAAAGAATTAAACCTTTACAATTGTTTTAAGTTTTTTCTTAAATACATAAAGCTATATCCCAAAAACATATTTGGTACATTAACCAAACACATTGTATTGTAACCTATATAGAATTGTTTTGTATGGCTTTGTATCATATAGCCAAAGAAGAATTTGCTCTACGCAACTTGGAAAATATCACAGGGATTATTTCAGAGTACACAGTAAATACTTTTCAAAGCCACATTGTAGATTTTGCAAATATTCGCTGGCTAAAAAAAAAGTTTTATAAGGCTCGGTTCACACAGGGGCGATCCAACTTCGGCGCCACTTTGTTAGGCAATTGCAGTGTGACTTTCAGCGCGCCTTACAAAACGACTTATGCCAGGCGACTTTGCCCCAAATAAAATACTATTCTTTTCACTGTAAAGTCATTTACATTAAGATGGGGATCGGGCTTGGAGGCGACTTCCATTGACTTCTATGGGCACAAGTCGGATAGAAGTCGCCTTGGAGTCGCCCAGGAACCTTTTTTTGAAGTCGGAGCGATTCAGTCGCGCACATTAAGATGGCTCCCATTCATTTCAATGGGATTTGACAAGCGAGGCAACTCAAGTCGAAGCGCAAGTCGCCCCTGTGTGAACGGAGCCTAAATAAATGAATCAAATTTAAATGAACAAATATGTTTTACTTAGAGTTTTTTGTAATCAGCATGATATTATTTAAAATAACAGAAGAAAAAATTAAAACCAAGCAAATTCCAAAGAAACTTAAGCCCATCAGAGCCACCTTATATCAGAGTCCATAACGAAGCCCCCCTTACATGAGATTCTCACATATATCAGAGCCTCCCTTACATCAAACAAATCATAAAATCTTGCAGCGGGCTGGATTTGGCCCATGGGCCGTAATTTGGAGACCCCTGACATAAACTCCAACTTGCATGGTTCATAGAATGGAAACACATAACGATTACATGCTCTGGGGTCCTTGAATAACCCCTTTGTTATCTTTCAGTTTGAGAATCAAGAACAATTACTAACCTACCAAGTGCAATGGGTCATATGATTTATGAGCCACTCAGGGTAGATTCATGACCCTACAGAAAAATAAAAACAATTTCAGAACATTGAACAGCTAATATACCATGAAAACCGCTAATTTTTCTACATGAATCATCAGCAGGTTGGCTGGCAGCATCTTATTAAAGTAATAAAATAAATTATATGGCAGTAAAGTGGTCCATGCATGTGCAAACCATTTCCTATCATTAGTGACCATGGTGATGATTGTAAATTAGTATATGCCATGTTTATCTTTGTTCTTTTATATTAAAAGCCTGTTTATTCTAGTGAACTCACTGCTTACCCTTGATGAAAATGTCCACAGCGGAAATAACATTGACTTGGTTGCTATAGGTTATTATCAGCTTGTCCTTGTAAAAATGAAAGTGAACTTGAGTTTAGGATTGGGAAATCTTCCTAAATTCCTAGGATATTGAGACATATTAGTAGGGAAAGCGCCAGTACTTTACAAGAAGAAGTTCTAGGGTGACATTGTTCCAAGATCAGAAGATCTTTCCATCCAACAAATGAACCTTCTGTAACACTGATTAACTGATGTACTGCCAGAGGGGACTGTGACAACACTCTGGAACTTCTTGGTATGCAGCACATTCCTCCAACAGAGAATGATTTACGGTGAATGTTAGTTATTAAAGAGCTCCTACCTTGTGCTGAACATTCCTCGCTCTAGTAAGGATCTGCAGTCAGCCTGTTAAGTTTCATAGAGGAAGGAAGCAGATACATTTCCTGAGCATTGTTTCTCTGTGTCTGAGCTAGGCTGACTTTGCTGCTTCATCATCTCAGGGAAATGTACACACATGAGTTGCACTTGTTTTCCAGCTCGTATTGCGCTCACAAAGTTTCAGCTCCTCTTGGCAGGCTGTCTTAGCCACTCCCTGACGACTGTTTACAAGAATGGAGGTTGGCTCGTCCACTGATAGGCAGGGATGAGATTAGAGACAGACACACAGGTGCCTGATGCTCTCTGGGCTGCTCTGACGCCCTCTCTCTCTCATTTCCTGTTCGAGAAATGTGCAGCACATGCGTCACACACACTTCTCTAGAAACCGCCTGCCTTCAAAGCCAAAGCGCTGCCAAAATGTGCATCACTTCAATGAACAACAGCAGACTTATTGAATAACAGCAGTGATGCTGAAACCAAAAGCAGCCAATTGTTTTAAAATTGACTGAGTGTAGAAAAGTGAAAGGTGCTCTTTAAATAGACCTTAAAAATTAGAATTTGGGACAATTTTTTTGGGGGTGGATTTACTAAAGGCAAATAGATTCTACGCTTTGCAAGTGCAGTTGCTCCAGAGCTTAGTAAATGAGGAGAAATTTCACTTTGCTAAGAATGCCCAATCACATGCAAGAAAAAAAACGGCATTTTTGCTTGCACATGATTGGATGACAGAAGTCAGCCGTTCTTCCCCTCATTTCCTAAGCGTTGGAGTGCACGCGCTATTTGCCTTTAGTAAATCCACGATGCAAAAGAAGAGGGAAAGGGGAGAGAAGCGCCCAAGCGAACATTTGGTGTAATACAGTTTTAATTATAAATAAGTAAAGTACATAAAAATGTTCCACTCCGAAAGATATCAAGAGAACAAGTGTGAGATTGGAGAAGGCTCTGTGCAGAAGCATTCTGCCCGCGGAGGAGTTAGTCCATGCCGCTGCGGCGGCTCCAGTGAAGGGAGGATGTTGGAGGACGCTGGGGAGCGATCTGTCAAAGCCGGGAACACAACTTGTCATGTGTATTGACTGAGGAAGGAGGCGTGGCTTGCCTCCAAAATGCATCCCAATTGGCTATTCCCCACCGAGGTTGACAGGTTGTGTTCCCGGTTTTGACAGATTGTTCCCCAGCACCCTCCGAAATACTCCCTTCACTGCAGCTGCCGCAGCGGCATAGACTGACAGCTCCTCCGTGGGCAGGAAGTTTCTGCACAGAGCCTTCTCCAGTCTCGTACTTGTTCTGTTAATACCTTTGTAAGTTGAATATTTCTTGTACTTTACTTATTTATAATAAAAACTGTACTACACCAAGAGTTCGCTTGGTGCTTCTCTTCCCTTTCCCTCTTCTTTTGCAACACGGGTCTCCCAGCTCTTTCGGACCAGTTTTAAACACTTCCAGGCTTTCTTTCATCTAATATCCTGGACATTTATATGACAAGTACACCATAATGTTTTATGGACAATACCTTTGAATTTATGGCATTCTCACAGAGAAGGATAGCGCTGAGATTATTATTTGTTTTTGTAAATCCACCCTTTGTGTCCACTACCTTGTAGTTGGTACCCAGGGCTAATCCCAACTACATATGTGAAATGTCTTGTACAGATTAAAGGGTTGGTTCACCTTTCCAAAAAAGCTGCCTATGCAGGTAAGGGTTGTTTGTAGATAATAACAAACTGAGCAGCTCTGACTAAAGTCGCATAATATCCCCCAAACAATTATTAGTCTTGAGAGCCTTGCAGTAGTGTCTACATCAAGGTGGTGCTACCCTACATCATATAGAGTGGGTGAAATCACAAAAAGCCATATAACCAAAAAATATATACACACCCAGAAGCTACCTTCTTGTAAACAGTTTATTAACATCATACATGATAGAAAAAATATTCAGCATCACAAATTTCCCCCTTCCCCTCACGATGGCAGCTGAACCCCCTATATCCCAGGACCCCCAGCAAAACCACCTCAAACCCCCCTGTGAAGCAATTCTCCCTACAAGGAGCTGGGACAATCTCTGACCCCTAGAAGGTCCCCCTCTACCCCCCTGAAGGGGCAACAGCAGGCCACAGAAGACCGGATGGGATGCTCCAGGGAGTCGTGGTCTAGACCGCTCTCCACCTTAGAACCACAGTGGGTGAATGAAGTGCCTGTAACTAGACCAATGGATTCCCAAGTCGTCCACCACAGTATATGTTGAAATAATTGATAAAGTGCATAGGCCACGATACCACATCTGGAGGATGCGTGCCACTGGTAATTGCTAAACCACAGCCTGACAAAATAGTGGTATTTATTAGCAGAAGGTACCAGTACTAATGATTAATGCTGGTCGCATATTGTCTAGTGGAAACTATATTTGCATGAAGCAAGTAGGCTGTGAATTGCAGGCATGAGTGGATGGATGGATGAGCAACTGCATGCAGAGTGGATGTGCGCTGGGCAAGGCAGCTAAATGTATGCATAAAGTGCTCCTTCCAATTCCAGGTTACGTGGACATATATCAAGCAGTGTGAAAGCCAATCATAAAATTGAAGGCTTAAAAAGCCACTAAGCGATCACCTCAGTTCTGATGTAGAAATTGGATTCTAAGGTACAGCACATTCAAATGACATCTGACAGATGCTAGGTAGGTAAAGTATAGTGTGCTGGTACTCGGTACCTGCTTGATGGACTCTCAGTCGTGTCCTTGGCCTTGCCTATGCTAAATAGCTAGTCCCATACAGTGAGGGTACCGCGCCAAGTGTGACCACTTCTGGGAACACTGTGGAGTCAGAGGGTGCTCACAGAACCATGTCCATAGATCCGGCATCCATATCAGCACGTGTTAGCATTCAAGCTGCTTCTCCTATCATCCACAAAGGTGACTGCTGCTGTAAAGTAGCTTCCAGCCTGTGGATAAATCACTGTGGCGGCTCCGGTTACCATTGTGTGTATGGTCGTGCTGAGGAGATGGCTGTGTGGTGCTGCAGGGGGAGGGGAACGCGTCCCCATGTCAGTGCATTTCGTTCTGCCCAACGGAACTTTGTTAGAACTTTTTTCTATCATGTATGATGTTAATAAACATAGGTAGCTTCTGGGTGCGTATACCCTTTTTTGTTGTTTTTATTTTTTGTTATAAAGTTTAACAATGACTTTGCTTTAACCGTAGGCCATATATATAGTTCCCAAAACCTCACTGGAATACACCCAGGACATTGCTGCATGAGGCCTAGTTGTTATTGTTCATCTCTCACCATCACAGGAGTGAGCTTTTTTCTGATTCAAACCCCCCTCACATGCTCTCTCTCCACTGATGCAGTAGCTCTGAGTTTAGCATTGGAGAACTCACTCCTGTGATGGTAGAGGTGAGCAGTAAGAACTAGGCCTCACTTAGCAACATCCTAGTACAATCCTAGTAGTATTCCAGTCAGGTTTCAGGAGGTACGTAAATAACCTACACCTCTAGCAAGAGTATTATTCAACTTTACTCAGAGCTGTACAGTTTGTAATCCACAGATACTCCTTATCTGCATAGGCAGTTTTTTTTTTTTTTTGGAAAGGTGAACTAATCCTAAATAGAGTTGAGCAAAAACCTGGATGTTCGGGTTCGGCCGAACTACACGGAAACGTTCGGGTCGGTACTGAACTTTATCCGAACTTTACACGAACCCCATTGAAGTCAATGGGGACCCAAACTTTTCGGCACATAAATGACTGTAAAAAAGTACTGGAAAGTGCTAGAGGGCTGCAAAAGGAAGAAAAATTGGAGATGTTATTAGATCTGCAATCTGTCCCTCAAAGCAGTAGTAATCTCTACCTAGTCCAGTATCAGATCGTTCTGTAATGCAGGATGAGATGTTATAGATCTACAATCTGTCCCTCAAAGCAGTAGTAGTAATCTCTACCTAGTTATTATCACTGCAATCTGTCCTTCAAAGCAGTAGTAGTAATCTCTACCTAGTTATCACTGCAATCTGTCCCTCACAATCTGTCCCTCACAGCGCCGGCAGCATCCTCTCCCTACACTAACCCGAGAGCATGTGACATGCAGCACTGTGACTCCAGCCTCATATAGAGGCTGCGTCACATGATGCACTGGCCAATCCCAGCCATGCCATTAGTAGGCATGGCTGTGATGGCTTCTAGGGAAAACCAGTGAAACGCTTGTTGATTGGCTGCCCTGCCTCGGGTTCGGTACACGGACACCCGAAAGTTTGGTACGGACCCGAACTTTACAGTTCGGGTTCGCTCAACTCTAATCCTAAAGCCTAAGTTTACCTGCAATAAATTACAAAATTAGCACCACCAACATTGCTTACCTTCACTATGATGTGTCCCTTGCACTTCTGTCTTCTAGTTCAGTAGAAATTTTCTTTCTCCCAATATCCTCCCACCTCTGCCACCGTAATCTTTTGGTGCAGTGAGGGTTAATAGAACTGAGGAGCTGTCCCAGGCATGCATCAACAGTGCCCTTTGCACCCAGCTCCTCCATTCATGCTACTACAGCATTTACGAATGAAAGTGATCTATTAATGGAAGGAGCAGATCTGTGAATCATCCGCCTGTCCTCCATTCATAGTTCCTGTTTCATTCATGGAAGCTGCAGTAACGACTTCTATGAATGGAGCATCTGGGCGGATAGGCCGGGCTTTTGATGAGCGCTTCTGACAGCTTCCCAGTTCTACTAACCCCCCTGGAGGATAAGGACAGGAGGGGTAGGGTAGGGGGCATTGCAGGTCAGAAGATTTCTACTGAACTAGAAGACAGAAGCACAAGGGACAGATAACACTGGTGAGTAATGTCCCTTGTGTTGATTTTGCATTTTTTGTAGGTAAATTTAGTCAATAACGGGTATTACATAATCTGCAAAGTTTCTACAAACTATGTTTAGCCACTTCAATACTGGGCACTTAAACCCCCTTCCTTCCCGGACCAATTTTCAGCTTTCAGCGCTGTTGCAGTTTGAATGAAAATTGCGCAGTATAATTTTTTTCACACAAATAGAACTTTCTTTTGGTGGTATTTAATCACCCCTGGTTTTTTTATTTTTTGCGCTGTAAATTAAAAAAGACTGAAAATTTTCTAAAACAATGCATTTTTCTTCGTTTCTGTTATAAAATTTTGCAAATAAGTAATTTCTCTTCATAAATTTTGACCAAAAATGATCGGAGTTTATTTGGTGTTGGTGGACAGACAGATGTGACGGGGACTGTGACAGATGTTTTGTGTGTATGGTGACAGATGTGACGGGGACATACAGATGTTTTGGGGACTGTGACAGATGTGACGGGGCCATACAGCTGTTTTGGGGACTGTGACAGATGTGACGGGGACTGTGACAGATGTGTGTATGGTGACAGATGTGATGGGGGACATACAGATGTTTTGGGGACTGTTTTACGGGGACACTTATGTGTATGGGGACAGGGGTATCAGTGTGCTTGGTGCACTGTGTGGGGGGCGATCTGTGAGAGCTCTCTATATGAAATCATCATCATGCAGAGAGCTGTCATATTGCTGCAGATTCCCCCCCTCCCCCCCCGCACTCAGCTCTCACTGAGCTCGGCGGGGAGAGAACTGTCACAGAGCCGTTCGTCTCTGTTTACAATGTGACGGCTGTGATTGGATACAGCCGTCACATGATCGGGAGGGCCAATCACAGCGCCCATATCCCGATCTCTGCTCAGCTGGATCCTGTGATCATAATTTTGATGATCACAGGATCCAGCCGCAGCGCGCCACGTGGCTGCGCTGCGAGCTCCCGTTCTGCAGGACGTATATGCACGTCCTGTCAGAATGGGGAAGCTCTCACCTGGCCGTATATGTACAGTGGCCGGGTGGGAGGTGGTTAATAAATATTTTTTATGAATATGTATCTGGAATAAAAGTATATTTATATCTGCCTGGAGATCAGATTTACACTACACCTGTCATTGCCCAGTTGTGGGCTTGCTGTTTCTGGCCTCTGAAAATGCTAGCTGTCCGTCTTTAGTACTTCTGAGTCATAGCCCTTAAACAAGCATACAGTATTTGAAAGTAGAAAAAAAGTCCTTGTGTTCAGGCATGTTCTGGGTCAGCGACGAGGAAAGAATTGAGGTAAAAGTATCTTCAGGACAGCCAGAAAGAGCAGTCAATAATGGTTGAGCACATACTTCTCTCACGACAGGTTTCCTTTAATATTGAATTTGTATCAGCTCCTGCATACCAAATGATACTTCAGAATACATTGACAGGTGAAGTGCTGCACTGGCTACTGAAATGCTAACAAACATAAATATATCCATCCAGTTACTGGCTATACAGACACATTCATTGTGTTCAATTTTTACAACCCAGCTCCACTGTTAGGCCAAGAGGAAATATTTTTTTTAACTAGCGCAGCCTTTCTAAAGCTTTTTATTCTGAAGGAATCTATTAAATCATTTTGGGTCTCAGGGAACACTTGCTGAAATTTTTCATATCTTCAGCTACATTAGTGCAGTCGCTAAGTTGCAGCACGAGAATAATAAAGAACATACAGTATGTAGAGTGTTAAACTCCTACAACAGATCTTTTTTAACATCCTCCCCCTCTGCATGCCAAAATGATTTTCAGCAGTAATCATGACATGAAACAAATTATAATAATGAACAAAAAATAATTACAGATAATGAGCATTGTAGTGTTCCCTTACATTAAAGTGGTTGTCAACTCTGGACAACCACTTTAAACTACAGGTAAGCCTATAATGAGGCTTACCTGTAGGTCCCGGGAAGCAAGTTTAGGAGATATTCCCTGTATCTGCAAGTGCCGACGTCATTGGCACATGCATACTGAAGAATCAGCCCCTGCAGTGGCCCAGGGTGCCGTTTGTTCAGTAAATGTGCCGTAACCGGGTGCTCCCTTGCGCATGCATGGGAGTGACATCAGCGTGGCTCTGGCTAATCACAGTGCTGGAGCCTGCGCTGTGATTGTCCGGAGCCACGGACCCAGAAGAAGCATGTTGCCAGTCACAGCGGTGTGCCGAGACTGCTGCAACAGCTTTGTTCCAAGGTAAGTATTTAATAATGAGCTAGTATGCGATGCATACTAGCTCATTATCCCTTTGTTTTGCAAGTTTTTTTTTTTATGAGACTTGACAACCACTTTAATGGTCTATAGAGTAATGGTCCTCTACATTTGTGGTCAGTGACATGGCACCCTTATATTTGTGGTCAGTGGAGAATTGGCCACCTTACAGTTGTAGTCAGTGAAGAATTGCCCCCCCCCCCCCCCCTTACATGTATTGTCAGTGGAGAATCGGCCCCCTTACATTTGTGGTCAGTAATGAATTGGCCCGCTTACATTTGTGGTCAGTGGATAATTGGCCCCCTTACATTTGTGGTCAGTAATTATTTGTCCCGCTTATATTTGTGGTCAGTAAAGAAATGGCCCCCTACATTTGTGGTCAGTGAAGAATCGGCCCGCTTAGATTTGTGGTCAGTGAAGAATCGGCCCGCTTAGATTTGTGGTCAGTGAAGAATTGGCCCGCTTACATTTGTGGTCAGTGAAGAATTAGCCCCCTTACATTTGTGGTCAGTAATGCATTAACCCACTTACATTTGTGGTCAGTAATGCATTAACCCACTTACATTTGTGGTCAGTGGAGAATTGCCCCCCTTACATTTGTGGTCAGTGGAGAATTAGCCCCATTTACATTTGTGGTCAGTGGAGAATTAGCCCCATTTACATTTGTGGTCAGTGGAGAATTAGCCCCTTACATTTGTGGTCAGTGGAGAAATGAACCCCCTTAGATTTGTGATCAGTAGTGGAGAATTAGCCCCTTACATTTGTGGTCAGTGGAGAATTGTCCCTCTTACATTTGTGGTCAGTGGAGAATTGTCCCTCTTACATTTGTGGTCAGTGGAGAATTGTCCCTCTTACATTTGTGGTCAGTGGAGAATTGTCCCTCTTACATTTGTGATCAGTAGTGGAGAATTAGCCCCTTACATTTGTGGTCAGTGGAGAAATAGCTCCTTTACATTTGTGGTCAGTGGAGAATTGTCCCCCTTACATTTGTGGTCAGTGGAGAAATGGCCCCCTTACATTTGTGGCCAGTGGAGAAATGGCCCCCTTACATTTGTGGTCAGTGGAAGAAATGGCCCCCTTACATTTGTGGTCAGTGGAGCAATAGCCCCTTTACATTTGTGGTCAGTGGAGAATTGGCCCCCTTACATTTGTGGTCAGTGGATAAATGGCCCCCTTACATTTGTGGTCAGTGGATAAATGGCCACCTTACATTTGTGATCAGTGGAGAAATAGCCCCCTTACATTTGTGGTTAGTGGAGAATTGACCTCTTGCGTTCATTTCAGTGGAGAATTGCCTCCTTAAATTAGGAAGCATGGGAAAGGTGTCCTATTGCGTTGGTGGTCATCATAGCGATGCTGCTGCTCAGTGCGACTTCTTACATTGAATAGACATGCAAATTTGTGCCAGACCACAAAGTGAAAAAGTGCCTTTGATTGTTCTTAATATGTCACATAAAAACAGCCAATGCGTTTCAAGGGGCAACAAAACTCCTCCATCAGGGCTTAGAAGAATAGAGTAAGGACTTGAAGGAGACAGAAACAAAATGGATCTATATGTAATCTGGTGTAAAACTTCTTTTTGGCTTGGAATTATAACAGTAATCAGCAGCGGCGAAACAGTGAAAAAATTCAGTGGAAAATTCTGCCTCTAGAAGTAAGAATTGAGGATCAATCTGCCACTGTTCAAGGAGCCCATAGTAACCTATGAAGCAACCCTTGGGTTTCACTGAGCCATCCACTATGACTACAGATTACTTTTCAGAGGGCCAACGCAAGTGTAAATGAGCCCAAAGGCTGATCTAGTCGATATTTGTGGAGGCATTACAAGTCAAAACTTCAGAAAGAGTATGCTGAAGAACACAATTGATTTGAAGCTTTCTTAGCAGAGTGATTTTTATCATTATAGTGATATCCTATATCATACTTATCCACCTCTTAAGAACAAGAGATAAGCATTGAATAAAGTATGTAAATGTAGGCAGTACTTCCAGGACGAGCCATTAAGCTTATCTATAGTATGAACGTGTGGGCATCTGCAAGCTCTTTACATTATCCTCCGGAAGATATAGAACTCCCCCTAATATTCACAGTTTTGCTCCCCCACAGGTAAAACAAGTGACTGCAGAGAGTCATTGATAAATGTACAATGTCCCCATTGTCTACAAAGTGACTGCAGAACCTAACGTCCCCTCTGTATTACATAGAGAGAGATGACAAGCAAATGGCATATTTTCATTTTTCCTGGAAATTCTCTATAACTACTTAACCTTTGCCCATTGTAAGCACACAAGTTAAATTTCCTCTTTATGTCCTATGGTGTTATTTGCATGCTTATAAAGGGCTTTCTTCTAAATATTTTCTTAAGCAAACATTTGAAGCGCTCAGGTCAAATATTCATAGCTCAGCTGAACAGGAGGCATGCTTTTCTACATACGCTGTTGTCTCTGCTGAGCAGTGCAGAATCCAGAAGGAATTTGTCGCTGTTTAAATAAGTCAATATTGTTTTTGCAGTTCTGTGCCCAGATGAAGCAGGACGCTGGGCTCCAGACTATGTAAAATATGTGCTTCTGCAGTCAGATTGTGCTCCCTCCAGGCTACCTTCAGAGCTGCTTGTCTGTACCCAGGCACCGCTTGTAATAGGCATCTCTCTCTCTCTCTCTCTCTCTCTCTTACTGTTATACTCGAGAGGCTCTGCAGGTGTGGAGTGCTCAGACCACAGAGTGTGGTTAGAAGGAAAGGGTTAAAGTGGGTCACAATGTGTAATGTTTTATTTAGGAGATCTGATAGCACAGGCTAGAGGAAAGGTCTCTAGTGCATAAAGACTATAAGGAGGTCTCCAGTTTGTGGGCTATAATTTAGTTTGAGCCTGGGTTCACACTGCAGCAATGACCCTGCGAATTCGCATGTCTCTGGGCGGCAGTTCACACTGCCATATGCGAACTGTGGGGAGTGTCAATACAAGGTTAATGACACCCCCAAATCAGTTTGCATATCGCACTGCGAACTGCAAACTCGCACAGGAATCGGATTGCATGGTGTGAACCACCATGCGATCCGATTCTGACCCTGCGAAAAAAAAGGGTCCTGTGCGAGTTTACTCCGATTGCGATGCAAATTCAGCCATACAATCTCTATGGCTGATTTTGCATTGCACAGAGATCGCATATGGTTCACACTGCAGTGCGGTGTGCAACACTGTATCTTGGCCTAGGCCAACAAGGCCCAGGCCTAGGGCGGCACTTTGCAGGGGGGCAGCACGAAAAGAGTCCCTGTCGGCTTGCACTTTTAGTGCTGCCAATATACATAATACAATATACATAATACAGGCAGGGCCGCCATCAGAGGAGGGCAGCCCATACATATTTGGGCATCCCGGAGGGCCCAGGGGGCAGACCCCAACCAATGAGTTGTTGTGCGGGCAGCCAACTGTGGGTGGGGGGGCATGAGTTTAGTCAGGCCTAGGGCAGCACAAAACCTAAATACACCACTGGCGGTGCGACATCATATGCGATCTCTGAGATCGCAGCAGTGTGAACCCAGGCTGAGAGATGTAAAGTATAAAAGCTAAAATAAAACAATAAAAGCAGGCCTAAGATGTACTTTCTTTAGGCCTTGTACATATGGGTTTCGGCTTGCATAGGTATGTACATCAAGCTCCTAGAGAGCATTTGCAAAACATTCAGCTAGCATTACGCAGCCTTTAAAACAACCTCAGCATCTGTTTGGAGAGGTTGACTATAAATGGTAAACTAGTTGTAAACCTCAGATATGAAATATGTACAACGCTTATCCCTCAATAGCGTGTTCTTGTCTCAATCCAGAGGCCTAATTGTCATTTCTGTCTGTTGCTCAATTCCCCTGCTATCTGCATGAGTCACTTCTGAATGGTTTTCTTGACACCGAGAACAAAAAGGTGATGGGGAGGAATCTCCAGCACACACCCTGCGATTGACAGCTTCAGCTCTGTTCCTGTGTGCAGGGGGTGTGTCCCTTCCCTCCAATCAGCTCTCAGAGCCCTGCAGAGCTCCGCAGTGTGTAACTTCAGCTCTCCACCCCCTGTTTTTTGACAGCTCAGCCAAGCTTTAAAATTGTGGACTTTGAATGGATGTAGAGAAGAGAAGACTGCAGATAAACAGGTGCAACTTATGTAGGAGGATTTGTTTCATCTCTGTGTATCACCTGAGGCCAGTCACTTCACTGGGTATATGTAAGGGCTTACAACAACTTAATTGGAGAGTTAACTTTAATCAATTTTTTAAGAGGCCTTAGTAAGTCTCTGTGCTACTTGAAGCTTGTTAACCACCTGCTTGTTTAAAGTGCTAGTTAGCCGTCCCGGCAAAATCTATGTTTAATATCCCCTTTCTGACACACAAAGCCCAATTGGACCCTCTTTATTTATTACTCTAATGCAGTCATGCTGAATATATAGTTATAAACATGCTCTTTACTTTTTTTGAGCTGCTGAAAGGGTTAAAATACCCCAAGTTGGCAGCATGTGGGAGAGTCACACCACTGCACTCACACAGAAAGCAGGGGTCTGACTTGTCCATATGAACAGAATAGGGGATCTGGTAGAGAAGCAGGGTTGTACTGCTCCAGGTGAGAACAATCCCCCCGCTAATGACCATGTGCAGGTTCAGTCTGCGGTCTGAGTGGATAGCCAAATGAAGAAATAATCATTGACCGCACTCCAGGGTGTAGAGGATTAAAAATGTTCCTTTATGTCAAATATAAACACATCATTGTAACACCAATACAGACAACAGCAGAGATAGGTGCGTTTCACGAATTAAGTTAACTTAATTATAATCAGATCAAAGATCTGACCCTTAATCATAATCTTTGATCTGATTATAATTAAGTGAACTTGATTCGTGAAATGCGCCAATCTCCGCTGTTGTCTGTATCGGTGTCAAAATGATTTGTTTATATTTGGAATAAAGGAACATTTTTTTAATCCTCTACATCCTGGAGTGCGGTCAATGATTACTTGTTCATTTGATAGTCCACTTGAACACTGCTCCGATCAACAGGACTGGTCAGGGAGTGAGACTTGTAGATTAGACCCAGTGTGCAGAGGGGCGAGTTGGATACCTGGAGAGCCAGACTGCTGTGTTTTGTAAGGGCAATGGGTAATCTCTCCTGTGAGTACCTGGTATTTTAACACTTGGTACAGCAAACAGCAGCTTTTAAAATAATGGCCCAGGAACACTCTGACCCCACACCCCCCATTTCCACATCCTTCAGTGCAATGTGATCAGCCTCACTAACCAGTAGGGAATAAGCCAGGGGAACACAGTGCTCTGACTTTGAAGTCTCATGTAGATGTTTACTTATTCCATTTCCAGAGAATTTACAAAAGTTTCCTCTGCTGCCAGCTTTTTACTGGTTATTTTGGCCTTTTTAGCCACAATTTAGTATACGATTCAATGATATGCTGCCATACAAATGGCAATTTTTTGGTCATTTGAACCACTTTTCACCAGTTTTCAGTGGCAAGCCAATGGATCAAGGCAGCCAACCCCCAAGAGTTTTATATGACATAGATTTCTGGGAAGTGTTTGGATCCACTTGATAATTTCTGCTATTGAAAGGCAGTTTCAAATTGTATGGCCAGCATAATGGTCTCATACCCCAAACATAGTCCTGCTGTGCTGGTATTCTGAATCACCTATCGGTTAGACCTTGGCACTTTTGTCTGCATGGCTCCTCACATTTTAACCAAAATGATTGTGTAATCCACATTTGATGAACTATTAATGCTGCACCACTGGTGCAGGTTTTTATAAGAAAGACGTTTGACAGAGTAATAAAACAAGGGGCAATTTGCCAAAAAAAAAGAAAGCTGTTAAAGATCACCTATACACAGAGTGTGCTTTCACCAGTGATGTCACATTTTATTTTGAACCGTTATATACTCTTGTCTCCAGATTTTAGTTTAAAAGGGCAGTTTGTCGCAAAAAATTGACATTCAATCATATCTGAACAATTGGGGACTATTCACATCATTGCAGTGTATTTAGCGTCAAGGAAGTCCATTCATTTGAAGAAGCTCCTTGAAAATGGTGAGCATAGTTTTGGAGTACTCAGGATTTCCCACCCATGCAGGGTGAAGTGTTCCGATTAGAAGGGGGTAAACTGACTTAACGTTTTCTCAGGATTGGTATATCCTTATAATGGGATCTGGAATTCGGAGGCTGAGAGAAACTGTGGGTGGGAAAGAGCCTCCAACCCTGACTACAGGGGCTTTGGTCCTGAAAGGGTTAACAAGTCTGCAGGAGAGGCCTGAGAAGGAACAGTATGGTGCCAACAGGTGTCTAAGAGGTAAAGTGGAGCAGGACACAGCTGTGTTAGAACTGTGGACTGGCTTGTGACTAAGACATGGTTGCTGATCTCTGGTGACCTTTCCGGGCCCCTGGAACAGGCGGGGATTTAAAACCCTGTCATAGGATGAGTATTAGGCATTGAGTTTTGATTTTGTATAACAGAAGCTATGGGCTATGTTGTTTTTGGCTCCCCAAATATTAGTGTTACCCAAAAAATTAGGATTCCATATACAGTATCTCACAAAAGTGAGTACACCCCTCATATTTTTGTAAATATTTTATTATACCTTTTCATGTGACAACACTGAGTAAATGACACTTTGCTACAATGTAAAGTAGTGAGTGTACAGCCTGTATAACAGTGTAAATTTGTTGTTCCCTCAAAATAACTCAACACACAGCCATTAATGTCTAAACCGTTGGCAACAAAAGTGAGTACACCCCTAAGTGAAAATGTCCTAATTGGGCCCAATTAGCTATTTTCCCTCCTCGGTGTCATGTGACTTGTTAGTGTTACAAGGTCTCAGGTGTGAAATGAAGGCAGGTGTGTTAAATTTGGTGTTATCGCATTCACCCTCTCGTACTGGTCACTGGAAGTTCAACATGGCACCTTATGGCAAAGAACTCTCTGAAGATCTGAAAAAAAGAATTGTTGTTCTACATGAAGATGGCCTAGGCTATAAGAAGATTGCCAAGACCCTGAAACAGCTGCAACACTGTGGCCAAGACCTTACAGTGATTTAACAGGACAGGTTCCACTCAGAACAGGCCTTGCCATGGTCAGCCAAATAAGTTGAGTGCACGTGCTCAGCGTCATATCCAGAGGTTGTCTTTGGGAAATAGACATATGAGAGCATTATTGCAGAGGTTGAAGGGGTGGGGGTTCAGCCTGTCAGTACTCAGACCATACGCCACACACTGCATCAAATTGGTCTGTATAAAGATGGTGTACAAGAAAGCCCGCATACAGATTGCTGAAGACAAGCAGACTAAGGACATGGATTACTGGAACAATGCCCTGTGGTCTGATGAGACCAAAACGTATTTGGTTCAGATGGTGTATGTGTGGTGGCAACCAGATGAGGAGTACAAAGACAAGTGTGTGCTGCTTACAGTCAAGCATGGTGGTGGGAGTGTCATGATCTGGGGCTGCATGAGTGCTTCTGTCACTGGGGAGCTACATTTCATTGAGGGAACCATGAATGCTAACATGTACTGTGACATTCTGAAGCAGAGCATGATTCCCTCTGCTCAGAGATTGGGCCGCAGGGCAGTATTCCAAGATCATAACGACCCCAAACACACCTCTAAGACGACCACTGCCTTGCTAAAGAAGCTGAGGGTAAAGGCGATGGACTGGCCAAGGCATGTATCCAGATCGAAACCCTATTGAGCATCTGTGGGGCATCCTCAAACGGAAAGTGGAGGAGCGCAAGGTCTCTAATATCCACCAGCTCTGTGATGGAGGAGTGGAAGAGGACTCCAGTGTCAATTTGTGAAGCTCTGATGAACTCCATGCCCAAGATGGTTAAGAGTGCTGGAAAATGGTGGCCACACAAAATACTGACACTTTGGGCCCAATTTGGACATTTTCACATAGCGGTGTACTCACTTTTGTGCCAGCAGTTTAGACATTAATGGCTATGTGTTGAGTTATTTTGAGGGGACAGCAAATTTACACTGCTATACAAGCTGTACACTCACTACTTTGTAGCAAAGTGTAATTTCTTCAGTGTTGTCACATGAAAAGATATAATATTTACCAAAAAATGTGAGGGGTGTACTCACTTTTGTGAGCTACTGTATGTGCTTGTATATACATATTGTGGATTGTAAACCTAGCCAGTAATGGTTGTATTTATTCTGTTGCTGTAAGTGACTTGGCAATCCTGGCAGTTGCCCCCTGTTCCAGTAGCCTTCTGGCCACAGCCAGCATGGAAGCAGATCTGTGCTGGCACGATCAGTTTGAGTCCTCCAGTTTGCTGATCAGAACTGTTGGTTTTTTGTTTTGGGGGATGCACAGGATACCTTCGCTGCCATTGTGTTATTGCTGGGTGTCCAGCACATTTCTGTACCTTTAAGGAGAGGTGGGCTCCCTCCAGGCATACCTGCCCTCAGTATATCCACTATTATACATTATATGAGCTCCAGCTTTGGAGACTCTCAAAATTTATAGCGTTAGGCCTGCAGTACACTAGGGTGCCGTGATGTGGTCCTGCAGCTACTTATATATTTGCGAATGTGTGCAAACCTCTGCTTTTAACGTGAGCTGTTAGACAGGACAATTTGGTTTGTTGCAGGCTGGTTGGTAAGTGAGCTGGGAATTTAACTTTGTTGTTTTTTGACACCTGCGTAGACCAGGATTGTATTCCTCTGCTGACATCATTCAGCTTATCTGCTCTCAGGCAATGAAGACGTGCCCCCTGCCCAGTCCTGTAATGCCTGACTGTTTACATGCCATTTGCATAGAGCAGAAGTGAAACCAGTCCAGTGCAAACTGCAGATCTTCCCAACAAGTCTCTGCCCCGGCCCTCACCAGCCCTGAAAGATAGGCTGAATAGCAGTCAGATTGACAATTTATAAAAAACAAATTTCATAGTATTTACTGGTAATATTTTATAAAAAAAACAAAGCGATTATGCAATCCTAAGATGATTTATACCAGTGGCAGCCGCTCCATTAGGGGCACAGAGGAAAAGCGACCATATTGGTTGGGAGCAGGGGGGAGGCGCCGCTGAGGAGGAGACGCAGGGAGAATCCGCCAAAGTTGCCCGCGGCCTGGCATGGGTAAGAGCTGGGGTGTTGGCGGAGGGACAGACATGCGAGGGGGGGGGGGGCGGTTTGACAGACCAAACGAACGGCGGGGGTCGGGTGATTTGTTTGCCCCTCCAGAAAAAAAAAAATAAAGCACCAGTTGCCACTGATTTATACTGCATTGTATGATGGAGGACCATTAGCATTCACATACACGTTAATGCGTCTTCTTGACCTACCCAAAAGTGTCTGCTGCCTACTACATTACACTGAATATTTGTTGTCATTTTCCCCTTATGACACCATGGATTTATGTAATGCGTGCTCTAGAAACCATAGACGTTCCTGAACCCCTACCACCCTCAGAGCAGGAAATCATTTGTTACTAATCCCTTTGCTATCTGCTTTCTTGCTGAGTTTGATCTCAGTGTGATTTGAGTAAAAATGTGATGAATAACAAGTTCAACATTTGCCTCAAGGCAGGAACTTGTGAAAAGTGTTAACTTAAAAGAAACTTGTCACAAAAAAACACTTACAGTAAGTCATTACTGATCTCATTGTGAAAAAGGTTGATCCTCTTGCTTCAGTTTTAATAATTTGACCTGGAACATGTTTGCTTTTTGGACAGTTGCAGAGGGTCGGCAACTTAAAAGTTGAAGTGGAACTTCCGCTTTAAGGGAAGGTGACCCCCCGACATGCCACAATTGGCATGTATTTTTTTTTCAGTGTCCCAGGTCCACTTCCTCTCCTAGAGCCGAAACAATGTTCACCTTCCTCCCCCTCCCTGTCGGCGATCTTCTGGGACACGTCACAGGTCCCAGAAGATACGCCAGCCATTCACAAGGCGCCATGTCAGAACACTCTGGTCAGCGCTCTCAGCCATTGTCTGAGAGCGCTGATCGGGAGCCAGTCGGCTGCTGGTTTTCTAATATGTTTGTCCGACAGAAGCCAGCCAAACAGCCGTCTTCTGTTAGACTGGCTGACATACACACGGGCCAAATGTCGGCCGTTTTTTTATTGAACTGGCCAATGTCTCCCAACATTCAGCCCGTGTGTACTAGGCATTAGAAAGTATGGAGGTCAAAGAATCAACATAGCAGGTGATTAGCATTTTGGCAAGGAGGTCAGTGGTTACAGCCTGTCATTTCCATTTTCCCTAAGGCCTGTTTCTTATGGGCTTCAGCTTTTCTAAGAGCAATGTGAACAGCAAGCTTTGCCAAAGAGTTTGCAAAGCTTTCAGCAAGCTTTGTTGAAGCTTTTAAAGTACCGTTCAGTCCCAGTTTGTACATGCTGAGCACAGATACTAATGGGAGTGCTGATTGCCACTTTAAACAAGCTGATAGCAGGCTACAAGAAGTGCTGAAAGCAACACTCCCATTAGGATCTGTGTTCAACTAAATGGTACTTTAAAAGCTTTAACAAAGCTTGCTGAAAGCTTTGCAAACTCTTTGGTAAAGCATGCTGTTCACACTGCTCTGCAAATGATTTGTAAAAGCTTGCTGTTCACACAACTCGCATATAAGGCTGAAGTCCGTGTGAAACAGGCCTTAGGATGGCTTCAAGGCATGTTACCCCTGCTTGATACTGTGCATGTTGTGTTGCATTTAGACTAGTACCCTAATGCTCACGTACAGTAGCTACCAACATAATGAATGCCATGGTTCACAATTTGTGACATTTAGAATGGCAATGCTATACACACCACTGTAATTATTCAGATGTCAGCGCACACCCATAGAGATCACTGCAATTGCTGCACTGCCTACTCAGTGCTTTGGAATATGCACATACACAAAATAATTTTAGCTTTAGCAATCACATACAGTAGTTGCCAATATACTGAGCCTTGTAGTTCACTGCATTGCCTGAAACACTGAAGATGCATTTTTTTTTTTTTTTTTTTTTTTGCTGAGTTGGGATCCGTTTCCAGCCAATTCAAAATGCATGGGCTGCAATAGTGTACAGCAACCCACATAAATGCATTAACACACAAAGTGTGACGGGGCCCATGAAGGCCAAACAGGCCTGCCACAAAGTGGCTTTCTACTATGTATGTATCATACAGCATTAGAGCACCTGGAATTCTTTAATTCAAAAAAGTTTTATTGTATAGTTACAGTAAGAACATTTCTGCCATTTCAACCTAAATCTTCCGTCATTGCAGGTCTCTTTCACATGGGGGGTTAATAGAGTTGGACATTCAGCTGCACAAGTCAAACACAGTGTTTTTCAAGCGAAGCAGCCAATCTGTCCAAAGCCTTTTGCGATTAGAAATGCTTGAATGATTACTATGTTG
>BLSH010328665.1:1898151-1929806 GCA_018402905.1 Glandirana rugosa
ATATATATATATATATATATATATATATATATATATATATATATATATATATAACATACAGAACCGTATACGTCTGTGACATTGGAAATTCGGTTCAAACATGCCACACAATAATGACAATGGACACAATAATCTACAAGAGGAAGGGAGATGTGAATGGAAACTCCAGATGTGAGATGAACAGACTGTCGGTTGACTGTAGATAGTGTGGGAGGAGTTATGTTGTATTCACCCCCTCTATAACGATGTACATCGGACAGTAAATTGGAGATAGAGTCGTATAATGTCCGCTGAAACCTTCTATTTACTCATCTATATATATATATATATATATATATATATATATATATATATATATATATATATAACATACAGAACCGTATACGTCTGTGACATTGGAAATTCGGTTCAAACATGCCACACAATAATGACAATGGACACAATAATCTACAAGAGGAAGGGAGATGTGAATGGAAACTCCAGATGTGAGATGAACAGACTGTCGGTTGACTGTAGATAGTGTGGGAGGAGTTATGTTGTATTCACCCCCTCTATAACGATGTACATCGGACAGTAAATTGGAGATAGAGTCGTATAATGTCCGCTGAAACCTTCTATTTACTCATCTGAGAAAGTAAGAACTTCTAAATATATATATATATATATATATATATATATATTTTATTTTTTATTTTTTTCAGCCTGTGCGTTGTATTGTCTTCATGAACCATTTGTATGCTCTCTTTATTATGCCATAAAAATGAAATGGGCCACCAAGAATCCATGTAAATGAAAAGAAAACAAGCCTGCATTCTAGTATTTTAACTTATGGCATTTTAAGCCCCACCCTTCTCATCACAAATTACAAGTTCAATTTCCCCATATTTTGCCAAGCCATGTCTACTTTTTCTTAAATTATTTTACTTTCTTTTGTAAATGGATACAGTACAGTTGGGAAGCAGGACCCTATAATAAGAGCTGGGATTTAGCTTTTAATTTTTAATTATTGCAGCCCTTCAACCAACTTTAATGACAGTTCAGAAGTTTATCATATACAGTAAGCACGTCATAACCTGTACATCGTGAACCATAACAAAGAACAGGTAGATTGTAAAAATGTTCAATTCAATGTTTCTTTCAAGGTTTGATCTTATTTTATATATTGTGTTTTCCTTGCTCATGTAATCCTATATACACTTAAAGTGTTACTAACCCACAACAGTAAAATCAGCTTGTTATACTCACTGTGGAACTTAAGGGGTTAATCCTGCACATTGTGTAAAAAGGCTGTTTGATCCTGTATTCTCCCTTCCTTCCACTGTCCCCTAAACATCTGCTGATAGTACAGAGCCTTTGGAGTCACTCTGCACATGCTCAGTTTGGTGTGTATTGCTAGAGAGTTTTTTTTTCTTGGGAGAGTGTATGTGATCAGCACAAGGCCAATCAGCACTGTCAATACAAAGGGTCAGGGGTCCTGCAGCCTCATAGGACAGTCAGAGTAGAATGAAAACTCCTCCTATAAGCTTTAACCAGACACTGATAGAAGTCACAAGATTGCTATGTACTGCTGATGAGAAAATGTATTTAGCAGTTTATATTTACTAAAATAATTGCATTTCCATGTTCTGTGTACTGTGGAAGACCAGATATAGTGAATGCAGGGTCCTGGGTTTAGTAACACTTTAAGGCAGTGGTTCTCAACTCCGGTCCTCGGGACCCACTAACAGGCCAGGTTTGCAGGATAACTGAAATGCATCACAGGTGATCTAATTTGCTGCTCAGTGATTGCAGTATTCTAGTCTTCATCTCCCCAAGGTAATACTTAAAATCTGGCCTGTTTGTGGGTCCTGAGGACCGGAGTTGAGAACCACTGCTTTAAGATGTCCACAAATGGATTGAAATTCAGCCGGTTCAGCAGGGACTGGCCGAATTTCAATCCATCTATGGGCAGGCTGGTTGTACATAAGTCAATCTCTCGATCAATTTCTGTATAACCAGCCTGTTGAAAATGTTTCACTCAATCAGTGCTGCTAACTATAGCCAGTGGTGCTAATGAGTGTATTCTGATGGTGGGGAAGCCTCCCCGCTGTCCGTATACCATAGCTCCACAGGGGGGGGAGGGATTCCCCCATCCACATTGAGTGTGTGAATGGGTGAATCAATTAATTTTCTTCTGTTCAACCTGCTGGGCGAATTAAAGAAAATGAATGTTATTTCCAGTCTTAGACCAACCTTTTATTTTATTTACATGATGTGTTTATAGTGATTTTGTATGAATGTTTTTTTAAGGTTCAGTCTATAAGGCTGTAATTTTTATCCTTATTCTGTTAGGCTGGCCATACATGGAGCAAATGTATCCAGTTTCCTAAGAAATTTGCTCAATTCCTCCATCAACACTGACAGTGTTGATGGGGGAATCCCTCCTGCCAGACCATTGTCTTCTCCCATCGGGATTATTGCTAGCGGCTATAGCAGCCACTAGTGATAATCGCAGGTAAAACCCAGCATGGTGGTTGTACGGAGTTGATCAATCGATCAACTTGGTACATTCAGCCTGCCCATGCACAGTTTGAATCTTGACCGGTTCCTGCTGAACAGACCGAGATTCGGACCGTGTATGGCCTGTCTTAGTTGATGACTAGCAAAATGTATGCAGCTAGTGCAGTGTTGGGAATTTTAACTGTCTTGTTTGCTACAGATAGTAAATTGTACACTAAGAATAAAGGTGACGGCCCTGGAGCATGCACCTTTAAAAATAAACAAGCAATGACAGATTATATATTATTATGACAGATTTCTTTGATAAAGCCACTAACAATAGTGGTGTTTAGGAGAGAGGACACCATCTTTATACAGAAGTCTCGTACAGGGTTGAAATTGCCTATGAAACAGCATAAAATATGATTTCTTATCAGTCAGCTTTGAGGAAAGATTAGCTGAACTGAATTTATTCTGCCTTGAAAAGAGGCACTAAGGGGGATATGATCACCATGTATAAATACATAAATAGTTCATAGTGTAAACTTGATGCAAAGCTATTTGGTTTAAGGTCATTGCAAGTGACAAGGGACACTCTTTGCGTCTGGTAGAGAAGATGTTTAACCATCTCATACAGAATAAGAACTGCTTTAATGTAGAATAGACATAAGAGCAAGTTCTAGCTAACTCTGTAGATTGTAAAAAAAAAAAATCTGGATGTGTTTCTAAATATACAAAATTTGACTACTATTATTCATAAGTAATAACAGATAAAGATTGTTGACCACACCATTCTCTTGGGCTAGCCCAGTGGTTCTCAACTCCGGTCCTCGGGACCCACGAACAGGCCAGAATTTAAGTATTACCTTGGGGAAAAGCAGACTAGAATGCTGCAATCACTGAGCAGCAAATGATATCACCTGTGATGCATTTCAGTTATCCTGCAAACCTGGCCTGTTAGTGGGTCCCGAGGACAGGAGTTGAGAACCACTGGGCTAGCCATACATGCATAGATGTCTCTGTCCACTCCAAACAGTGTGGGTGTGGACCGAGGGATCTCCACTGCCGGCTGTTGCATTCAGACAGCTGCAGCATCCGAGGCTGCTTGAATACTTCAACAGTGGTATCTGATTGGAGGCAGTCAATGTTCGGCCAACAATTTTCCACCCCGCTCCTTAGATTTTTCAATCAAAGTTTGCCAACAGGGCCATCCACGGATCAAATCTGGGCCAATACCAGCTAAATTCAAACCGTGTATGGTAAGCTTAAAGTGGTTCTAAAGACTGAAGAACCCTTTAGTATGCAGCTCTCCTTTGAATACTTACCTAAGCCCAATCGTGATTCAGCGATGTGCAAATGAGCAGCTGCTCTTTTAGGTCTCTGCCTCCTCACTGGCCTGAGAGACAGAAGTGGGAGCCATTGGCTCCCCCATTGCTGTCAATCACAGCAAGTGAGGAGGGAGCAGAGGGTGGTGACAAGACCTATTCTGTGTGTTTTATGGACAACACAGAGTGGGGCTCAGGAGTGAGCACGCACGAGTGCCCCCATAGCAAGAAGCTTGCTATGTGGGCTCTCTGAGAAAGTGAGGGGCCCCGGCGGGGGACCCAAGAAGAGGAGGATCAGGGCTGCTCTGTGCAAAACCATTGCACAGAGCAGGTAAGTATAACATGTCTTTTTTAATGTGCCTTTAATATCACTTTAAGACAGGTTGATCAGCACTGCAGGCAGTTGGCTTCAGCACTGTTCTGTGTATTTTGACAGTGGAGGGGTCCCCACTCTCAGAAGACAATAGCACAGGGGGTAGGGTTCTCCCATCCACCTCGATTGTGTCTTTGGGGGAATCCATTATTATTATTATTATTTTTTTTTATAAACTGGCTAGCTGATCAAAAAAAAAACAACAAAAAAAAAAAAAAACAATCCATCTATGGGCCAGCTTAACCCTAAAAGGAAATCTTTTCAATTTGTTGTGCTGCAGTCTGGGTACAAATAGCACATTAGTCCAAATGGCTCCATCTACACTTAGGTTCCACATCAATAGCACCTTACAAAGCATTACATGCAATTGAGCGCAGGCTATGGTGTCAGTGCACGGCAGTCTTTTTTTTGTTCCAGTCTCCCCTTGGTGGATGTCCTTTCTGGGACAGTTAAAGCACAGTCCAGCTCGCCTCATTTTTTCATGAGCACGAGATTCACTTGGCATATGGTGTTTGCATGTACTCAGACTAACCACAGATTGCAGATATGTAGTGGGAATCCCCATACTGCTCTTCAGCGCTCGTCAACTTGGCTGATGACTGATGGGTTGATGAGATGAAGAATAGCAAGAAAATAATTTCCTTTTCTTCATAGAAAGGAGAGTGCATTGAGCATAAAAAAAAATTCTTAAAGGAATTGATCAAAACTGGACCAGACAAAATCTAGAGAGGATGTGCATGGCAACCTATCAGCTTCTATCCTCAGTTTGCTCATGTCTTTTCTGCAATAAAGACCTTGCCTGTTCACAAGTGTACAGTTGCTTCAGTTTTGCTAAATCCCCCCAATGTTCGTTAGCACCCCTGACCCTTCAAAGTAATCGGTGGACTTCCAAGAAAGATTGCTGTTAGGCTTTGTATGGCCACCAGTAGTGAATGTACTAGGCTGTATGAGGTCTATGAATAAGAAGTATTCCTTTCCTTTACTTATAGGGTTTTTTAGCACTTCTTGAACAGATAATGTAAAACGTTTCCAAAAAATATACTTAACGGACCTAATATGCGCTTTCAAGATAATTAAGTAGCTTGTCTTGTGTGAAAGACTTACATGTATTTATTTACTTTGCTTTTGTTACCATACAGCTGTATTTGCACAGGTAATTAAAGAAAAACATCTGTTAATTCAACACCATAAGGTTGCTATATATATATATATATATATATATATATATACATATATACTGTATATCCACCAAGGGACACAAGCATCATGGCCAATAGTAGGGCTATGTTTTGGGTTAACAAAAAAAAAATTGTCTCTATATGCAGTTTTGTGTTATGCTTGAAAAATCTCTGCATGACCTAGAGACTACTGTACCTTTCATGTAATGAAAGAGAATTAGCAAATATGCGCTGCATCTATCCATTGGCTGAGTGGGGGAGATAGTAGCATGGACAAATGTCTTGCTACCACCCAGTCTGTTAAGCCTCTCATGTGCAGCTTGCTGAATCTGTGTGACAGAAGTCCATGCAAGTCGCACTGAAATTGCACAGAAAAAGTGCAGGAAGCTATTTCAAAGTCGCACTGGTGTGAACCAAGGCCATGACATCTGTCTGTGTTCAGCTATCTAGATCAGTGGTCTCCAAACTGCAGCCTGTGGGCTGTATGTGGCCTCTTTGCTTGCCTTTATCTGGCCTTAGGGTCACCATTCATTCTACTGACCCCAACAGTGGGGAACCATTTTTCTTATTGACACCAACAATGGGGCATTTTTCCTTCCACTAACACCAATGATAGGACACTATTCCTACCACTGACACTAGCAATGTGGCACTATTCTTCCCACTGATATAAACAAGTAGGCACTATTGCTCCCGTTAATACCAATGGTGGGGCACTATTCCTCCTTCTACTAACTACAGGCACTATGTCATTTTCTTCACTCCTACTGACGTTGGGGCATTTTCTACTTCCACTGGACACTTCAGCTACCCTAATGACTGAAGGAAAGTAAACTGGCTCCTTATTTGGAAAGTTTGGAGACCCCTGATCTAGATTATTGCTGGCTGAATCTGTTTCTGAAACTGCAGCCTACCATTAGGAACCAGTAAGAGACTGAGAAATATTGGGACTGCTTTTCAATATAGTAGATTATTCCTGTTATTCCACCTTTGTAACAAATTGAGTGCTATTGAGCAAATTAATCACAAACTGTTTTTATTTCAGAAATTTTGATAAAAAAGTTCGTTATAACATCTCTGCCTTGTGAAGGCTCAATTGAAACAACTGCATTTTTTTAGAGGTGTTCAGGTTCACGTTTTTTAGATCTTTTAAAGTCAATTAGAAATTATGGTTGAGAGGGTTTGATGGATGGGCACTAATGTATATGGTTTAATTACTCTATAACATTTTGCATAATATGTCAGATATTCTTTAATGTAGAAAATAATAAATATCATTAAATTGTTATCTTGTGACACTTAGCTGGCTGTTTTAGTGCATATCTCCTAGACATCATTTTTATCTAGTACATGTCTTCAGTGATGTGCCTAGAGCAGCTTTTCTTAAACATTTTATTCCAAAGAAACCCCTAAAATAATTTTCATGCCTCCGGGAACCCCTCCTAAAACCAACTGATATGGGGTCAATGTGAAAAATGCATCTTACATTGATGGTCATTGGGAAGAGTGCTCCCTCTACAGTGTGGTCAGAATGGCATCTTCAAAGACAGCAGAAAGGATTATTGGTGCCATGCTGCTGGCTTTGCCAAGTGTCATTGGTCTCGGAACTCGGCAAGTAGCATCAAATAGGTCAATCAGTAACAGTTCAAGGAACCCCTGCCAACTTCTGGAGGAACTCTAGGGTTCCACAGAACCTTGGTTGAAAATGGCTAATCTAGAGGTACAGTTTGTGCTGAAGAAAATGTTTTTCAAGTAAAGGAAAGACAGGTAATATTTCCTTGTGTTGCCTGAAAGAAGGTATCCATGGTACCCCTATAGATGTAAATTCTGACCTGTAACTACTAATACTTTAAACAGAAAGATATTTTAACTGGAAAGACCTGTTGTTATCCCAGTATTGTTCTCAGTAGACTAAAAAAAGAAGATAAAATGTAAAAGGTTTTATTTCCAGTCTTATTTAACTTGCCTGGATTTATTAGAGAAGTGCATTTATAATTGAAAAACATGGAAGCCACTATTGTTGATGTCTCTCTCTTTCTCTGAAAATGCTAGTTGCCCGACCTCCATTCTCATGCTTTAGTATTTTGATTTGGCTATCAATCCTTTGTACTTCTCTTATGACAGTGTCACTTTAAGTCTTTATTAAACACAGACTTTACTTGATTGACTTACTTTAACTAGGTATGCTTAAAGTGACACTGTCACCTTGCCTCTGCAGTGTATCTGCTAAAAACCCTTTCTCTCATTAACCCCTTGCACTCCTTTAATGCTCCTTTCTCAATTGCAGACAGCATTCAAGTACAGGGGAGCACGTCGGCTTCTCCCTTTCTCTGTGACAGTACTCAGGCCTAGCAGCCAGTTTTTGGCCTCAGCACTGTAACTTGTCTAATTTCAGTTCTGACTACAGTGGAGGAAGGATGGGAGCTGGAGGGAAGGCAAGCCAAATTTAAAGTAGAAGTATGGCTCTTTGGGCTATACTTCTCCTATGGGTCACAGGAGTTCACATCATTCTGCACTCCTGTGACCCATTTTTAGCAGACAGTGGGCCAAAGCCTACTGTTGGCTGAGCCAGTCAAGATTAAGGAAAGATCCCGACGTTAGGGTTGGGATCCACCGAGATGCCTGAACCAGCAGATGGTTCAATCTCTCAGAGACCCTCTGGGAGACTGTGCCAGCCATTCCTACCCCCTGCACAGCGGCCGGGGACAGATGCAGCATGGGATTGATGCTGCATCCACCTAGGTGAGTATGAGTTTTTGTTTTTTTTTAAATTTCTGAACTTTTCTTTTAAGCAGGACCCTTTACACTGCATGGGCAACATGACACAGTCTCTTTAAGATTGCTTTAAATTTTCTATCCATCAGCTGAAATATGATTTTTTTTACTTACCCTTTTCCCTGTTCAGCAAACTATCTGATTATTTTTTATTGACATATAAATAGTTTCTCTCGATTAACTGTCGTCCTTCATGGAGGCAGGCTGGAAAACACTACTGCCTTTGATGGGGGGATAAGAGGGAGACATTTACACGTTACTGAGCACTAGTTTGTATCCAGTTTACAGAGCTCAATGTGCAGATTGTATTTGAAGTGGATGTATGAGGAGGAAGGAGCCTTGTCCTGATTAAATGCAGAACAGCACTGCCCCTCTGGCACAATTACAAAAGCCGTACTGTTTGCCTGCCACCTAACCTAATTCCTATTTGTACTCCAGGATCCTAACCGTTACTCTACACCAGTGCTGAAAACAAGGATGACTGATTGTACTTCATGTTCCTGTTTCCCAAGCCATGTTGTCCACACAATACAAGCTGTTTCCCAGAGACTGATCAAGTATTTAAACATACATGGAATTCTGGAACTATCTGCCCTGCTTAGTATACAGGCCAGAAAATTCAACTTTTGGCTGTTTGTTGTGAATGAATCAAATGCAAACTAAAAGTGATATGAATCATTTTGGGAAAAAACTGCATGGTTCAGATTATAAGAGACGTCCTTTGTGTACAGAGATTGCTTCTTCATAGACAATAGATGATCTATTCAGACAGATGACTTTTCATGCATTTCTGTGTATTGTTTAATCAAATTTACATTGGGAACCTTTAAAAAGTGCCTAAAAAGTTTTTTTTTTGTTGATCAGTGAAATTTGCTGAAATTTCGCTACACTTTCATATGGAATTCCAAAGTGAAGATTAAATATTTCAAATAATTTTCTCCCATCAGTTAGGCTGATAAAATTAGTACTTTTGACTCCTTCCCAATTAAGTCTAAGCCACCTTCAGGACTTGCATGCTACATCATTGAAATGCTAGGTGCTGACATTTAATTTTTTGGCTGACAGCTTTCAAAGCACCTCCTATTTTGCTGTACGAATGCAAAGGAATGGACTAATGGGGGGTCTCTTGGACCACCTACTAATTCCCACTGCAACAATGCTAAGGTTTTGTGTCTAAACAAGAAGACCATAGTCCTGCTGCCACCACCCCACACCTGGTCAGGATATAATTGATGTATATTTTGTAAATGGAGTTGTATGCAATATGTCTTATCACTTCTTTTAGGCCCCTACTTATAATAGAGGGTGGATACTTCTCTCAGAAGATCATCATAGTAATTGCTTCAACCTACGCAACCATTTTATATTTAAAGTGTAACTAAAGGCAAAACTTTTTTTTCTTCATTTTGAATAGAGTTCGGGAGGGTTAAAATCCCTGTCAGTTTTTTTGTGTGCCATCTGTGTCCCATTGGGGAAATTTCCCTTCACATCCTGTCCCATAGCCAAACAGGAAGTGGGAGGAAATCCGTCCAAACTGAGGGAGGGAATCCTGTGGTGTCACCAGAACTAGCGTCCCCATTGATAGATTTTCACTCTATTAAAGACCCAGATGGGGTTTACATCCTCTACATTTCCCTGCAAAGTAGATGCATAATGGGCTACTATGCATAACATAGTAACCCATCATGTGCCACTTACCTTACAAACGAAGCCTGCGACGTCCAGCGCTGTCCCCTGTGCTGGCAGCGTCCATCTTCTGCCCCTCTTCCTTCCGGGGCTGCGATCTCCGGCTCTGTGACTGGCCGGAGTCGCGGGAGCCGCCAGTCTCGGCATGGAGGCCGTTTCTTCAATGCGCATGTGCCGAAATGACGTTGGCACATCTAGTACACTGCATATCTCCTGAACCATGCAGGTTTGGGAGATATGCAGGGCACCTACAGGTAAGCCTTATTCTAGGCTTACCTGTAGGTTACCTGTAGGTTAAAGTGGTTGACATGAGTTGACAACCACTTTAATGTTCTGATGTGAACCCAAAATTTGGAATTTACTTTCACTTTCAAAGATAACAGTAAACAAGACAATTAGAGAGGGTGAATCTCCCTAATGGGGCACAGACAGCAATAAATTTGACAGGTGTGCTAATACCTCTCCACTCATAAAGTGACATGGAGCTTATTTTAAAATGGTAACATTTGAACGACTCCTTTAGTACTTCCCTTGAACATTGAAATTAGTTTAAAATAAATTTAAAAAATGGTAAATATCTAAAAATGTTGTTAAGGACACGTTTTCATTTTCAATCTGGTCATGGTACACTTTTTGACAAATAAAGCAAAAATTTGGGACTACCCTTTCGCATTAGTTGCTATGCGTTTCTACATTGCATACATTGTTCTGTGCCTCGTTAAATGGGCTTGGTGGCTTGGAGAAGATGTATGTTTGCCCTCCCCCAGCATTGGTGAACCAGCTGCCCTGTTCCTGAGCTTGTGTGCACATTTCCAGTATGTGTGGGCAGGAAGCTATTACAAACGTACAAATAACAGAGCTTGCAGGCAGCTCTCATCATACAGACTATGAATGTAATAACTGCTGTGTCCTTGACTCGTTGCCTTCATGTTTGTGGAAGTGCAGAGCAATCTCTGTTCGATGGCGAATGCTTACGGAAAGTAAAAATCAGGATTCTATTAGTATATGACATTGTATTGAAGACAGATGGGTTCTGAACCCATGACTTCCAGCTGATAGCTGTATTGCAGTCACATGCTACATGGACAAGAATAATGATCAGCTCATGAGGCTTCTAGAGTCACAGCAGCTGGGTTCCAAAGATAGCCATATATGTTCTACTTTTCACGAGACATGTGAAAGGTCTGACCTCTGCCTGAGATAATAGGGTAGTTTTTAGGTTAACAAGCATCAACCTACATTCCCAAGGAATAAAATACTACTGCATCCATATAAATATTCACACATCTGGACAGGACTTATCTACATGGTGCTGAGACCCATGCCTCCTTGAGATATATCAGTATTTGTGTAGTTTGCGTGCCTACAGCACTGATTATAGATTCAATGGATTGTTTAGTACTGAATAGTAAAATCAGGCATTAGATCTAATCTTTTGTGCAGTATGAAACAAGATTGTTCTTCTTAACATGGCCATAGACCAGGGATCTTCAAACTACGGCCCTCCAGCTGTTGAGGAACTACACGTCCCATGAAACATTGTAAAACACTTATTCACAGACATGACTAGGCATGATGGGAATTGTAGTTCCTTAACAACTGGAGGGCCATAGTTTGAAGACTCCTGCCATAAACGGTTCAAACCTTGGCCACCTCAGCTGGAACTGGCCAAGATTCTAACCATGTTTGGGAAGGCTGATTGTACCAAAGTTGATCAACTTGGTTTCAGCTAGCCTGTCCAATTTTACATGTGATTATTGCTAGTGGCTGTTACAGCCACTAGCTATAATCACTGTGTTCTTCTGGTGGGGAAGGTTTCCCTGCACCCCGCTCGGAGAACAAAATGGCTCCGCAGGAGGGAGTCCCCCATCATCACAGTCAGTGGTTGCAGGACAGAAAATCTCTCTGTCTATAGCCTTGTACACGCTACTTGTTTTTTTTTTTGTCTTTTTTTAACAATCTGATGTTAGTACAGCTATCTCCCCTGCTGTGCTCTTGTGTTCTGACAGGGGGACAGCCCCCGCCAGAACACTCCAGACAGCGCTCTCAGCCATTGGAGCCCATCACCAGACCTTTTTCCATCAGGACCCTTCGACAGAAGCCAGCCGTTCACCCAGCTTTCGTTGGACCGGCCGCCCTACACATGGGCTGAAGGTCAGCTGGTTTCCATTGAACCGGCCGATGCCGTCTTACATTTGGCCGCGTGTACTAGGCTTATGACAGGCCTTAGTCTTGACTTACTGTTTATCTGAATAAAAGTGTGGATTCAGTGTAGGTTTTAATTATAGAAAAAAAAAAAAAAACTAAATTCAAGCTTTCATTTGATGTTGATGGTGATAATTGGAAAAAGGATGAGTATGATATAAAAAAAAATGTTTTTTCCAAGCACACCAACGTTAACCAGTTGCCGACCGGCCGCCCTCATAATACGGTGGCAGGTTGGCGCTGCTGCGTGAATCGCCGTAGCTGTATGGTGGCTCACGCAGTTGCAGGCTGCATCTTGCATGAGTGTGCCCGCGGGTTGGGCGGACTCGATGTCCCCCGGTGACCCACGATAGCCTGTTACAGAGGCAGGGGACATGTAACAGATCTACTGTTCCCAGTGATCGGGAACAGTTAGATCTGTCATGCCCCAGCCAGCCCAGCCCCCACACAGTTAGAACACAGTGAGGGAACACAGTTAACCCCTTGATCGCCCCCTACAGTTTAACCCCTTCCCTGGCAGTGACATTTATACAGTAATCGGCTATTTTTAGCTCTGATCGCTGTATAAATGTCATTGGTCCCAAAAAAGTGTCAAAAGTGTCCTATCTATCCGCCGCAATATCGCAGTCCTGATAAAAATCACAGCTTGCCGCCATTACTAATAAAAATGCCATAAATCTTTTCCCATAGTTTGTAGACGCAATAACTTTTGCGCAACCCAATCAATATACGCCTATTGCAATTTTTTTTTTTTTTTACCAAAAATATGTAGAAGCATATATATCGGCTTAAACTGAGGAAGAAATTAATTTTTTTATATTTTTTTGTATATTTAATATAGCAAAAAGTAAAAAATAGTTGTTTTTCTTTCAAAATTGTCAATTTTTTTGTTTATAGCGCAAAAAATATAAACCACAAAGGTGATCAAATACCACCAAAAGAAAGCTCTATTTGTGGGGAAAAAAGGACGTCAATTTTGTTTGGGTACAATGACACACGGCTGCGCAGTCGTCAGTTAAAGCGACGCAGTGTTTAATCGCAAAAAGTGCTCTGGTCAGGAAGGGGCAAATCCTTCTGGGACTGAAATGGGTCCAACTCTGGGAATTATACAAATCAACCCGTGTAGTGCTGCAACGTTTAAATGCTTGTTATGTTTAGGGGGTAGGTATTGCTTATACTATCCAATGGAAATGACTTCCTTTATCCGTGTTTCCGTATTTTCTGCTGCATGCTTTTTCGTTCATATACAGATACCTTTTAAAGAACCGTATGTGAGAAAAACAGACATCATCGGTTAACTGTATAAGAATTATTTTATGTTCTCTACAGAGAAGTCTCATGAAACAACACCTGTTGTGCACTGGGAATTGACAATTCAAAATGCAGTTTATTGCTTTCATTTTGCTATGCTTATATACTAGCAAAGGGCCTCTCACAGTGATGTGGTTTTATTGCATTTTTACTGCTAAAAATGTTCCCTTTAAACCCTATAGGACTCTTGAGGTGTGGTGTTCTTTGAAAAGTCCTGCTTGCTGTATCTTTGGTGTGTTTTTCACAACCGCACCAAGACCACCGCTCACCATTTAAAAGGATAGAAAATACATCAAAAACACACCATGGTTGTGTTTTTTGAGTCACATGTTTCACAGGCGCATGCTGGGAGTCAAGCAACCAGAAAATGCATCAAAAATGCATTTTTTTTTTAACTGAGCGGTGTGAAAGCTGCCGGTGTTGTATGACATAATAGCTTCATGCAGAGTGCGAATTCCAGGTGAACGGTTCTTGGCATAATTAACTTGTTGAATTTGGGAAAATCAGCTTTTGGAACACCATCATTTTATAACCTGCAAAAGTGAGTCCTTTGTGTATTGAGGGTTTTACATAGCAATTTGTTACCATATGCCTAAACAAAAGGAAGGCTTACTAAAATCTTACATGAGCTTCTTTGTATTGTGTAGGCATTATTAGCTTTGATTAGCTGAGCATAGTTAGTTGTACTTATCACGTGTCACACCATTGTCCTAAGGAGATATCATGATTCATGGGTGAATGTTTGGAGGATTGTGCGCACATGTGATTATAGGTATCTCCTTCCTCCCACCCTCTATAACTCAAATATTTAATGGTAATCTTATCCTTTATTCACCAGGGAAAAGCCCAGCCATAAGTAATATAAACTTCCTGTTGAATGACAGTGGGTTCAGAAACTCACCTGACCTTTTATCTTATTAAAGGACATTAGTAAAGGTATGTTCAATTGAGGGCTTAGCTGCGAATATCAGCCACGGCAATTGATTGAATTCTCACTTTTGCTGCAAGTGCAGTGATAGACAGTGTTTTGAATTTGGAGTGGCCCTTTTAATAAGATTAGACTCTGGAATGGTTGCAATATGAGAAAAAAAATATATACCCTTGCAACCCCAATCCTCCCCCTTGCACTGCAATGGTTAAACGCTCATCGGGGTTGGTTTACTAAAATCTGGTGCAGCTCTGCATAGAAAACAAGCAGTTTCCATTTTTTTGTCAAAGCTTCAAGTGATACTAAAGGCTTAATTTTTTTAATAACAAACATGTTATACTTACCTCCTGTAAAGATCAGGGTGATTGGACTCAAGCAGCGCATGCGCTTTTCAAGATGTTGCGCCAGTCCAGGAATGCATTTTTAAGGGCATGGCAACCTACTTTTATTTAAAGGAACAGAAAATTCTCAGAAGACAGCAATTTCCCATGCAGGGGTTCCACCATTACTGTAACTTACACAATAATTCAGCCTCCTGGCTTACTCACTTGCCACATGGCTGTTTCAGGCCTCTCGTCTAGGCCTTAGGTCTGCTCCTCAAACCAACACAAAGGTTTCCTACCAGTCAAGCTCTCTCAAAGCTTACTCACAATCAGCTTGTTGCTGCTCTGTCGCAGGTTACATCTGCCTCCTGCAGACCAGCAAGCTCTGGCTTCCCCATGCAGTCTCTCTGACTCCTAGAGAGGATGGGAGTCCTCATGACTGACATGCACAGACCTCCTGTCTGTTGGGTGGAGTCTTCAGCTCTATCCTCGGGTCTAATATGAACCCAGCCCACACCTGTGCAATCAGCATGCCTGTCTCTTCAAAAATCTGTCTCAAACTGCTAAAATAAACATTGGCACGGGCTGGCTTCCCTACACTGCCCAGTGCTAGGGTATTATACACAGCAGCCTGATCCTTCTCTTCTCAGGTTCTCTGCCAGCACTCTGGCCCCACCCCTGCCAAGTGCCCCCATAGCAAGCTGCTTGCTATGGGGGCACTCGTGCACGCTCGCTCCCAAGCCCCGCTCAGTGTGTCCATAAGCAACACAGAAGGTGACTCTACCCCACCACATTCCGTCCTCACTGGCTCCTGCTGCTGTCTCTGAGCCAATGAGGAGGCAGAGAGCTGAGACAGCAGCCATTCTCGTGCACATAGCTTGTTCGGGATCCAGGTAGGTATTGGGGGGGCTGTATGGGGGGGGGGGCTGCATACTGAAGATATTTTACCTTCATGCATAGAACAAGCTGAAGTTAGAAGCTGATTGGCTACCATGCACAGCTGCACCAGAATCAACCCCATTGTGTCTAGTGGGTACCGTGCAGGTTGTCTTACCTGATTCCCCGCTCCAGCACTCTCCTCTGCCCAAAGCTTCGGTATGTTGGTAGAGCCTCAGCATCATCAATGTACATTAAAAGAGGTATGGGATTCTCTTTTTTTTTATATGTTACTCATAATTTTCCTTACCTGGATCTAGCATCGGTCCCCCCGCCGACTCTAACACTGAGAACTGAGCGATCAAACACTGCCAGTCGCTCACTTTTCACAGCTCTGTGGCAAGAAAGCTCTCTGCCCCCCCCTCCCCACGCTCACTAGAGCTCGCTGAGAGGCTGAGCCAGGTGCCGGTCAAGGCACGTGGATGGGTCCCAACCATATGGTGGCGATCTTTGCCAAGCCTGGACCGGCTTTGTGATGTCAGCCGATAGCGGGCCTCAGACTGCTGTCTGCTGAGCACAGGTCACAGGAGTGCAGAATGAACTGCACTCCTGTGATCCATGGAGTAAGTGCAGCCAAACGAGCTTTGGCTATACTTCTCCTTTAATCTAGAACATTAACTTAGTATTGTATGTGGAGGAGGCTGGAGTGTGACTGCGAGCGGTCGTAGCATACAGAGGCTTCTGCAGGGTACTGGTCGCTGTGCTGGATGGGAGAAGGGCCCACTGCAAGGGTGGATTTTTTCATATTCCTGGAGTTGGGCTTTAAGGAATGCTATACTATCTCATGTAAACTATGAGTCTTCTGGAATATTTCAATTATTATTTGATTAATGTACACATCAAAGCTTTCTAGTTGACATGTGATATTTGCTCCGTTTATACTACAAGATATATATGTATAAAGGCTTCAGCTTTGTTCTACAATATTTGGACAAATGACTCCCAGCCCTGTCCAATAGGAACCTTACTTTGTATACACACAGTGTGCCATTTCCTCGGTTTGCCCGCTCACAGTACGGGAACTGGTATTACACAGGAATTTTAACACCTCGCATAGCACCCGTTTCAGAGTACAGCTCACGTCATTAACTGGAGCTGAACTGAAATCCTCCACGTGTTTGCTCTGTATACAGTAGTAAAAGTCCGGGATTTTTTGTTAGATGTTTGTATAATAAATGATGTCGACTTTTTAAAGACTCTTGGGCTCTTAAGATCATGTTTAAACACAGCCGTAGACCTGGCAAGCCAATAGAGAAAGGGCTCTTGGAATAAACCGAAGCAAGTGTTGAAAAAGCGTGTCTTTGGGGATACAAACGTTTGGAGAGTGCACGTTGTAAGGGGAAGAAAGATTGTTCCTTTGCTTGTTCAGCTGGACTGAAACATCTGCCTTGTAAATGAAAAGGAAAATGATGTTTTTCTTACACTATGGTCACGGCCAAGGTACAGCCTGTACACTTCTCCAATCACAATAAAATGCACGCAATAACGGTTTAGAGGCTGTTTCCTTTTTCTGCATGCAGCATTTGGGTAAAATTGTTCTCCAGAAGAAGGAAATGATAAAAATAACACATGCAGGCTTAGACTGGTAATTGGCACCTTTGGTGTTTACAGGAAGAGATGGTTTGTGGGATAATTGTCTACTTTGCAAAATGTTATAATACCTTAAAGGTGCATTTCATTGGAATTTTAAAGGAACGTACATGCCCAAGACATCATTTTTCTCATCAAGCCATTGCTGTCATATTCTTACCCATTGCACTGCTGAAATTAAATGAAAAATGCTGAACATTATTACATAAAGGTGGTAAACCTTGTAAAAAGTGTGGACAAGCCATTCCTATTCCGCAGCTTACTGTCCTCCAGATAGCGGGATGTTTAGTAGAATCATGAGACAGAAAGCTGTTTGAAAGTTTACTTAACCACTTACCAACCGGGCCACTTTTTTACATTTGGTGGTCACAAGCTAAAAACATTTTTTTTGCTAGAAAATTACTTAGAACCCCCAAACATTATATATTTTTTTCAAACGCCCTAGAGAATAAAATGGCCATTGTTGCAATACTTTTTGTCACACGGTATTTGCGCAGTGGTCTTTCAATCGCTTTTTGAGTTAAAAAATAAGACAACAATAAAGTTAGCCCAATTTTTTTGTATATTGTGAAAGAGGATGTTACGCCGAGTAAATAGATACCATACATGACACGGTTGAAAATTGCGCGCACTCGGGGAATGGCGACAAAGTCCGGTATTTAAAAAGTTCCATAAGCGATTTTAATTAAAAATTTTTATCGGTTATCAGGTTAGAGGTGCAGAGGAGGTCTTTTGCTAGAATTATTGCTCACACTCTGGCGATACCTCACATGTGTGGTTTGAACACCGTTTTTATATGTGGGAGCGACTTACGTATGCGTTTTCTATGCTGCGCGAGCTCACGGGGACGGTGGCGCTTTGCACTTCACAGTATTCAGATTGCCAAAAACGGCGATTCTGAATTCTAAAATTGGCGCTGTTAGCCGCCGAGTAAACCGGAAGTGACGTCGCTTCCGGAATTTGCCGAAGGAGACCCGATCGGAGTCAATTACGGCTTCTATCAGGTCTCCTTCCAGCCGGCGGACGCCGGGCGGGGGGGATGTCCCCTCCCGCCCCCTGGGCTCACGAGCCGGATCGGTCATTACCCCTGGATAGCCAACCGCCAGCTCTAAAAAATGATAGCTGCAGGCTATGTCCCGGTAGAGCCGCTCAAAGCTGACCGCCGCCTATTTACGGCGCTGGTCGGGAAGTGGTTATATCCATCGGAAGTAAGGTTTATAAAACTCAAGTTTAAAGTATAAATTCACCTATTCAGAAAAAATTAAAAGGTTAATTAACACCCTACACCAGCTACGTGCAGTCAGGGGAGCCAGGTGAGGCAGAGCCTCACCTGCAATGAAGACTAAAAAAAAAATGATTGACTTCGAGGGTCGTAGCAGAGACCCCAAATTTGGTAGGTAGGTAGCTGAAGTACTACCACACCACTGGTAAAAAAAAAAAATATTGGGGCTTCTATCATCTATGGTTCCGGAGATATGGGGCTCCTTGCACAAGAAGCTACATACAGAGCGGGCAGTTTAAATACAAGCTAGCACACTGTGTTTGCAGCAGACTGAGAGGATGAGCTCACAGTGCCTCTCCTCACTTCTTGTCAGAGGCACTGAGCTCAATGGACAGCTTGGAGCCTTATCCAATGGTAAAACACATTTGGCCCAAGCTGTCCAATAAAAATGCTGCAGTGGAGGAACGCCTCACTGCAGTGTCATAGAAGGGGGCATGTGTCTAAAAGACAAATACTCCCTTGCAGCCCAGCCCTCTTACCTACAAGGAAATACATGGGTTCATGTGTATAAGATTTACCCACAATCCCATGTTTTTCTCACACAGTTAGGAGGGAGAATGAGAATCTGCTGCTGCTGAAAAGGTACAAGCTAAATCATATATTATTATGCTATATGTTAGATAATCATTTATTATTTAACTATTTACTATGAAATTACTGGTTTGAAGTTATAACTTCAAACCTCAGTAATTTTTCTATTAAGCCACCTGCTTGAGTACAGTTTTTGAAAATATAGTAAATTACATTAAAATTAATATATAATAATTATTTGTATATTACTTATGGTTATTAACCCCCTGGCACCCAGGCCGATTGTGACACTTCTCTCCTACATGTAAAAATCATAATTTTTTCTAGAAAATTACTCAGAACCCCCAAACATTATATATATTGTTTTAGCAGACACCCGAGGGAATAAAATGGCGGTCGTTGTAACTTTTTATGTTACACAGTATTCGCGCAGCAATTTTTCAAACATGTTTTTTTTTAAAGATACTTTCATGAATAAAATAAAGCAATATTTTTTTGTATAATGTGAAAGAAGATGTTATGCTGAGTAAATAGATACCTAACATGTCACACTTTAAAATTGCGCACACTTGTGGATTGGCGCCAAACTTCAGTACTTAAGAATCTCCATAGACAACGCTTTAAACATTTTTAGAGGTCACATGTTTAGAGTTACAAAGGAGGTCTATTGCTAGAATTATTGCTCTCGCTCTAACGTTTGCGGCGTATGTAACCTGTGTGTATTTGGCTCTGATACTATCTAGTGCCACCCTCCCCACCTCCCAGTCCCTGCTCTATCTACTTACATGGGTTATAAGCTGTCAGTGCCCACACAGCCGTCTTGTGAACTGAAATCCCCGCTCTTTTCCCTATGCTCTCTGCAGCCCTTCCAGGACAGATCACAGCAATTGTGATTGATACGTCCCAGCTCATCACTCATAGAGGTAAGTACAGTGGAAACTCGGGCAGGGAGAGGGTGAAGGGTGTTAGTTCACCTTTCCATTTTCCTGAAAAGGTGAACTAACCCTTTAAAGTGCCTGTTCATGTTTAAAGTCACCTAGTCCCCTTAATACATAGGTCTCCGCCCCCCTCCAGCATGTACCCCCTCTGACAACTGCATCATCCTATCATGTGAGAGTGTGCCAATGTTCATTAACTTAAAGTGGACCTTCAGTCACTTTTTCAACTTTCCATCTATTAAATCTTCTAGTAAAACATTTTTTTCTGCCAGTAAATACCTTATACAGCCCACTTCCTGTTTCTTGTCTGGTCATTAGCCAAGGCTTATGACATCATGCACAGCTCCCTTGCCAGGAAGGGAGGGGGATGAGTCATAAGAGGGCCAATGAAAGCTGCAGAGCTGAATGTGTGCCTCTGTGTGTCTGTGTAAATCCAGGAAGTGAACAGGCAGCAGCTTCAGCCGCCCGCAGTTAAAATGGCTGCAGCCAGACTTAGTGGAGGGAGATTTCTGCAGCATATTTGGCAAGTACAGAATCTCAGTATATATAAAATAATATGCAAAGTGGTTAGAGGGAAGCTTCAGAATGGCAAAGATGATATTATTACAAATTATTGGAGCAGACTGCAGTTCCTCTTTAAATGCGGCACTGCCCCTTCTATAAAGATATGTCATATTTAAGTCTATTGGTTGTTAGCACGTCAGCCATCTATATTTGTATCAGCTAGGATGCAGAAAGACAGAAGAGATAACTACAGATCTGCTGGACCCAGATCTATGTATGGAGGGGCTGAGGGAGGAGTACTGGGTGTCTTTTTAGTGATATGTGTACATGTATTTTAAGGGTAATTGAATTGATGCACTCATGTATGCAATAAAGCTGGCCATACATTATTATTATACAGGATTTATATAGCGCCAACAGTGTGTGCAGTGCTTTACAGCATGAGGGCAGACAGTACAGTTACAATGCAATTCAATACAGGAGAAATCAGAGGGCCCTGCTCGTTAGGGCTCTTTCACACACACGGAGCCCGTATTGACGGGCTCCGCTGCTCAGAGGGGATCCATCCGTTGATCCCCGCTGAGCCGGCGGATGACAGGACAGTCTCTGCACTCCGTGCAGAGACTGACCTGTCAGAGCTCCATTCTCTTCTATGGAGAATTGGATGAACACGGACCGTCTGTCCGTGTTCATCCGATCCGCCAGGCATATGGAAAATAGGGCTTCCATCCGTCTGTTTCTGGCGGATCGGAGCGGATCGGGTGTCAGCGGACACGTCATCGCTGACATCAGCCGCTCCATAGAAGTACATGGAACGTCCGTTTTGGGTCTGCCTGAAAAACTTACAGGCGGACCCAAACGATCCGTATGTGTGAAAGAGCCCTTAGAGCTTACAATCTAGATCGGGGGTCTCCAAACTTTCTAAAGAAAGGGCCAGTTTACTGTCCTTCAGACTTTAGGGGGGCCGGACTGTGTTCAGTGGGAGTAAACAATGCCTGATTTGGTGTCATTGGGAGGTATAGTGCCCTATTTTCATTGTCAGTGGAAGGAATTATGCTCCATTGTCAGACTCAGTGGCAGCAATTAGGCACCATTGTTGGTGTTAGTGGGAGGAATACTGCCTCGAGGGCCGGATAAAGGCAAGCAAAGGGCCACATCTGGCCCCAGGACCACAGTTTGGAGAACACTGATCTAGATGGATTGAAATTTGGCCGGTTCAGCAGGGACTGGCCAAATTTTGATCCATGTATGGGCTATCCGGATATACACAAGTCAATTTATCGGGCAGGACCAGCCAAATTTCAATCCATGTATGGGCTAGCTGGTTGATCGCCTTGTGTACAACCAGCCTGTTGGGTGTTTCCAGGACGATCAGTGCCACCAGCTATAGCTGGCAACAGTGATACACTGATCATTGTATTCTGCTGGCGGGGAAGGCTCATCAAAAGTGTGGATGGAGAAATTGGTTCGTTTTTTTTTTTTTTTTTCCGCTCAATGCTTTTTCCGCTGTCTGAATGAAAAAAAAAATGAACCATGTATGGACTGCTTTACACTTTGATTCCTGTTTAGACAAGGAGTTACCTATTTGATTTCACTTGTCATGTAGTGGAGTTTCACCATAAACAAAAATCTAGCTAGACTTATTTACCTTCAATTTCAATAGAAGGGGAAGGGCTAACATTTTGGATGTGTTTTTATTGTTGTCTGCATCCCTATTAAGGAGATTCTTCCTCACTTCCTATCGCAGAGTGTGATTGGGACAGTGAATAGGAAAAAATCTCCCCAAACAGGAAAAATTCCCACACCAAAATCCTCAAGATGTAGTAAGTGAGAGATTCTACTAGCAAATCTAAAGTATAATTTTAGGGTATGCAAGCCATTTAAAACAGAATGTAAAACCTAATTTTTCTATGAATGTCTGCCACATGGATTAGCAGCTGTGTCTTGAAGCAAAAGGCTGTTTTGCCTACAGATAGGAAGTCTATAATCATATAATGTATAGTAAAACCTGTCCTCTATCTCCGCTCCTGTTGTGGTATGTCCTTGTCAAGATAGAAATATGGAGACTACAGTTGTGGAAGCAGTCAGATAAATGGGCAGGGGTCATGAAGTTTGACAGTTGCTTGCCAGCTGTCAGACCTCACTCACCGCAGACCCCACCACGACCTGCTCCTGCTCCATAAGGTTTTAAGGAACTCTTGCAGAGTTTAACTTCAAGTTGATGTAACTTCTATAGTACCGTCTTGAAAAGTGTTTAACTGTCAGATCATTGGAATAAAAAAACAGAAACAAAGTATTGTTTACTCTATAAACTCTTGATGGCATGTGTTGACTGGCTTTTGTTCATGTCAAGCTAATTTTTCATGACCATACAGGTCTATGGGAATCCAAAACCTGGACTGGAGCAGGTCAAATGCATCTGTTGATGAATTCTGAATAATCTCAGAAATATCTCAAACTGATGAAACCGGCCCTAAAAGTGGAATTCCAGCTTAACCCTAACTACTCTTAAAACTGTCCCCTCCTCTCCTAACACATATGCCTACTAACCTATGTAAGAAAGATGTAAATACTTACCTAGTTTCAGCTCACTCCAGTTCGGTCAATGGATCTCCCCTGTGTCTGCCAAGGAGAGGAGAAAGTGCTCTGACAAAGGCTAGTAAAGCTTCAAGCATTGACGTCACCCATAGACTTCAATGGCCCATTTATTGTCGGAGCTTCCTCTTTTCCCCTGCAGCCATTCTGGCTATCACAGGGGAGTAGGATCACTTCTTCTGACCTCCTGAAAATCGGTACGAATATACATCTTTCTTACACAGGTTAGCTAGCATAGGTGTTAGGAGGGCAGAGGAGGCAGCTTTAAGAGTAGTAAAGCTGGGTACACAAATACCAAAAGTCGGTCGGTTCAGCAGAAACTGTCTGACTTTCTGTACCTGTGTACGCTTCTCTGTTCAAAAGATGCTGTCTAACGACCGACTTCTGTCGAGCAGTCATGCTGGATAACCAGCATTCAATCAGTGTATTCTGAAGGGGGGGGGTCCTCCTATCAGAATACAATAGAGCAGCAGAAGGGATCCCTGCATCAACATCGCTTGTGCTGACTTGGGAATCTGTCCATTTTATTTTTGTTCAACCCGCTGGTTGAATGAAAACATACTATGTGTGTGTGTACCCAGCTTACGGCTGAAATTCCACTTTAAAGAGATTGTTTAACTGCCAGATACTTAAAATCAAATCAAAAGGTAAAGAGTTTCCCAGAAGCTGAGCATCCCATACCTGCAGGGGTGTCAAACTTGCGGCCCTCCAGCTGTTGTGTAACTACAAATCCAATCATGCCTTTGCCTGTGGGAGTCATGTTTTTAACTGTCACTCTTGCAATGCCTCATGGGACTTGTAGTTCCGCAAGAGCTGGAGGGCCACCAGTTTGACACCTGTGCTTATGGAATGGGATATTTTGACAGTCCTGCAGTATGTGAGTACAGAGCAACTTTCAGAATTTTGGTAGCATTGACACCCCAACAATCCATGAAAGTATCAGGCCCCGGCAGAGTAAGTAAAACTAAAGGGGGTAGTAAACACTGCTTGGTCACTTGTACCTGCACATGAACTTATAATAAATCCTATCTATAGGTACAATGATTGTGTCCTGCAATGTGCACCCTTTAGGAGATCATCACAATTTATTCAGCCAGGGACGTAAATGGTGCATGGGCACTGTGCTCTGAAGTAAGAGCATGCAGTAAAAGGAAATATTCATAAGTAAGCCTGCAAAGTTATAATTAGATTACTGAATAAACCCAGTTAAAACAGGCTCACTTTAAGAATGTTATAGACATAAGAAAGCAACTGGATGTGATAGCATGATCCATCCTCTCCAATGCAGGTCTCTCATCCTACTCATGCCTAAATACAAATGCTTAGCTTGGCCGAGCGTTACTGTTTATAACTACAGGTGCCAGCATTTAGCTCCTAGCACCAATTATTTAGGGGAATTGTTTAGCAAGAGGACAATGTTCTCAAAATCTGTCTGACTGATATTTTCAATATGAATATTTTGCTGGAGTGTGTGTGTCGCTGCCTTAGACATAAGATTGCTGCCTGCCTGGGCCGAAAACAACCAGCTACATATCTATTACCGTGTCTACGTCCAATCATATACGTGTGTGTGAATGTTATGAGCCATTTTATATCAACAATTTCATTGGGTTTAATGGTTCGAGGAATAGTAAAGCATAATTTAGTTTATTGAATAAAGTTATTCTTTAACCAGATTATTTTTCTAGAGCACATACCCCCCTTCATTAACATGCAAATTTGGCCCAGAGAGCCAAAAGGTCTTGCTGTAAACCAAGCTTTCTTTCTTTCCTTAAATATATGGTTTTTGTGGGCAGAAACTATTTTAAGTATCAAAGGATCGCATTAAAGACTCTGCTTCTGTCTTTCCACAGCATGAGGCCAATGAAAGCGTTTACTGAGGCTGCTCCTCTGTATATTCCCATCAGCTTTCCACCCTGAAGTGTGGAAATAATGTCTGCGTTGTCTGTTTATGTCATAAAGTGACCCCGCAGCAAAGCGTGCCTGCCATAATGATGCCATGTGATTGCAGTGTTGATGAAAAGCTGCTTTAGGTACTGCTATTCTAATGTATGAACGTTTTGTCAGTCCTCTGATTATTGGGAAAATCACAGCAGCACATTGCCTCAAGATGCCGTAATGCAAGCTTCCAGGCAAATAATAGAGTGCAGGCTCATCGATATTGGTTCTGTCCATGAAACTGAATTGCAATAGCTAATGATTGAAATAAGGAACCCGCACAATGGGCTGCCAACATCATTGTACCTCAATTCTGCTAGGCTGCTAGAAGATTCTGAAGAAAGCATTCAGAAATATAGTGTTTGAGAGGAGGATTCTAGGCCGCTAGAAGATTCTGAGGAAAGCATTCAGAAATATAGTGTTTGTGAGGAGGATTCTAGGCCGCTAGAAGATTCTGAAGAAAGCATTCAGAAATATAGTTTTTGAGAGGAGGATTCTAGGCTTCTAGAAGATTCTGAAGAAAGCATTCAGAAATATAGTGTTTGTGAGGAGGATTCTAGGCCGCTAGAAGATTCTGAAGAAAGCATTCAGAAATATAGTGTTTGAGAGGAGGATTCTAGGCCGCTAGAAGATTCTGAAGAAAGCATTCAGAAATATAGTGTTTGTGAGGAGGATTCTAGGCCGCTAGAAGATTCTGAAGAAAGCATTCAGAAATATAGTTTTTGAGAGGAGGATTCTAGGCTTCTAGAAGATTCTGAAGAAAGCATTCAGAAATATAGTGTTTGGGAGGAGGATTCTAGGCCACTAGAAGATTCTGAAGAAAGCATTCAGAAATAGTGTTTGAGAGGAGGATTCTAGGCCGCTAGAAGATTCTGAAGAAAGCATTCAGAAATATAGTGTTTGGGAGGAGGATTCTAGGCCGCTAGAAGATTCTGAAGAAAGCATTCAGAAAGCTAGTGTTTGTGAGGAGGATTCTAGGCTGCTAGAAGATTCCGAAGAAAGAATTCAGAAATATAGTGTTTGGGAGGAGGATTCTAGGCTGCTAGAAGATTCTGAAGAAAACATTCAGAAATATAATGTTTGGGAGGAGGATCGGGAAAAAAATTCAGACCTTTGACAAGAACCAGAAGTCCTTTAAGTTTGTTGTTGATAAAAAGAATTCTGTGCATCATATCATATGCATAGGAGAAATATCACACCTGAAGATCATCTTCATTATTCAAAAGGTTAGTCCATCCCAAAAAATATATATATTTTAGTTATGGGTATAGCCTGAGTCAGTCTCTGTTTCATTATATGTTTTTGGTACCCGCTGCCATAATTCCCAACTCCTGTTCACTCGGAGGTTTGCCGGCCCCGAAAATTCAATAATTGGATATCGCACCAATAGAGTTTTCAATCAATAAAAGGTTTCAGTTTTGGATGACTTGACCCTTTGAGATGGCCTTTGACTTGAAAAAAAGAATGGTTAAATGTAAGTGCATGATGCCGCCTTGGCCAGTTTATCTTCTAAACTAAGGTGCTGTAGTTGCACAGCAGTGCAAAAGGGAGGGATGGGGCCATAAAAGGTACCCCCCTCCAAAAAAAAAGCCCCTCTTCCCTTGATCATTTGATCCCTCCATATAGGTCCTTCGAAATCTATTATAGTTTTAACCTTTTTATAGGGATTATGCATATAAAAGAAAAGAAAACCGGAGCAAGAGTGGAGCTGTTGCAGTGACCTCCATAGCTTCACCTGTGTTATTCTCTTCACTTTAATGGTTCCCCCAGGTGGGCTGAGTATTTACAGTGTTGACCAAGTTAAGCCTGCAAAACATGGGCGCTTTAGATGCTCCTCTTCATCCTGTGCGAAGCTAAATCTAAGCTAGCCATACACAGTTGAAATGTAACCCATTTCTTGCCGAATCACATGAAATTCAATCTGTGGGTGGTCCTCTCTGCTCGACAAAGTTCAGTCTAAAGATTGAAGTCACCGGACAGAAAATTGTTGGATGATCAATGTCTGCAGCCAATCAGTAACCGCCATTATTTGTGTATTCTGACAGCCGTGGGTGCTGGCTATCAGAATACAAAAGCAGGCAATGGGAGATTCATCCATCCACATGGTTTAGCTTAGATGGGGGAATCTGTTGATATCTTTAGTTCAGTTTGCAGGCTGAACATAAGGAATCTATGAATATATTTTGGCCAGCTTTAGTCAGCCAAGAAATGTAAAGATTGGGATCAATGTTCACCAGAGGCCTGCACACTTGTTTTGTGGGTGGGGCGATTTTGGATTGCTAGTGCACAATCAAGTAAAAAGTCTGTAAAAGCCTTCTCGTTATGATTTAGCAATTACATAATTGAGAATTTGGTACTGGCCTGCTTGAAGACTCCATTGTAAAGTAGTAATTGTTCCCATGTTTCTTACTGCCCCTGCACGAGGCTTAGGAATTGTCACGCATGAAATGTCTTCTGTAGACGATCAGTTCTTTGCTTATATAAACATATACAATGTCATACAATGTCGAAATGATGGATTAGATTCTATTTCCTTTCACCCTGCTTACAGATAATAGGTAACCAGCTATCCACAAGCTGTTCTTCTATATTTCTTTAAATGAAAAGCAGACTGCAAGTACAGTTATAATTATAATAGCGGAATCCCTAGTGTTTCACGTATCAGTTTTCTTGTGCAATTAACCTCTTTGTAAATTCCAGTACATTTTTACAAACTTTATATAGCAAAGAAAAAAAAAGATTAGGTTTTTCTTGGAAGTCTCTCAAGTTTGAGGTTTCTTTGGCACCCTCTCAGGGAACGTAATATAGATACTCAAACATCACGTAGTGAAATTCTCAAGTTCTTCCCTGTGTAAATAGAACTCATAGAGGGGCTTTCATGAGTAAAGCCTATGTTAATTGTCTCTGGTGGAATAGAATCCTTTCTCATTGAAATAGTAATAAAATGATTGAACATTGTTATATGAAAGATAAAAATATAAGTACATTTCAAAAAAAATTAAGCATGGTGTAATTTCATAGATGACATATTCTGCGATATTACTGCACTGTTTACATTAAAGTAAGTTTTGGCTTTCTTATATATGCTTGGTCTGCCATATATTTTTTGTTGGGTTTATGACCCAATTTACATTGTTTTGGTGCAGTAATGCACACAGGTTAACTCAGATTGAGTTGAGGCAGCCCATTCATTTTGAAAGGGTTGAAAACACACCCAATTGCTTTGGCCTTAAAACTGAGGTTTATGGAGTAACCGTAAAGCTAGCCATAGATGATTCGAATCTCTGCCGGTTCAGCAGGAATGTATGGGCTGGCTGAATGTACCCAAGTTGGTTGATCAACTTGGGTACAACCAGCCTGCTGGATTTTACATGCAATTATTGCTAACAGCTGCTAGCAATAATTACTGTGTCCTCCCGGAAGGAATGGCTTCCCCCACTCTGTCTATGGCCAGCTTAAGAGGCAGGGTAGATTAGCTACTACAATCACCCTTCACCTCAAATTAACAACTGTTGAGATTAGGGATCAACCACACAGGAAGTGTACTATTTACACTATATCCCTTAACTCATAGTCTTGCAACTGTGCATTGCTTTCAATGCATCAGTCAGTTTATAGACTTTTTCCATCTCAGTGTTGATAATCACCTGCAACCTCTTTGCAGCCACTACATGCCAACACACATGCAGTGTTAAATGCATGTCGCTGCACAGTTTGCCTGGTGATGGTGATTAATTTGTGACAATGGCAGAACATGTCTGTTCAGTGAGGGATGATATGGCCCATTATAATTTCCAGTGAAAGAGCATGTGCCAAGGTGACAACGCCAGAAAGTAATTGTCACCCTATTACCAATAATGCATAAACAAAGACCTAAATGAAAGTTTGTGCACCTTATCAGTACCCAGGTAACAACATGTTTGCCAGAAGTTTCAGCCCTGAATCATTTCTTGTACTCAACAAACAGCCTTTATCACTTTACCTTTGTCAGCACTATCGAGAAATATCTATAGGTTGTCTTGCATACATTGGGGTTGAGTTACTAAAGACAAATAGACTGTGCACATTGTAGGTGCATTGCTCTAAAGCTTGGTGAATAGTGAAGTTCTGCTGACTTCTATCATCCAATCGTGTGCAAGCCAAATTTTTTTTTTTTTTCTTGCATATGATTGGGTATTCCTTGCAAAGTAAAGCTTGGCCTCCGTTACTAAGCTCTGGAGCAACTGCTTTAATTTGCCTATAGTAAATCATCCCCACTGTTTGAGGTCTACCAATAGGTTTCCTCAAGTATTCAAGTTTAGGGATAGCAAAGGCTGTTCCAAAAACTTTAAGTCAAACTCAAGGCGAACAGCTAAATAATACAGATGATATAAACATAAAGGAACCATTTTATTGCCATAAAATTGACTGATCTGGATGGAAAATTATCATCCAAATGTGACTACATCCTATGACGCAGTCACTGTTCAGCAGCACCACTGTATTCAAGCAGGTGCAGGAGCTGCTGAATACAATAGCCGGCAGTGGAGATTCCTCCTCCGTGCTATTTTATTATGCATGGGGGGTTCCATTGAGTTACTCTCATTGAGCCTGCAGGATCAATGAGAAGATCAAGTCCTGTATGGTAAGCTTAAGAACGATTTGGAAACGGTCAGCCTCGGAATCTACAGAACAGTAATGGAAATAACATTTTTGAAATGTACGGTATTTACTGACCTGAAAACTTTTTTTCTGCAAAAGTGAAGTTTTACATTGATGTGAATTTTCTCTTAGTAAAGGTCGATTTGGATGACTAGATCATACTGACTGTGTTAACAACACTTAATATGTGCACGATATGTAGAGCACTGTCCAACTTCATTATGGAGCTGGCTCTATGTTCACATGCTAGAAGGCCAAATTCTAATAAACAAAATGAAGTCATCGTGCAATAAAAAGTCTGGAGCACATCCACCATACGCCCCAAATGTACAGTAATATGTACTATATAAATTGGTGTACAAAAACAGCAGTTGTTGCTGTGCAATTTTGAGATTTATGTAGACTTCAGGGAAAACTCAGATGGATTGTTTTCAATTATATTTTTTGTACAAATACTGTTCTTTTCAGAGCAGCATTTACCTACTGTAATTATGTTTAAAGCTATACGTTTTAAATGCTTATAGTGGTAAATATATGATACCATTATGATAAGAAGTAAAAATTAAACTGTCCAATACAGCACATGGCTTTTATCTAATGCATAGAAACAAGGAAGCATGTTTGGGGTTGCGTAGGAGATGCTGTAATGTTTTCTGATGTTTTATAAAAAGTAGGCATTCCCAGCATTCATTTATATGTGCATAATTGTGATTCATCCCTGTCAGACAATTTTCAGTTAGCCTGGGGGCCATGGGCTTCTAAATGATTGACGTTTTAACTGGGAGGACCCTTGATGGTCCTCATTCAACTCACAAAAGAAAGTAGGAAATAAAACCGTTAAAATCTGAAATTTGGTTTCTCTAAATGTTACTGTAATAAATTCATCTAACATGTTTTACACATGCTTGCCTATGCAGGACAATGTAACAGGTTCACTTTTATATCCAGCCTCTCCTCACTTGCCCATTTGCTGCCCACCAGGAGACGAAGATGTTACTTTGGGTATCTGATTACGTGACTTAATTCCTTCTTCCGAAACAATAATACTGGTCTTTGATTATTGGACCAGTGATGTCACATGAAAATTTAAAGGCCATTTCACACCAGAACATGTAGCCCATTCAATGTAATGCAGGTAATGCATTAAGGGAAAAAAAAGTTTTGGCTATAGTACTGTAAACTGCAGTTAGGATTCTGAGACGAAGGTAAGTTAAAGCTTATCTAAAGCAGAAACAAATCATATTATTTTGTAGTTTTCCAAAATTGGAGTCCCAATTACTTGCTTCCTCCCCCCTCCAGTGCCACATTTGGCACCTTTCTGGGGCTGAGACGCTGTCTTTCGGAAGTTCGGCCCCTCCTCCTTCATCCACCGCCAGGCCAATTAGAAAGGGCAGCATGCTTCGCATATGCACAGTAGGGAGCCATCCGTGAAGCTGAAAGGCTTCACTGCCGGTTTGCCTTAGTGGCGATGGCGGCAACAGCACCCGACAGCCGATCCGAAGATCAGCTGGGGTGCTGACATTGCAGGCTCCCTGGACAAGTGTCCATATATTAAAAGTCAGCAGCTACAGTATTTTTCATTTTGTTTTTCCCGGCGGAACTCCGCTTTAAGCCCTGCACACACGGGCCGAATATCAGGAGGTATTGACCAGTTCAATAGAAACTGGCCAACATTCAGCCAGTGTGTATGGCAGCCGGTCCGACAGAAGCCAACAGAATAAAGGGCTTCTGTTGAAGGGGCATGACCAAAAAATGTCTGCCGATCAGCGTTCTTAGCTAATGGCTGAGAGCAGGGGCGGGCGGATAGGGGTCGCAGGAGTCGCCATGGCGACCGGGCCCCATGCTGGGGGGGCCCATAAGGGCCCCCTGTATGCCTAGATTAGGTGAGGGGATGAGGACTGGAGCGCTCCGTTCCTCAGCCGAACGGCGCTGCAGGGAGCCTCGTCACACTGTGAAAGTGAAAGCAGTGTGTGCTGTGCTCTTTGTCTCCCCCTACAGTGCAGTACTCGGCAGAAAGAGAAGAAAGAAGGTACTGACGTTTTTTTAACTTTCATGTTAAAATGTTTACATGTGTGGGGGGGGTAGTTAGAGGCATAGATGGGTGTGCTGGGGGGGGGG
>BLSH010328665.1:1932748-1953779 GCA_018402905.1 Glandirana rugosa
CTGACGTGATGTACTAGCATGTTGGTGTCTTCTTGCAAGTCCACGTACATTAATCGTAGGCCGGTAAGGACTGAAGACTCGCACAAAACGTGTTATGTTGAACAACATGGTTGACGAGACATGTGTGCTATGTTGCCAGCATACTAGCGAACAACCATGCTGGTTCAAAAGATCAGACGAGTATGTTGAGGGAACATGCTGGCAGCATACAAGCCGACAAGATTATCGCGTATGCTTGCTAGCTATAGCGTATGTTGCCAGCAATCATGCTGGACAACATATGCTAGCAGCAGGGCACACATGCTCCGAAATAAGGGAGTAATAGAGTAAATGTTCCTTGTTGATGGGTTTGTTTTGTTTTTTCAGCCTGATGGCTTGCTTCACTGATAGTGACAGCTCTTTGGATCTCATATTGAGAGTTGACAGCAACAGATTCCAAATGCAAACAGCACCCTTGAAATGAACTCTGAACCTTTTATCTGTTCCTTGTAAATGAGATAATGAGGGAATAAAGCCTCGTACACACGGGACGACGATCGTATACAACAGGTCGTACTAACGACCGTTGTATGCGATATCGATCGTTCGTATGCGCTATTAGAACAGCCGAACATACGACGGTCGTACAAGGGAGTTGTATGAGCAGACTAGAAAACTTGGTCGTACCAACAAGCGATCATACGACCGTTGTATCGTGTGTACAGAGCAGTTGGTACAACAAGTTGTATTGTGCAAAACACGCTCAGAAGTCAGGAATGGCCGGATGCTAATTACATGCACCTGAACGTTCTTCTGTGGTTGTACGATCATGTAGTGCAGTCAGTATGCACGTTACATTATGCAACATACGATTTGCGATGATCGTACGTACGATCGTCGTCCCATGTGTACGAGGCTTTACACACACCTGGCCATGGAACAGCTCAGCAGCCAATTGTCCCATTACTTTTGGTCCCTTAAAAAGTGGGAGGCACATATACAAACTGTTGTAATTCCTACACCGTTCACCTGATTTGGACGTAAATTCCCTCAAATTAAAGCTGAAAGTCCTCAGTTAAAGCACATATTGTTTGTTTCATTTCAAATCCATTGTGGTGGTGTATAGAGCCAAAAACATTAGAATTGTGTTGATGTCCCAATATTTATGGACCTGACTGTATACATGAATACAGAGGAGTCATCTGTATATATTAAACTGGCATAACAATTCTTATCAATAAAAACCTGGCTTTGACTCTATTCCCTAGTGTACCCTCAATTTGTATGCCCAATGCATACAGAAAAACTAATTCCGGGGACAGTCTCGCACCAGCATACAAAAATTAAGTGTATAGAGTGAATACTGAGACTCAGTAATGTGTAGGATCAAGAGGTATGTATTCTGCCTTCCAATGGTTGGGTTATATACTTGTCATCCAATTGCTCCATACAAAAAAAAGGACAATCTCAATGATCATTCCTCATGTCCATAAACTGGAACTCAAATGATCTCTCAATCACATATTTATTGGATGCAATTAAATAGGTACTGTAAACATGTACCCCTGCACTTGATACATCCCACCTCAGGACTAAGGGCTTGAAATCTCATTCAAAGGAGTAATGATGATTAAAGTTCATGTGCATGCTCAAATGTAATGGAGAAAGTGACAGGTCATGCCCCTCTTATAATACAGACATTAACGCCAAGTTCTTCATATGTGAAAAGGCATGCTTCATCAATTGAGTCCTTGTCAAGAGGCCCAGGCATACCTAGTTTCCATAAATTGCACAAGGTACCAGGAGTGTTTCACCATTCAAAGAATGTGCAGGCTCCAGGCAAAAGCCCTATCAACTGAGGCAGTGCAATTAGATAAATCACATGTCCAAGCATCCATGATAGAGAACAGTGTACTACACTTATCAATCCAGAGTCCCAGTGTGAACCCCATCAGAGCAGAAAAGGCCAGGTGTAGACTGAATAGCCTGACCGATTTTGCCCGTCCAGCCAGCAGCGTCAAAGACATAGTTGTTACAATTATGCCCATATTGTAAGAACAGAGCCCAGGTTGATTTCAACGTTGGTGGCCAATTTGATTTTATGAACTGTGTGTTTTTTTTTTCTGTGTTCTAGGATTGGTCAAGTGCTGGACTATCCCCAGAATTAGTTTTTCTGTATGTATTGGGCATACATTTTGAAGGTACACCAAGGAGTAGAGTCAAAACCAGGTTTTTTATTCATAAGAATTGTTATACTATACAGTTGTGTTCATAAGTTTACATACCCTGGCAGAATTTATGATTTCTTGGCCATTTTTCAGAGAATATGAATGATAGCACAAAAACATTTCTTTCACTCATCTGAAGCCATTTATTATCAATCATCTGTGTTTACTCTCTTTAAAGTCATAATGACAACAGAAACTACCCAAATGACCCTGATCAAAAGTTTACATACCCCAGTTCTTAATACCGTGTATTGCCTCCTTTAACAACAATCACAGCTTGAAGTCTTTTGTGAATGAGGCTCTTTATCTTCTCAGATGGTAAAGCTGTCCTTTCCTCTTGGCAAAAAGCCTTCAGTTCCTGAAAATTCTTGGGCTGTCTTGCATGAACTGCATGTTTGAGATCTCCCTAGAGTGGCTCAATGATATTGAGGTCAGGAGACTGAGATGGCCACTCCAGAACCTTCACTTTATTCTGCTGTAGCCAATGACAGGTCCACTTGGCCTTGTGTTTTGGATCATTGTCACGTTGGAATGTCCAAGTACGTCCCATGCTCAGCTTCCTGAGGCTGTTGAATGCAAATGTTCCTCCAGTATTTTTTGATAATATACTGCATTTATCTTACCATCAATTTTGACCAAATTTCCTTGGCCTTTAGTAGCTCACACATCCCCAAAACATCAGCTATCCACCTCCGTGTTTCACAGTAGGAATGGTGTACCTTTCACCATAGGCCTCGTTGACTGCTCTCCAATTGTAAAGTTTATGGTTGTGGTCAAAAAGCTCAATTTTGGTCTCATTACTCCAAATGAATTTGTGCCAGAAGGTTTGAGGCCTGTCTCTGTGCTGTTTGGCGTATTATAAGTGGTATATTTTGTGGCATTTGCGTAGTAATGGCTTTCTTATGGCGACTCGACCATACAGCCCATCTTTCTTCGCGTGCCTCCTTAATGTGCATCTTGAAACAGCCACACCACATGTTTTCAGAGAGTCCTGTATTTCACCTGAAGATATTTGTGGGTTTTTCTTTGCATCCCAAACAACTTTCCTGGCAGTTGTGGCTTAAATAGTAGTTGGTCTACCTGACTGTGGTTTGGTTTCAACAGAACCCCTTATTTTCCACTTCTTGATTAGAGTTTGAACACTGCTGATTGGCATTCTCAATTCCTTGGATATCTTTTTATATCCCTTTCCTGTTTTATACAGTTCAATTACCTTTTCCCGCAGATCCTTTGACAATTCTTTTGCTTTCCTCATGACTCAGAATCCAGAAACGTCAGTGCAGCACTGGGTGAAAGATGCAAGGGTATTTCAGGAGTCAAGAAACTCATTGACCTTTTATACACACACACAAATTACAAGCAAACATATCACAGGTAAGGATGGTTACCTTTAATAGCCATTCAAACCCCTTTGCGCCAACTTGTGTGCGTGTTATCAGTCCAAAATCACCAGGATATGTAAACTTTTGATCAGGGTCATTTGGGTAGTTTCTGTTGTCATTATGATTTAAAAAGAATAAACACAGTCGATTGATAATAAATGGCTTCAGCCAAACAGTAACCATGAGTGAAAAAAAATGTTCTCTGAAAAATGGCCAAGAAATGATAAATTCTGCCAAGGAATGTAAACTTATGAGCACAACTGTATATTAAAAAGGTTGTACAAATTGACCTGAAGTGCCGCTGAAATATATTTGTAATCAAGATTTTTTTTACAAGAAATGGCTCATTTTAATCCCAACAGCTTTTGTTATAATGTTTCACTGCAAAACTAAACTGTCAAAAAGTATTCTAATATTCACAGCTAGAGTCAATTTTTGCAAAGACATAAGTGTTGTTGCCTTGTCATATGAGCCACACCTGTGACTAATAATGGATCAATTAGGTCTCAGGTGTGTATAAAAAGAACCCCAGTACCCTAGACCTTCACATCAACTGCAACTAGACCTCTGCAAACATGCCTAAGATTCACCCTGAGACTAAAGTTTTGATTATCAAGAGGCTGAAGACCAGATCCACTGCTGATGTGGCAGACACCTTCAATGTGTCTCAGCCTCAAGTACAGAGGATAAAAAAAAGATTTGAAGAGACTGGAGACGTTTTTGACAAGCCCAGGTCAGGCAGACCCCGCAAGACAACTGCTCGAGAGGACCGTTTGTTGGCTTGAAAATCCAAGGCCAGCCCATTTTCCACTGCAGCAGAGCTCCACGAGACCTGGTCATCTGAAGTCCCTGTCTCAACCAGAACAGTTTGTCGGATTCTGTCTCGAAATGGCCTCTATGGTCGAATCAGTGCGGCATTTGCCAAGGCCCACAGCCTGCTAAAAGGATGGACGCTGGAAAAGTGGCAGAAGGTGGATTTTCCAGGATATTGCAGGAGACCTACTGAAGCCCGCATGGATCCGAGATTCACCCAGAAAACAGTGAAGTTTGGTGGCGGAAAAATCATGGTCTGGGGTTACATCCAGTATGGGGGTGTGCGAGAGATCTGCAGGGTGGAAGGCAACATCAATAGTCTAAAATACCAAGAAATCTTAGCTACCTCTTATATTCCCAACCATAAAAGAGGCCAAATTCTGCAGTAGGATGGTGCTCCATCGCATACTTCCATCTCCACATCAAAGTTCCTCAAGACGAAGAAGATCAAGATGCTCCAGGATTGGCCAACCCAGTCACCAGACATGAACATCATTGAGCATATGTGGGGTAGGATGAAAGAGGAAGCATGGAAGACGAAACCAAAGAATATTGATGAACTCTGGGAGGCATGCTAGACTGCTTTCTTTGCTATTCCTGATGACATATCAATAAATTGTATGAATCCTTGCCAAACCGCATGGATGCAGTACTTCAAGCTCATGGAAGTCATACAAGATATTAAATTTGGATCTCACAGCACCACCATTTAATTTGCTGACATTTTTATGTATTTGCAGTAAATTTGTTCAATTTCTGTATAGGCGACAAAACTTTTGTCTTGTCAAAATTTGACCTTTCTGTCTTGATTAAATGATAAATCTTTTTTCAGTGAAACTAATTTATTTCAGTGCATTAAACATAATTTGGGAGGGTTTTAGCTTTTTATATGAGCTATTTCTAACACCAATTGATTAATTAAAAGTCAGTTTAATAGCAGGTGTTTCTACAAAATAGATAAGCGACAAGACTTTTGTCAGGGACTGTATAGCGATTCACAAATTTTTCAAGCTCTGGTTGCGGTGTATGTGCCCCCCCCCTTCATGCGGTCTTGCTTGGGTAGTCTCCTCTTTTATGCTAACTTTTAAGCGCTTCTTGTACCACTTATACATCACTTCTGTTTCCTTTCCCTATACTGACCTTTCACCATGGAAACATATACGTGGGTTTGTTACCTTACATCAGTGGTCTCTAAACTGTAGTCCGAGTGCCAGATGTGGCCCTTTGCCTGTCTTTATCTTGCCCTTGGGGCACTATTCCATCCAATGACACTAACAGTAGGACATTATTACTGTCACTGATACCAACAATGGAGTACTGTTCCACCCACTGACACTAACAATAGGGCACAATCAATAGGGCCCCATAGTTGGTGTCAAAGGAAGGAATTGCGCCCCATTATTGGTGTCATTGGAAGCAGTGACCTCAATAATGGGGCATAATTCCTTCCTCTAACACCAACAATGGAGCACTCTTCCTCCCAATGACACCAAAGATGGCGCATAGTTTACTCCCACTGATGCCAGGACAATTTCTACTCCCCCTGGCCACAATGCTAAATTCTGAAGGACAGTACACTGGCCTTACACCCTGTTCTTGTGTATTGGTTTGTTTTGTGTTATCCAGTACTTGTCTTTCAATTGCACAGTTCTGATATCTTTTTCATATTTGGTCCTCATATGGACATATGGACATTTTTACTTAGGGGTGTACTCACTTTTGTTGCCAGTGGTTTAGACACTAATGGCTGTTTGTTGAGTGATTTTGAGCGGACATTTACACAGTTCTACAAACTGTACATTTACTACTTTACATTGTAGCAAAGTGTAATTTCTTCAGTGTTGTCACATGAAAAGATGAATACAATATTTACACAAATGTGAGGGGTGTACTCACTTTTGTAAGATACTGTATATATATATATATATATTACAGGTTATTGCAGATAATATATTTTGTTGTTACTGATTCACATTGTGGATATAACCATATTCTTGTTTTGTATCTCTGGGATCTTTATCATTTTTTTAAAGAATTCCAACTATAAAAGGGACCTACTGGAATTCAGACAACTGTGTAAACCAAAGCTCAGTTTTACTGCCGTTATGATGGTGACACCAAAAGGTTCCTTCTTCCCATGTGCCGAAGTGACATTTCTGTCAAGGACACCCATTCATTTCCTATATATGTTAGGTCAAATTCCACATGGAAGCATATTTGTCCGCGTTGTTTGCTGTCAATGTACCAGTTTACTGTATGTTATTGTAGATCAGTTAGATAAATAATGTGTGGGTGGTTTTGTGAAATAATATACTTTCTCCAATAAAGTACAAGGAATTTAGATCTCAGGTCAAGTTGCGTGTTAGATATAATGAAATGCCAATGTGATCTGTAATATTCTTTTTATTCCACAGGAATATACACATTTTACATTCAAATTTCTTGCTTGTGTGACATAATGTGGCCAAACCTTGCCATTTTGTGTGTTGGGAGAACAACTGATTTTAGATGTTTTTGAGTAGTGAAAAATATGTAGGGGTCAGTATACTTTGTGTATTCAATGGGGCCACACACACACACATATACTATATGTATATGTATATATAAGCCTTGTGTTTTATTCCTCACTAAGTAGAAGCATGTTTAGGCTGTCTTTTGGCCGGATGAATTTTCTATTGAAATCAACACATGTTGTAAATTTGCACTGCCTGTCAAGATACATAATAATGGACAACATCACACATAGGCACAAATGTACAGTATGGTTCATTGTCTTGTGTTTTTACATATATTAACATGCATTTAACAGCACTTGTTGATATGAGTTTTGTTTCGATAAATGTCTAAGGCCAGCTGTATACACTTATATTTCTCTTATTCAGTCTGCAGATCGAATGCAACAAAATCAATAGGTTCCTCAGTCCACCCTAAACAGCATGGGTGGAGGAATCTCCACTGCTAGCTATTGTATTCTGACAGCCATGACACCGGTGACTGCTTGAATACACAAACAGGGACTGCATCTGATAGGATACCTTCTCCGTTCGACTGATAATTTGCATCAGATATTCCCAAATGGGCCATACGTGGCTTGAAATTTGGATGATTCCTGTTGAACCGTTTGAAATCTGAGCCATGTATGGTCAACTTAAGGCTTCTCCTGGCTGGTATGTTGGACCAGCATTGGGTGGGATGCTGTCCATTAAAAAAATAAAACTATATATATATATATATATATATATATATATACACACACACACATGCGCGCACACACATCCCCCAGGACTCTGTGCAGGCCAGTCAAGTTTCTCCACCCCAAACTTGCTCATCCATGTCTTTATGGACCTTGCTTTGTGCACTGGTCCAAATCATTTGGTGTTGGGGGATTATGGTGTGGGTTATTTTTCACGGGTTGGGCTTGGCCCCGTAGTTCCAGTGAATTGAACTCAAGGCGTCCGCATACCAAGAAAGTTTGGAAAATTTAATGATCCCAACTTTGTGGGAACCGTTTGGGAATGGCCCCTTCCTGCCCCAACATGACTGAGCACCAGTGCACAAAGCAAGGTCCATAAAGACATGGATGAGCGAGTTTGGGGTGGAGGAACTTGATTGGACTGCACATAGTCCTGACCTCAACCCAATAGAACACCTTTGGGATGAATTAGAGTGGAGACTGTGAGCCAGGCCTTCTCGTCCAACATCAGTGCCTGACCTCACAAATGTGCTCCTGGAAGAATGGTCAAACATTCCCATAGACACTCCTAAACCTTGTGGACAGCCTGCAAAGGGTGGGTTAACTCAATATTGAACGTTACGGACTAAGACTGGGATGCCATTAAAGTTATATATATATATATATATATTGCATTGGGCGCAGGATTAGCAGCTAGCACTGTATGAACATGTCCATAATGTGTGCTTCCTACTAATCTGCCCAAAAAAGTATTTGCTTTTCATACAAATGTAATAATTTGTGTTGCAATTAGAAACCTAAATGTGTTTAGCATGTGCATGGCACCATTTAGTAGCATTACATGTATTTTATTACAGTGCACATTAACACAGCTCCGTGCCATCAGTGTAACTGCGGTCTACTATGTGACTAAAGTCAGTCATGCATAGTGTGTTTTGCATGCAAGGCAGTGTAATTTAAGAATGAAGAAAACGCTAGAGAGTATTTCCAGCGTAAGCATGTGTAACAAATTACAACCTGGCAGACACTCAAAATGAATACAGTCTCTAAGAATTTTGGCCCTTTCTTGTTTTCTCATTTTTTTTTTCATATCTTGGGTGCACTCCTTCCCCAGTCTTACAATAACAAGCAGAGGACCTGCTTGCGTTGCTGCTCCTTCCCACTCAGGGGAGGGCCTCTAAAGCCCACACTAGTGACACCAAAAACTTCAGTCAATGTGCATTCATGTCATCAGCCTCGCCCCCCACCCCCTGGTGCCTGAAACTGGAGCTAAACAGTGCAAACAACAACCATCCTTTGAATAGCCACTGGCTTGCTCTTTCAGGAACTAAGAGGGCAAAATATGTTCATTAAAAATAAAACCCACCAACATTGGTATACTATTTAAGGAGAGTTGTGTGACTTTTATGAAAGTGATCCTTACAAAAAAGCATTGCCCTATAAATGATTTATTTTACCCGTTTTTTGCCAGCTCACAATCACTGAAGAGTCGTGCAGAGTACACATATATATTTCTTGTAGATAGGAGCATTATTTTGATGTGGCAGTGCGTATTTAGTGAATTCTCAGTAGAAAAAGTCTTTAAGGTTTAAGAAATGTCTTCAAATCGCTCAGGTGGGAACGGAGCCTATGGGTCGCTCGCTGTGTGATTGTGTAAACGGAGCCTTGAGGTCGTTCGAATGAATCGCTGCGTGAGCGGAGCTTTGTAGTCATTCATATAAAAGCACTGCGCGAACGGAGCCTTGGAGTCATTCATATACAGCACTGCGTGAACGGAGCCTTTGGGTCGCTCAGATGAAACGCTCTATGAATGAGGAAGAGTCCACAAGTCTGGCTAGCATTGTCTGGTGACTATGGGTAGTTTAAAAGCACTTGGCAATACCACTTTTGTAGATTTTATTTAAGATAATCGAATCGTACTGATTATTAAGTTAACTGAAATTACTAAAGTCATCTCACACATTTCCAAATTTGTTCAGGATTATCGTAGTCTTCTGAGACAGGTGGAGCATTCACTCGAGCAAGCTGTAGAAGCCATGGTCATTGGCATGACATTAAGTGACAAGTGACAATTCTCAGCCGCTTAGTTGGGGGATCACCAGTGCAGTAAAACTTCACACAGACTAGCAAATCTTTCATACCACTGAGGACCGCTCTTCCTTGTAATCTGTCATTACACTTCACAATAGTCGCGCGTCGGCGTGCACAAGATTACGCTAGATTCACACTAAAACTGGCCAATACACAGAACTCCTGTTCCTGATGTACTGGCCAAACTTTGGGCCATGGATGGCCTTGTCGGCACCCTCCTGCCTGACATCCTTCAATCTGAAAATCAAAGGAGCCAGATATTAATTGTCAGCAGAACAGTGGCTGCATCCAGTCAGATGTAGCCAATGTTTAGGTATTCTAACAGCCTCAGGTTCTGGCTGTCAGAATACAATAGTAGCTTAAAGTGGTTGTCAACTCGTGACAACCACTTTCACCTAGAGGTAAGCCCTATAATGAGGCTTACCTGTAGGTGCCCTGCACGGTTCAGGAGATATACAGTTTCCTAGATGTGCGACGGCAGTGAACGGCCTCCGTGCCGTTTCTTCACTGTGATCGTGCCATGAATGGAGGCTCCCACGTGGGAGTGACGTCACACAACTCCGGCCAGTCACAGAGTCGGAGAACGTTGCCCCGGAAGGAAGAGGGGCAGAGAATGGATGCTGCCAGCACAGGGGACAGCGCTGGACGTCGCAGGCTTCGTTTGCAGGTAAGTGGCACATAATGGGTTAATATTCGATGCATAGTAACCCATTATGCTTCTACTTTACAGGGGAATGTAGAGGAAGTAAACCCAATTTGGGTTTACTTCCTCTTTAATACGTGTTTTTTGCAACTCTGTTTTAAGATGCGTCTTTAATGCAATTCGTGATGGGTTTCTATTCCTAACCAAGAGTGTTATAATGACCATCACCAAAAAAAAAAAAAAACTGAAGCTGGATACACATTATACAACTTTTGTTCAATTTCTTTTAGATTTACCTTCAACTATGTAGTGCAAGGGCATACCTGATTGCATACAAATTGAAAGTGTTTAGGTGTGACCTCATCTTATATGGTTTTGGTAAATCTAAAGGAAAGTTGTGCAAGAAAATTGTATAAATGTTGTATAGTGGGTAAAGGAAATCAGACAACAAAAGTTGTATAGTGTGTATGGGGTCTTAAGCCCCATACACACTATACAATTTTCTGTAGACTTTTGTCTTCAGATTTACCAAAACCATATAATATGAGATCAAACCTTAAGAGTTTCAATTAGCATGCAATCAGGCAGGTCCTTACACTACATGGTTTTGGTAAATCTGAAGACAAGTCTACAGAAAATTGTATAGTGTGTATGGGGCTTTAGACTTGACCTTTTTGTGGCCAGTGCATGTCAACGTGCTGCTTATGAGTGCAATAATACCATAAATAACAATGCCAAGCTTCTACACGATAATGTGCAGTAAAACGCAAAGGTGTAAACAGGACCTTATTTTTTATCAAAGAATCTGTGTTTTAAATCGATTGTGCTGAATCTCTTTCGCAGATCAGATATCGTTGCTTAATAGTCGGATCGCTTGCGAAATATGGAAACTAACCCTAGGAAATCTATACTTTTAACGCAACTATCACGATAGGATTGTAGTACCAGAAAAAAAAGCCTTGACTAAAGCAATGCCAAATTCCATCGCCCACATGCAGCATGGTAGTAGTTGTTTTTTGCGTGTGATGAGAAGCAGATGAAACCCTAAAATCTCCATCTACTAATATTAGAATGTATTAGCAGCTTATTGGAATTCTGTGATGTTGTAGTATGGAGGAATATGTGTTCCTTTCTCTGCGATGAATGGATACATGTGACACAGCAAATGTAAACACAGGCATGATGCATTATAGTTAGCAAGCAGCTCAGCTTACCTCTCTCCGCATGCAGCTGATTGGTAGTGAGTCAGTGCAGCTTGTGATAAATAGGAATAGATCGCCTTGTTTCTTGGACGATCAAGAGTGCCAGTATTACCCATCCTGCAATGGTTGTACTGGATGCCATCCCATGGCTTCCTCCAAACGTCTGCTTTTCTGGGAAGCGCTCGGATGATGTGTTGTGGATGCTGCACTTGTTGGAAGCTTCACCTCTCGGGTGCAGGCATGGTAGATGAATTGTCGATGGAGGGTCAGGAGAGTCCTAGCTGGGAGCTCTGCTGTCTTTTCTATGCAGACCAGTTTGTCTTCTGACTTCCAAAGTTCCACTTGTTTTTGTTGGAGGGGGAAGGGAGAGGGAAGAGAGTGGCAGGCAAACTCAGCACAGAGAGCTCTCCCTCATCTTTCTCTCCCCCTGTGGGCCCCTTGCCGAGTGTTTTTATTGATTGCAATCACTGAAGGCTAGCTGGCTCTCTAAAGAAACACTGTGTAATGTGTTCTTTCCTGGCTTTCATTAAACAGAGTCAATGCACACTGTGGTCATGCTGACTGGCACCCTGCCTACGCTCTGTTACAGCTCTCAGCAGCAGAAGGCTGGGTGGGAGGGAGTCCCATATTTTCTTTCAGTGGGTTTGCAGAGGTGAAGTCAAGGAGGGACTTTGGCAGGATTGGGATCCTCCCCTCCCAAAACCGCTCAGGATGCTTATAGTCCTGGCTTGCGTAGGAATGGTGCTTTTGTGGTCGCATTTGTCCCTGGAATGCATGGAGCATAGTGGGACTTGTAATGTAGAAGCCTGCACTGTGCTACCTTGTGTAGAACAAAATCACCGTATACACCAGTCTGATTGCAGCTGGTATTTTATTGGCATTAGGGTAACTCTGCCAGTTATTTATTATTTCTTAAGCTGGATACACACTATACAACTTGTGTTGCTTGATTTCCTTTAGATTTACCAAAGCCATGTAGTGCAAGGGCCTGCCTGAATGCATACAAATTGAAAGTGTTTAGGTTTGACCTCATATTATATGGTTTTGGTAAATCTAAGGCCCCTTTCACACGGGCGGATCGGATCATTCAGGTCCGCCTGTCAGTTTTTCAGGCGGACCCAAACGGACGCTCCATTGCTCTCTATGGAGTGATGGATGTCAGCGGTGACATGTCCACTGACACCCGATCCGCTCCGATCCGCCAAAAACAGACGGATGGAAAACCCTATTTTCCATCCGCCTGGCGGATCGGATTGGATGAACACGGACACACGGTCCGTGTTCATCCGATTCTCCATAGAGGAGAATGGAGCTGTGACATGACGGAGTGCAGAGACTGTCCTGTTATCCGCCGGCTCAGCGGGGATCAACGGATGGATCCCAGCTGAGCAGCGGAGCCTGTCAAAATGGGCTCCGCTACTGTGAAAGAGCCCTTAAGGAAATAATCTAAAGAAAGTTGTATAGTGTGTTTCCAGCTTTACAGGTATTTATATAGGATCAACAATTTGCATAACATATTACATACATTTTCATCAGTCCCTGCACACACGCTTACAATCGATAGTCAAAAAAGAGAAAAAGGAGGCGGACTTTTAAAGCTGCCACTGTGATACCGAACAGGAAAAACAACAAAGCTTACATATATTTAAAAACCATGTTGATTAAATGACATTAAAATGTTGCAATATAAGAAAGATAAAGAAAATGACAAAACATTAGTGCATGGAATGAATACAGTTCCAAATGGAAACTCGTCTGGAAGGCCCACAAATGATGTCCAAAAAGGATTTCTAAGAAACTCCTTAGTAATTGAAGGCCAAGCCACCGAAATGCTATGTTAGCACCAGAGGATCACTATGCGTTTCGCCGATAGCTTCATCAGGGATCCTAATGATTACTAGAAGGGTACATTGCAATTAGTACTGGATCTATATATTCATTAACTTCGCAAAAAATCATCTCATGTACTGGTTATTAATATTAATTATTGATTATAAGTTAAAGAAAAAGGAAAAAGAAAAGATGGGAGCAAAAAAAGGGCTCTGGAAAAATGCCCAACGACCTTTGAAATGTTTGCAAATTCATTAAAAATAAAAATCGAAAAAAATCACATGTAAAGAATTATTCACAGCCTTTGCCATGACACTCAAAATTGAGCTCAGGTGCATCCTGTTTCCACTGATCATCCTTGAGATGTTTACCGAACTTGATTGGAGTCCACCTGTGGTAAATTCAATTGATTGGACATGATTTGGAAAGGCACACACCTGTCTATATAAGGTCCCACAGTTAACAGTGCATGTCATAGCACAAATCAAGCCATGGATTCCAACAAATTGTCTGTAGACCTCCCAGACAGGATTGTATCGAGGCACAGATCTGGGGAAGGATACAAAAACATTTCTGCAGCATTGAAGGTCTCAGTGAGCACAGTTGCCTCCATCATCCGTAAATGAAAGAAGGACTCTTCCTAGAGCGGACCGCCCGGCCAAACTGAGCAATCAGGGGAGAAAGGCCTTAGCCAGGGAGGTGACCAAGAACTCGATGGTCACTCTGACGGAGCTTCAGCATTTCTCTGTGAAGAGAACAACCATCTCTGCAGCACTCCACCAATCAGGCCGGTATGGTAGAGTGGCCAGATGGAAGCCAGTGCTCAGTAAAAGGCACATAACAGCCCGTCTGGAGTTTGCCAAAAGGCACCTGAAGGACTCTCAGACCACGAGAAACAAAATTCTCTGTTCTCTGGCCTGATGAAACAAAGATTGAACTCTGTGGCCTGAATGGCAGTCGTCATGTATGGAGGAAACCAGGCACCGCTCATCACCTGGTCAATACCATCCATACAGTGAAGCATGGTGTTGGCAGCATCATGCTGTGGGGATGTTCTTCAGTGTCAGGAACTGAGAGACTAGTCAGGATCGAGAGACAGATGAAAGCAGAAATGTACAAATGCATCATTGATGAAAACCTGCTCCAGAGCACTCTGGACCTAAGCACGCAGCCAAAATAACAAACGAGTGGCTAAGGGACAACTCTGTGAATGTCCTTGAGTGGCCCAGACTTGAACACGATTGAACATCTCTGGAGAGATCTGAAAATGGCTGTGCACAGACGTTCTCCATCCAACCTTTAGCTTGAGAGGCCCTGCAAAGAAGATTGGGAGAAACTGGCCAAAAATAGGTGTACCAAGCTTGTGACATCATACTCAAAAAGGCTTGAGGCTGTAATTGGTGCCAAAGGTGCTTCAACAAAGTATTGAGCAAAGGATGTAAATACTTGATGACATTAGGATCTTAGACCACTGTAGCGGAGCGGAGAATACACTGCAGGGGCCAGTCTAGCGTCGGGTAAGTAAATCTTATTTAACAAGTCCCCTAGACCTAAACAAGCAATTAGCCCCTGCAATGCAGGCACAGCCCCACCACAAGGGATAATTTTTATGTTTCCCAGGGTTGGGCTTTAAGAGCCTTTTTTTTTTTTCTAATAAATTATTTTATTTCAGTAGTGGTTATTTTAAATCCCTCACAATGGCTCCTTTTTCTGCTTTCCTTGAATAGAAGCCTAATAGAACCCGAAAGGTAATACTATCTGGGACGTAGTAGCATTTGAGCCAATGAAAATGCAATGTCTGGTCTTCAGTCAACATAATCTTCCAATAAATTGCAAATTGACTGCATGCAAATAAAAACAGCATATCTGTGTGACTATAATTATTGTACATTATTTATATAGCGCCCACAGTTTGCGTAGTGCTTCATAAAGTAAAGGGATTACAGTTCGATACAAGAGTGTTCACAGGGCCCTGCTCTTGAGAACTTACCATCTAAAAGGGGGGGTCATGTGAAAAAAAAGATAATAATTGTGAGGGATAAGCTGATGAAGAAAGTAGAAGCTTCTTTTATTTGGTGGAGGTGGGATAGGCCTCCCGGAGAAGATGAGTCTTCACCTAAGACCCCCTTCACATATGGGTGATTTGGAATCTTGGGCAGTTTTGCTGTAATTCCGCCCATAATTCCAAATTGTGGCAAGATGCCTGTTTGGGTGCCATTCATCTGGAATGGCACCCCAAACGCAGTTTGATTTTGCCACGATTGTCAAGCTATGGAAAGTGCAAGAATCGTGGCGAAACGCAAGTCCAAAATTGCTCCTGGCTCAGGACCAGACTTTGGTCCTTGAGCTTCGTTGGAGTGACAGCCAATACAAGTGAATGGGCTGCCCCCCTCTTTCCCCCCCCTTTTCTTTTCTTTTCTCACCCTTCCCCTCCCTCTTTTCCCCTCTACTTCCCCCTCCCCAATTATCCTTTCCCTTCCTTCTCTTTCCCTCCCCCTTTTCCCTTCCCCTCCCTCCCCCTTTTCCCTTTCCCCCCTCCTACATTACATTTTTCAGATAATTTTTCCTTCTGACCCTCCTTACATAACCCCTCTCTGCTGATGGGGGGCATTGGTTTTATACTCCGCACTCCTGGTGGGACCGGATGCACGGGTAAGCCAGCTACTAACTTCCCCCATTTATGTCCAGTAATCTCTCCTGAGGAAGTGGATTATATTCCATGAAACATGTAGAGACCTACCGATATTCATGCCTTGGAATCACAATGCCATCCCCCTAAATTGGGGAATTATGCATTCTGGTGGCCATCTGTTTTTAATGTTCATGTTTGTAATAACCTAGATACTTTTTATTCTTATGTATCAATACATTTTTCCATCTTATAAAACATTCTTTGTTTATTCCACTGTAATGGTGCCGTAATAGTCCATCTTTTTCTAAAGCTTCTCATTCCCCTTGTCTTTTGGGTATCAGTTGGGGACTGGTTTACCCGTATCTCTTTGCAATATACAGGTAACAAGCTGAGATTAGGATTACTATATTTAAGAGAGTGCTCCTAATTTCAGCTTGTTACCTGTATAGAAGACATTTGGGAGCCAGAAATCTTGCTGATCGAAAGGGGAGCAAATACTTATTTCACTCATTAAAATGCAAATCAATTTATAACTTTTTTGAAATTCGTTTTTCTGGATATTTTTGTTCTTCTATCTCTCACTGTTAAAATAAGCCTACCATTAAAAATTATAGGCTGATCATTTCTTTGTCAGTGGGCAAATGTACAAAATCAGCAGGGGATCAAATACTTTTTACCTTCACTGTATGTGCAACATACATTTCCATGTGAGAATTACGCTAACCAAATCCCGAGCGTTCCCCCTATGTGTAGTGTGAATGGGGCCTAAGACCCTTTTCACACTGAGGCAGTTTTCAGGTGTTTTAGCGCTAGAAATAGCACCTGAAAACTACCTCCCATTCAGGGCAATGGGTGCTTTCATACACGGGTGGTGCGCTTGTGGGACGTTCGGAAAAGTCCTGCAAGCAGCATCTTTGGGGCGGGTTGGGAGTGCTGTATACAATTTTCCATACTAACCAGCCTTAAAGTGGTTGTAAAGTTAACTTTTATTTTTCTAAAATAAAAAAGATGGCATGCTTACTTGCTTTGTGCAATGATATTGTACAGAGTGGCCCCATATCCCCTCTTCTGGTGTCCCCCACTGGCACTCTTGGTTCCTGTTTGTGCCCCACCATAGGAAGCTGCTTCCCATGGGGCTGCACATGCGGGCTCCCTCCCGAGCTAGACTGTGGGCCTCCATTGACACACACACAGCGTGGCCTAGCCCCCTCCCTGCTCTCTGCTAACAGGATTTGGTTGACACCAGTAGGAGCCAATGTCTCCTGTTGCTGCATCTCTGTCCTGTGAATGCAGGGAGAGAGCCATGATGGGCAAAATGCTGGATTGGGTGAGGACTCAGGTAAGTATTTAGGAGGTGAGGGGGCGATGCTGGTACTGGGACATTTTTTACTTTAATGCAGAGAATGCATTAAGATAAAACATGTCTAGCCTTTACAACTACTTTAATTCTAAGACTGGCTATAAATTAATAGCATTTTTAAGAATCATATCTTGATGCAGTGGTGCATGTCAAAGCAAAGCTACAAGAAGTGCTGACTTTCCAGAGCTCTAACCAATAGCATTTCAGGACATAATAGATGGTGCACAAACCCAGCATCCTTTTCCTTTGTCATTTAGCAGCTTTTTGCTCCTTGCAAGCCAGGTGCTGGCTGCACTTGAGAAGGTGAATGTATGTTGTGATTGCCATTATCAGTACTGAGTGATGTTCTTTCTAAACACACTAAAAATTGAGCAGCATCTGGGGGTTCCTTGTGTTCCATATAGCATTTAGGCTATACTGCCATTAGTCATCATGTCTGTTGTGGTTTTTAGTATAAAGGTACATTCCACTGCCCAACAGAAGGCAATGTGCACCAGACTTAAAGGACAAATGAACACTGTGTCACTGTGTACTTTCTCACAGACTTACATAAAATGGAGAGTCTCAGGAGATGGCCCTATACAAGTCTTTAAGGACACATTGTGTAGGCCTTTGCTGGTGTTGAAGATGCTCAGAGTAGGTAAAGAAGCAGCTATGGTCCATTTCTAGTATAGTTTAACACTATGGGCTAAGTAAGGGCTAAAAGTACTCTTTCACTTTAAACAACAACAGATAAACCCGGTTAGTGAACTGCTAATGCTGTCTAGGAAACATTGCAAGTGTGCCAAAATCGTCTAGTCAATGTTATAAATATTCTTAATTTGATTTACATTTCTTGTGAACCCTTAAAGTGGTGGTAAACCCTCCTATCATTTTCAGCCAAGGAAGCTGCCATCTTGGCCTCTGTTTAATCTACAACTGCCATGATGCAGCACATGTGATCAGCTATGACACCAGCCATTGGATGGTTTGACAGTTTGGTTTAGAGCACAACCAATGGGAGTGTTACATTTCCGGCACATGCCGGAAATGTGACTGGTTTTTAACCTGTTAAATGCATGGGTTTACTACCGCTTTAACTGGGCTTGCTACCTTTTGGTCCAAGGAAAACCGAATGGATGGAGTATACTAGAATGGATGGTACTGGGGTGCACGATGAGTGCCCGAGCCTAGCGTGAACTGGGGAACATAAATCAAAGCAAAAGTGACCACATCAGACTCAGGGAGGCTTAAAAAAATGACACCTAGCGTAAGTGATTATCAAAGAACCAGACAGCAGTTCTGAATTTAAACTTTATGGCTGAAAACTGGATGGGTGGCAACCAAAACACGTTCAACCAAATTGACGAGGTCCTGTACAATGTCTTTTGGGTGAAACCAAAGAATCTTGTCACTCATTCTGCTATGTGCAACCTTAAATCTACATCTCTTTGCATTTAGATGGCTGCTATAGATGGTAATGTTTGAGCAGAGACATGCATAGCCAACCAGGAGACTTATCTGGCTTGGAGGTGGGAATCCTTGGATTACAATCTCATTGGTTTTAGGATAAAGTGTTGTCAGTTCAGCAAGTTGGCAGGGCCAAAACATTTTACTTGGCAAGGTGGTCTGAGAAAACGGCTCTGGGCAGGTTAAAACTGCCACTTTTGTTAAATGTTCTAAAGTGTATTTTTTAATCTGATTGGCAGATATGGTTAATATCTCCACTTTTCCTTTCTTCAGATTTTACATATATTAGCCCAACATTAGTTTGAGTTTTACCATGAACTGCTCTTCAGACATACATATGTTTTGTGTTATTATCCATATATTATAACCAGAGTTAATCCTGCTCATGAGTTCACAGTTTTTTTTTCATTATAGCTTAAAAATAGAGGCTTACATTGGTAATTTCACCCTCAGCTGCTGCCGCCCTATAGAACAACACTATATAGAGCCTGTCAGATCCATCAGTGTGTTTGGCTTTGTCTTCTGTGACATAGCTGATCCTATCCAGCAAGCTGTCACGTGATGCGTTTAAGTGATGTCCAGATAAAGGGCAGCCTATGAAGCTGGAGCTATCCCTGCGCTTTTATAGCCTGACACAGGCACTGAAAACTTTCCCTGGCTGTACCTCCGAATGGGAGGGTTTCTAGAAACATTTGTTCTCTGTTATTTTCACTTCATTTATTATAAAATGAAAATGTTTGTCACTTGGCATTGCTTTGAGATAATCCTGTTGGGGCTAATTTATAGGAACAGAAGCAAAGGATAAAAACATATTTGTGTTGCCCTTAGCAACCGGTTAGGTGAAAGTCTTCATTTTTAGTCCACATTGTAAAAATGATGGCTGGGACCTAAACTGGCCACTCAGGACAACAGAAGCAGCATTGTTTAGCAGCGGACAAATTGCTAAACATACAACAGCAATACATGTTTGTGAACTGTTTTACCTGCCAATTTGTAAAGCTGGCTGTACACATAAAGAATTCTTTGTGCAACCTGCAGACTGCACAAAAGAAATCAAACAGATTCCTTCATTAACATTTAGCAGCGTAGATGCATGGATCTTCTGCTAGGCTATTGTATTCTGACAGCCAGGACCTGTGGCTGTCAGACTACCCAAAGAGTGATTGCAATAGATTGGATGCAGGCACTTTTCAGCCGACAATTTTCCACCTAGTCTCTTCAATAAAAGTCATTTGAGCAATCGACTTTTGTAAAGTGGTGCTAGCATGCTGAATCGGACAATATTTGAGCTTTATATGGCAGCCTATAGTTTTGTGATTCACATTTCTCTGAAAAACTGTAATAGGATATAGGGTCATACATTGTATGAAAATCACAAAACTGTCTGAATTGCAATTCCTATGTGTGGAGTGTAGCTCAATGGTAAATGATCATATGAGTGGAATGGGTAGTCGCGTGACCACTACAAGACACAACATATAAACATAGTGTACACAGCTCTGGTAGCCTACTTCAGTGTTTCTTAACTCCAGTCCTCAAGGTGCACCAACAGGTCATGTTTTCAGGATTTCCCTCATGAAACGGCTGTGGTAATTACTAAGGTAGTGAAACTGATCAAATCACCTGTGCAAAATAATAGAAATCCTGAAAACATGACCCGTTGGTTCGCCTTGAGGAATGGAGTTGAAAAACACTGGCCTACATCCTCACCTCCTTGCATGGCGTTTCCAGGGGCTGGAGTAGGGTTGCCACCTCATCCCTTTAAAACTGAACACATATTAATTCCACAGATTCTGTGGCTGATTAAGGTGGTAATTAAACTTGGTGCCTCATCTGCGTTAAATTAGCCTCAGAACCTGTTCAATCCATATGTGTTTGGGTTAAAAGGGATGAGGTGGCAACCCTAGGCTGGAGTGTCTGTGCCACCACCTCCTGTTTCCGCAATGTGGTGGATACAGGGCCGGCTCTACCACTAGGCGGAGTAGGCGGCCGCCTAGGGCGCACTGCTGCCTAGGGGCGCCTGGCCACTGTTGATCTGTCACTGGCTGCTCTGCATTGATTCATGTAAAAACTGACACTGTCTGACTGAGATAATGAGATTGTATTATCACATGCCATTTACAAATGTAAAAATAGTAGAAATAGTGACTGATCTAATACCCCCCCTCCGCCCCCACCACCCATGAGGCTGTATTTGATAGGCACACGTGAAGCTGTATTTGATGACCA
>BLSH010328665.1:1969432-1987452 GCA_018402905.1 Glandirana rugosa
TATAGTTGTCCAGTCTCCTCCTTCTTCTTAGATAGGGGATGTTGCGAGTATAAAGGTAGAGAAGAAGGAGAAAAGTAAAGAAAAGAGTTGTTATGAAATGGATAGCTCATAGAGTCGGCTTCTTCTCATGTGGGATGGGAAGGGGACGAGTGTTGAGGGGGAAAGGGCACTTATGAAGATGATGGGAAGGTAGGTCTCCGTATTGATCTTGGAAGTCCCGGGGCCACGTTCTTTATTACTTCCCGGGGGGACTGGGGCCGGGAAGGGAGAAGGGTGACTAGGACCCCGGGAAATGAGGACAACACCCATACTCGATAGGTAAAGTATTGTTGAGAAAAGAAATGAAAAGAGGAAGAAGAGATGGAAATATGAGCGTTGTAGGGGATAGATTCTTCTTCCTCCTCTGACCTGTTGATATGCTTTCAGCCTGCTTCACTGGAAGAGCAGTTGGGAGTATTCAGGCGTTGTTTGAAAATGATGCCAACAGGACCAGGTCTTTCGATATTTAGTGGAAGTGTGCTTTGCTTGGTGTACTAGTTCCTCCAGCTCTGCTACTTTGTTTATGCTCCTGATCCAATCCGCGGTGGAGGGGTGGTGGTGTCTGATTTTCATTTTGCTGAAATACACATTTTCGCTGCGTTAAGTAGATGTAAGGAAAGGGAGAGATGGCAGTGTTTTTTGGGGATGGACTGCTAGTAGCTTTCTTAAAGTTACAATCAACACTCTCATTAGGATCTGTCTTTAGCATTTACACACTGGAGATGAATGATACTTTAAAAGCTTCAACAAAGTTTGCTGAAAGCTCTGCAAATGATTTGCCAAAGCTTGCTGTTCACACTGCTCTTATATAAGTTGAAGCCCGTGTGAAACAGTCCTAAAGCCCCGTACACACGATCAGGTAATCGTACGGAAAATACCGCTTTCGAAGTGGTCGTACGATAATCTTTAGTACAGAGCTTTCGAGAGCTGATCATGACCGTTTATCCGATGTTTTCCGTCCGGACATGATCGGATATGCAAAAAGAATTTTCTCGCACAGTGCCCGATCGTACAATTTTCGTTTCATCAATACAGCTGTCTTTCGGAAATGCAATACAAATACACTACAACACATCACTTATGATTTTTTATTCTGTCGTGCGAGAATTTTCGTGACTAAAGTAAACTCTTCTGATTCGATCTGAGATTAGCATGCGAAAAAAAACGGACAATCATTCGCCCGATAATCTCATTGTGTGTACCGGCATTAGTGTTCGGCTTGGATTCCACTCTAACCACTTAACGTGAATCACCGTATATAAACGGCGGCTCCTTTATGTCCATGTATCGGGGTATAGCCTGCAGCTGCAGGCTGTATCCCAGTACTGTTTTTTAGAGTGGCCGGTCGGCTATCTGGCGATAATGGCCGATCCGGCTCGGCCGTTATCCCGGGGGGGCGGGAGGGGACATCACCCCCTCCCGCCGCATTCCGCTGCTCTTCTCCAGCCTCCCATCCCACCGGGAAACCGGCGCTATGTTCCAGCGCGTCCGCCGGCTAGAAGGAGACCTGAAGGAAGCCGGAATCACCTCCGATCGGAACTCGTTCATCAAATTCTGGAACCGATGTCACAATGTCACTTCCGGTTTACTCGGCGGCCAACGGAGCCGGTTTTAAAAAACTGACAGTATTCTGTGAAGTGTAAAGGAGGGATGGGGGGGGTCTTTTAGACCCCCCATCCCTCCATACAGAGTACCTGTCAACATATATTACTATCACAAGGGATGTTTACATTCCTTGTGATAGCAATAAAAGTGATCAGAGTTTTTTTTTAAAGGAACAGTGCTAAAAAAATATATAAAAAAAAATCAATACATTTTTAAAGTGCCACCGTCCCTGCGAGCTTGCGCAGCAAAGAAAACGCATACATAAGTTGCGCCCCCATATGAAAACGGTGTTCAAACCACACATGTAAGGTATCGTCGCGATCGCCAGAGTGTGAGCAATAATTCTAATAAAATACATCCTGCACCTGGTAACCATTAAAAATTTTTAAAGCGTCGCCTATGGAGATTTTTAGGTACCGGAGTTTATCGCCATTTTGCAAATGTGCACAATTTTCAACCATAGCATGTATGGTATCTATTTACTTGGCGTAACATCCTCTTTCACAATATACAAAAAAATTGGGCTAACTTTACTGTTGTCTTATTTTTTAACTCAAAAAAGTGATTTTTTTTCCAAAACAAAAGACCGCTGCGCAAATAGCATGTGACAAAAAGTATTGCAACGATCGCCATTTTATTCTCTAGGGCGTTTGAAAAAAATATATATAATATTTGGGGGTTCTAAGTAATTTTCTAACAAAAAAAAATGTTTTTAACGTGTAACCAGCAAATGTAAAAAAGGGCTCCGTGGGTAAGTGGTTAATTATGGCAGACACAACTTCCCAGGCCCCTCCATAAACCTTTCATCATTTAATGGAAGAACTAAGGATTTTTCTGTCCTGGAGTTTTCAGAAAAGAGCATGTAAAAAGGTAAGCAGCAATCTTGAAATATTTTTATTTTATGCTATGTGGATAAAAACATAAAAAAATTACGTATGCTTTAAACCTATTTGGTCTCAAAACTATTTTAAGAAGTAAAGAATCTTTCACAAAATTAATTATAACATTTTTTATTAAAAAAAAAAAAAGTTCAGCATAAACAAGTCGAGCAGAAAAGCCTCTAATGGGTTTCTGAAAATGCCAGCTTTAAAAATAGAGGGCTTTGTACCTCCTGACTGAAGGAAAAGGTCTCTTTCAAACATTGCATGCATGAGTAGGAGGAAAAGTGTTCATGGAAAGACAGAGAGAGAGCTGTCAGTATTGTGCGCTTTGCTTTTCCTTTCTCTGTTTAAACATGAACATTGGGGCGGCAAATATTGCCACTGCTGAGCGTCTTCAGGTAACGCGCTCAGAATGATGGTCATCTCCTCACAGCGGGCGCACCGCTTCATGTTCTGCAAACAGAGAATCTCCTTTCCTATTTTCCTTATTATTTCTCCAGCCCTTCCACAAAGAAAGTCTGTTTAACCAAGCATACAAAATGCCATAATTCATGTCATGCTGGCCTGGTTACCTTTCAAGACTCCGCAGCTATAAAATTTTAAACAAAGGCCTGAAAATGGGCATCGGAGGTTTTTGTTCCTTGGGGACGCAGTGCTGCTTTGTAGATTTCTTTTTTTTAAAAAATACAAGAATTAACCTTAAAGCTTCACTTTGAGTTCCTTCACACTAACTGTGTTGATCTGCTCAGATCAATGCAGACTCAATGCTAGGACGCGTAGGGGTTGATTTACTAAAACTGGAGAGTGCAAAATCCGGTGCAGCTTTGCTTAGAAACCAATCAGCTTGTAGGTTTTAGGCCCCTTTCACACCGGCTTTCCGATCAGGTCCACCTGTTAGTTTTTCAGGTAGACCTGATTGGACGCTCCATTCGACCCCTATGGGGCAGCGGATGTCAGCGGTGACATGTCTGCTGACACCCACTGCTATCTGATCCGATCCTCTCCGCCAAATCCAGACGGATGGTGGTCCTATTTTCCATCTGTCTTCCGGATCGGATGAAAACGGACAGGCGGTCCATTTTCATTCAAGTTCCCCATAGAGGAGAGCAGGACTCTGATAGGTCCGTCTCAGCACAGTGAGCGGAGACAGAGCTGTCATCCGCCTGCTCAGTGGATCGATCCGCTGAGCAAGGCGGAGTCTGTCAAACGGATCCACCCGTGTGAAAGGACCCTTAGGCCCAATTCACACTAGTGCGTTTTTGATCCATTTTGCAGTTTGCAGAAATGCAGGGAATTTTTTTAGCATGGGTTTCTATGGAACATGTTCACATCAATGTATTTTTGTGCCTCTGCATTTTTGGAAAGGGTCAGGGACTTTTTTCCTGCAAAAAGCAGCGTTTTGTATGTAATAGACTTCAACGGGCATGCAAGAAAACCGCAAGTGCTGCGTTTTTGATGCATTTTTACTGCATTTTTGCCACGATCTGCGGTTTAAATCTGCCTAGCAACAAAATTTTCCCCAACAAAATTATAAAAAAAAGAAAAAACGGAAAAAGCAAATCGCTGCAAAATCACGGTAAAAAAAAGTGGTAAAAACGCCTAAAGCACAGCAAAAAGTAGTGCAAAAACACTGAAAAGCAAAATGCATTAGTGTGAATCGAGCCTTATTGTCAAAGCGTAATTGAACAAGCTGAATTAGAAACTGGTTGGCTATCATGCACAGCTGCAGCAGATTTCGCATTCTCCAGTTTTAGTAAATCAACCCCATAGAAAGCAATTGCTGTAGTGAGCTGCAGTGCCATGCCGGGCCATGCTATGCCTCTGGTGCATTGACCTAAACCCTTTCGCTGTCAGAGCCGTTTTTTATTTTTTGCACACCTGCTTAAAAAATTATTTTGAAAAGTACATAAAACCCACAAAACATTATATATTTTTGGAAAGCAGACACCCTAGAGAATAAAATTGTAGTAATTCCAATTTTTATGTCGCACGATATTACCGAAAAGGTCTAGGAAACTAAAAATTTCAATAAAAAAATACACTAAAGTTCATTTTAGGGCCCACAAACACAACCTATTAAATGTTCTTTTGTAAAATTTGAAAGACGAGGTTGCACCGAGTAAATAGATGCCCAACATGTCTAACCTTAAATTTGCCCGCGCCCGTGAAATTGCAACAAACTTCAGAACACCATTTTCCAGAGACGACACTTTAAAAGCCCCCTATAGGTCATCAGTTTAGTTTTACGGAGGAGATCTGGTGCTAGAAACATTTATTCTGGCATGCGCGGTGATATGTAATGTCTATCGCAATTGGCATTTTCATGCGTAGGCACGTGCTCTTACGTTTATACATGCATATATGTGGGGGTGGGGGATTTTATGTACTTGGGTTTAACTTTCATTTTTTTACATTTGAAAAAAATGTTTACTTTTATTTTTTGATCATGATGACTTTTGGGTGACAAGTTCTCTTTAATGAGGCATCTAGGGTCTAAAAGATCCTGGATGCCTCCCCTGTGCTCCACTGAATGTAATGCAATGAAGATCGCCTTGCATTACATTCTTTCCTGGCTATACAGGCTGGGAACACTGAGAGATGGACCCAGAAGTGATGTCAAGCACATTGCTTTCTGGGTCAGCAATAAGGAGGGGAGGGGAGTGGACATGTGTCCGCTCTGCTTCCTTCCCTCTACCAGGTCGCACCCTCTATGTCGGTCCCCGGGCCACAGATGGGCAAGCGGAGCCTGGGATACATGGCAGGGGAGGCTCTGTTACAGGGATGAGTGGAAGCTGAATGCTTCCATCTGGCATGACATCACACATAGGCTCCTATAGCCCATCCATTGTCAGCCTTCTCTCCTCTCCCCTGCAACCACCATTGACTGCCCCAGGGGAGCCGGATCACAAAACCAGACCAGAGCGGGCTGCAAATAGGTTACTATATACAGTACTTTTTTTTTCCAGAGGTTAGTTAGTATAGGTGTTGGGGGGGGGGGGGCGGGAATATTCTGTGATGCGATGGCTGTATTTGTTTCCTTTTTTAGGCTTTTTTTCCTTTATTTTCACCTGGTGATCTGACCAGTAAGTCTGTTGTTTTTTCAACAGAACAAGCTCTCCTGCAAGTGTAACATTTGGAGTGTTGAGATAAACCATTTACTATTGACAGAGATGCTTACAATTATCAGCTTCTGCTTATTCATGTAAAACCTTTATCCCAAAAGGGAAAACAAATAGTTTGCTGTAACTGCGGTGTTAGTTGGAATTTGGCTTCAATTTGTTGGTGTTGCAGACAGATAGTGGGGGGCACTCTGTTTGTTAATGACCATTTCACCAGGTGAAAAAAGAACTAAGGCTGCTTTCACACAGGAGCGTTTTACAGACGCTATTTAGCTAAAAATAGCGCCTGTAAAGCGCCTCAAAAGTTCCCCCCCCCCCCAATCCACCCCAATGTGAAAGCCCTGAGTGCTTCCACACTGGGGCGGTGCGCTAACAGGACATTACAAAAAGTCCTGCAAGCAGCATCTTTGGGGCCGTGAGGGGAGCGGTGTGTATACCGCTCCTCTACCGCCCCTGCCATTGAAATGCATGGCAAGTGCTGCCGAAGCAGCTGCACACCACCTCGGTAGCGCTGAGCGCCGGCACTTTTAATCCCTTTTTAACCCCTTGTGGGGGGTTAAAAGCGCGGCGCGCCCGCCCGCATAGTGGAGCCCTATCGCTGGTAAAACTCTGCTAAAACTAGCGGGGTTTTACCGCGACTGCGGGTACCGCTCCAGTGTGAAAGTAGCCTAGAAAAGAAATCAAATGCTGCCACCAAATCTAATGATTGGTAAGCTGCAATATATTACATTTTTGTTTTGGGTTTAATACAGCTTTAAGGGCTGTTGAAAAATGAAATCAGTTGATTCCATAATGGCAAGATGGAATGCTCTGATTTTTCAGAATTTTCTTACAAAGTTTCCAACAAAATTCTACTAGTGCATGGGCAGCTTTGCTTGTGCCAATACTGAGCAATGGACATGCATGCTTCCTATTCCCATTAGCAATGTGTAGTCCTGCAAAGGAATCAGCTTGGAGGAGGTTAATATTGTAGTATTGTATTTTGACTACATCAATTCAATGAGGAGGGTGGCTAATACACTGAAACCATGTAGGGCGAGCACTGCCACCCTAACAAAGAAAGTGCAAGGGCCATATACTTTACATACAAACGGTATTTAGAATGTAGAGACAATCATGGCTAACCAAACATATTTCTATGTGTGCTGGATAAGGTATTAGATAGAAATTCTATTTACTTTCATATATTTGGATTTAGTTAGCTTTGTTCTGCAGACGACAGCTGCAATCAGTAAGGTGCAGATTCAGTGGGGTGATGTAGTGTTCCAGATTGTTTGTCACTGCTCTTTTCATAAAGTGCCCCCTACCTGCAGCATGGTGGAAGTGCACCACAGAAAAGGATGTTACCCCAGGAGAAGCATGTGCATGATGATGATGTGATTTTACAAACCTGATAGAAAGAGCCAATGAGAAGCAACATTCTTTCAACAAGCACTGAACTTGTATGCACTGACCTAAGGGCCCTTTAAGGCCTCATAGACACGGACGTTTCTTAAAAAATAAACAAAACGTCGGGCCCGACGTCAAGGAAAAAAAATCGGCGTTCTGCATCAGCGTTGGTGAGAGTTAGTGAGGGTCTGCGTCAATAGGCGTTTTTTAACCACTTGCCGACCGCCCGCCGCAGCGTGACGGCGACAAGGTGGTTCGTTATCGCGAACCGCCATCACAGGACGGCGGCCGCGATAACTAGCATTGTGAGCGCGCGCGCGCCGCCGGAGGCGCGCTCGCGTGCTCACTGTGTTCGGGGGGAGCCAGGGAGCGGGTAGGGCGGACTCGATCGCCGCCCGCTTCCCGCGATGGCTCCCCCGCACGGAAAGAACGGAGGTCCGTGTATGTAAACACGGACCTCCGTTCTGTTGAAGGGCGATGATCACAGCCTTCCTGTAAGTGAAAGCTGTGATCATCCCCTTTCCCCAGCTAGGGCAGTCCCTCCACAGTTAGAACATGCCCAGGGAACACAGTTAACCCTTAGAGCGCCCCCTGCAGGTTAACCCCTTCACTGCCAATGGCATTTACACAGTAATCAGTGCATTTTTATAGCACTGATCGCTGTATAAATGCCAATGGTCCCAAAAAAGTGTCAAAATGGTCCCACATGTCCGCTGCAATATCGCAAATAAAAATAAAAACCCCAGAAATTAATTCTCATCATCCGTAAACGCGGCAAATTTTTTCGCAAACCAATCTATAAACGCCAATTGCGATTTTTTTTACCAAAAATATGAGAAAGAATATAAATCGAACAAAACCGATAGAAAAAAAACATTTTTATATTTTTTTTGGATTTGTATTTTAGCAAAAAGTAAGAAGTGTGGGTTTTTTTGCAAAATTGTCGCTCTTCTTTTGTTTATAGCGGCGATCAGAAATGACGCATCAGTGATCAAATACCACCAAAAGAAAGCTCTATTTGTGGGAAAAAAAGAACGCAAATTTCGTTTGGGTACAACGTCGCACGACCGTGCAATTGTCAGTTAAAGCGACGCAGCGCCGAATCGCAAAAAGGGCTCTGGTCCTAAAGTGTGAAATCCTTCCGGGGCTGAAGTGGTTAAAAAAAAATCATCCCTCTGCTATTTTGCAACCTGTTAACGCCGGTACAATATTAGTTGGCGTTTTGCGGCGTCGGCGTCAAAAAATGCCAAAACGTTACAGCCTCAGAACGCGCTGGCCGCGGGTTCTAGTTTAACTCACTAAAGCCGACGCCATCTACAGCTCAAAAACGTTGGTGTTTTTATGGGGCCATTGACTAACATGGAGAGCTGCAAAAAAAAACAGAAAACACCGGAGTCAAAAAACGTCCGTGTGTATGAGGCCTCACTCTGATCTGTTTATGTGCTTTTGGTGTTTAAGAAGTGGAACAAAAACACATGACAAATGTGTCCCTTTAAGGGCCGGTTCACACTGCAGCGATGCGGGAACTCTGTGAATCCACTGCGAGTTCCTGCATCGCATGTCTCCGGGCGGCAGTTCGCACTGCTGTATGCGAACTGTGGGGAGTGGAATACAATGTTAATGACACCCCCAAATCAGTTTGCATATTGCACTGCAAACTCACACAGGAATCAGATCGCATGGTGTGAACCCCCATGCGATCCGATTCTGCCCCTGCAGAAAAAAGTGTCCTGTGCAAGTTTGCTCCGATTGCGATGCAAATTCAGCCATACGGCTAAATTTGCATTGCACAGAGATCGCATATGATCACACTGCAGTGCGGTGCGAATCATATGCAATCTCTGGGATCGCTGCAATGTGAACCAGTCCTTAATCCTATGGAACTCTTTACACCAGTGCGCTGCTGGTGCGGTGCGTTTTTAACCACTTCAGCCCCGGAAGGATTTACCCCCTTAATGACCAGGCCATTTTTTGCAATACGGCACTGCATCGCTTTAACTGACAATTGCACGCTCCTGCGACATTGTACCCAAACAAAATTGATGTCCTCTTTTCCCACAAATAGAGATTTCTTTTGATGATCATTGATCACCTCTGCGGTTTTATTTTTTGGCTATAAACAAAAAAAACAAAATTTTGAAAAAAACAACAATATTTTTTTCTTTCTGCTATAATACATATCCAAAAAAAAATACAAAAAAAAACACATTTATTCATCAGTTTAGGCCAAAATATATTCTTCTTCTACATATTTTTAGTAAAAAAAATTGCAATATTGATTGGTTTACGCAAAAGTTATCACGCCTACAAACTATGGGAAAGATTTACTTTTTTTAAATGTTTTTACTGGTAATGGCAACGATCTGTGATTTTTGCGACATTGCGGCGGACAAATCGGACCCGAAGTGACACTTTTTGGGGACCAGTGACATTGATCAGTACTAAAAAAATTCACTGATCAATGTATAAATGACACTGACAGGGAAGGGTTAACACTAGGGGCAATCAAGGGGTTAACTGTGTTTCCTGGGTGCGTTCTAACTGTGTGGGGGCTTAGCTCACTGGAACACCACAGAGATCACTGTTCCAGATCACTGGGAACAGCAGATCTCCATGACATCCTCTGCCACCCTTGTTTGCCTCTGTGTACCGCAATCATGGGTCACTGGCGGACATAAAGTCCGCGGGCACGCTCCTGCAGCGGGCACGCGCGCCCACAGTGACACATGCATGGACTGCCGTTCGGGTACGGCAGTTCGCACAATAGAGCCAACCTGCCACCGTATATATACAGTGGCTGGTCAGCAAGTGGTTAAAGTTGCTGCATACTACATTTTTGGTGTACATTTAAAAAGCACAACAAAAATGCACCCCCCATTGAAACGAAATAAAAACGCATCAAAAACACACCCACAGTGCATTTTTGGTGCGTTTTTGAGTCACATGTCCAAGTTTCACAGGTGTATGCTAGGACTCAGGAAGCCAGAAACGCAATATTAATTTTTGCAAGGCGCATACCACATTTTTAAGCACTCCAGTGTGAAAGGGCCCTTAGTCTGCTCTGAATTGATATCTTAATGGTTGGATACTGTCCTGGCAGAGAACCCATTGGCTGTTTTTTGTGTGGTATTTCAACAGTACAACCTTCTGGAAGCTACTAAACCGCCGTCTCCTTGCAGTCAATTAAAGCTAAATAGGTGACTGCTCTATTATGAATGTTTCCAACAGTTAGGCCATGTAGAGGTCTGGGCATTGGTACTGATTATTAAAGTGTCACTAAACCCACATCATTAAAACTATCACTAAATTCTGTACATGCTGCTCATAGTCACTATGTGATTAGTTTTCTGTATTCTGCAAAAATCCTGGTTTATCCTGCTGCTCTCTATCTCCCCTTTTGTCCATGTCTCCAATGCAACTAGGGATTTTACAGCCTTTTATATAATATTTTCTTTATTTCTTACTCTATTAATGGGAGACAACTGTACTTATATGTCAATCTCACTGTTTTGTATACCCCCCTTTTTTTATTGAAAAAAAAAATTATTGGAAAAGGGATTTTGCAGAGCAGTGTTGGCAGCGCTGCACATGCTCAGTTTTCAGTGAGTTTCTATGCTAAGAATTTCCTCCATATCAAATCTGAGCATCCCATGTGACTATAGAGTCACACATGTGGGCGTATACACAGTGGTAAGTGACAACCCACGCCCTCCCTCCTCCTTCATGTCCACTAACCAGCTAAACATAATGGGGCGGAATATTACATGTTTATTGATGGAGGCTTTACCTCCCTCTTATTCTAAGACACAGGCCGGAGAAGCGTGACACAGCCTGTGACTGGCAGAAATCCGCCCACACAATGTCACTGCCATGAAATAATAAAGATTTGATTTCAAATATGTATTTGTACGACAATTTATATATTTCTACTCTGTATTCCAAAGGCTGCATTTTTTAAAATTTTATTCTGATCAGCATCAGAGGGCTACAAGCTCCTCCTGCTTACGTTTCCCCGTAGACAGGCTGGGAAAGAGCTGGGTGCACAGTTGCTGATAAGCAACCTCTAGGACCACAAAACACCTATTCCATCAAAACACATTCACATAAGGTTCAGCGCTCCTATGTCACAAAGATCCTATCAGCAGAGCAAGGGATGGGAGGAGCTGCAGACCAGAATGGAGAGCTCCTCCCACCCCCTGTCCTGCTGATAGGATGACCTAGGAGCTGCTGGGAGAGGACACAGACTGTTAGCCTCTGCCCTGCAGGTAGGAGTCCTGAGCAGGGAAGGCAGATATTGATGTTCGAGAGGAAAGGAGGAGATGGGGAAGACTACAGGGGCACTTTAATGTAAAGGGAAGCTGTGCTGTAAAGGGGGCACTGTAATATAAAAGGGGCTGCACTGTATAGGGGTACTGTTACAGTGCAGTCCCCTTTATATCACAGTGCCCCTTTTACATCACAGCCTCCCTTTACATTATAGTGCAGTCCCCCTTATATCACAGTGCCCTCTTTTCAGTGCAGTCCCTTTTACATCACAGCACCCCTTTACATTACAGTGCCCCCTTTACAGTGCAGTCCCCATTACATTAATGTAAAGGGATGCTGTAATGTGAATGGGAACTAAGGACACTGTGGGACTGCTTTAAATGGGGATCTGTGATGTAAAGGGGGACTGGGTACACAGATATAAGGGAGGGACTGTGCTGTAAAGGGGGGTTGTGCTGTGAAAGGGGCTGAGGACAGACTCCATGAATATCCCATCCAAGACCCGTCCACCACAACCACCATGTCACAGTTTATACAAAACGGGTTTGACATACTGTAAGTGAGCTGGCATATTTAAAGCAGTTGTTTACCCATTTTATATAAAAACCTGCAAGACAATCGCATAATGAGCTAATATGCACCGCATACTAGCTCATTATGAAATACATTGAAACGAAGAACCGACCGGGCAGCTCGGTCCCCTCTGAGGGAGCGGACATCTTCCCCCCGGATCTTCCTTCCGGGTACGCGGCTCCGGCACTGTAAGTGGGTACTAACATCTTTAGGTAAAGTTGATCCAGGGTGAATCCGATTGCCTCTCGGGGAATCAGGAAGGAATTTTTTCCCCCGTTATAGCAAATTGGATCCATGCTTTGCTGGGGTTTTTTGCCTTCCTCTGGATCAACTGTGGGTGAAGGATTGTATATGGGATTATTTGGTTGTATGTGCGTATGTATATATATATATATATATGTGTATGTGCATTTTTATTTTTATTAATTTTTCTTTTTGGTTGAACTGGATGGACTTGTGTCTTTTTTCAACCTGACTAACTATGTAACTGTGACTGGCTGGAGCCGCGAGACGTCACTCCCGCACATGCTCGCGGGACCCGTTTTGCCGGGACATACACGGCGCATGCGCCGTAACGCCTTAACAGCTTAGAGAGGGAATATCTCCTAAACTGTACAGGTTTAGGGGATATTCATTTTACCTACATGTAAGCCTTATTTTAGGCTTACCTGTAGGTAAAAGTACAAAAATTGGGTACACAACCGCTTTAACTTGTAACTCCACTTTTGTTGAGAAAAAAGCATTCCTCTCTGGGTGATCTACGTACAATGCAAGGATTATAACAAACTTTTTTGCAGATTCCTACCTTTTGTTATTTTGAAGAAATCCCTCTGTGTTTCTCTGTGCCTCTGTTCTGAGTGGGTCTAATGGGAGTGGTTTCATAATTAACTGTCAGGTGGGCAGCTGCAGGGCACTAATGAGGAAATCTGCTGGGCCTGTTTCCTTTAGACTTGCTCCTATTGAAAGTATCTGACCAAAAATGACATTTTTGTTGCAGGGGATGCCTGAAATCTGACTTGTATCTTAGTGCACACTTCTGGGAAAACTAGTGAGCCAATCACACAAGCAGGAAATTATGTTTCTAGGGAGTGGTCAGTACACACTCTGTACAGAACAACTCCAGGTAGCCATATTGCAATGCGTTCTCAGAAAATTACAGAGCTGCAGATTGAAAGGGAAAGGTAATTTTTGATGACATTCAATTAGAATATGATTAGTGTTGCAATTATGTGTGCTATATTATTTTTTCTTTATTTGCTATTTTTTTCCCCACGAAAGTGGAGCTACCCTTTAAGTAACCATACAAAACAAAAAAATTATGTATGTAACGTGAGCCCCTGACCCATACAAGGATCCTACCCATACACATTCAGGTACTTGAAACACTCAGAATTGTTAGATCTCTGCAGTGACTTTGGAGCAGCAGAGTTTAAAGGTTAACACCTTTACACCATGTTACATATTACAGACTTGTTAAGGGTGTATTTATTCACAAATATCTGTAGTTGTCATTGTTCTCAATGGACTACAAGTGTGGCAAACAATGCACTCATAGTCCATTGACAATTCCTCCAGCTCTGCGACTGAAAGTGATCTTGAGGAAGTGCCTGCAGGAGCCTGAAATTGCACCTTCAATTCACTGATCATAGGTGCACTGTTTTTCAGACTCCTGCAAATAAAAAAAATAAAAAAATGAATATTTTTTGGAAATACAGTATATGTGCATGCATTTTATTAAAAGGTAAACATAATCCATTGCCTGCTGCTGTCAGTCAAATCCAGTGAGGAGGGGGCGTGCCAAGATACACTGTGTGAGTCTATGGACACACACAGCCTGGCTCGCATGCCAGCATGAGTGCCCCCACAGCTAGCGGCTTGCTATGGTGCCACTCAGAGAAGAGGAGGAGCCTAGTGCTCTGGCAGCAGACCGTAGAAGAGGAGGTTTGGGACCGCTCTGTGCAATACTATAGCACAGAGCAGGCAAGTATAACATGTTTGTTATTTTAGTGAAAAATACATAAGCCTTGTGACGATATGCGAGGCGAAGTGATAGACGGTCGCTACCTGTCACCTCGCATATGTTCACTTGGATTGGACTGAAGCGGAGTCCTGCCCAGGTTTTCCAGCCACCCTGGCAGGATAGTAGAAAGAAAACTCCGGACGGCCGCACTCCTTTGAACGCCCCTAAGGGCACTTACTCATAGCTAACCAGCCCTGGCAGGGCTGGTTCCGGGCCGGGTTTTCGGGTCCACTGGAGTCCAATCTCAGGTGTGGTTAAATGTCCAGAAAGAGACGACAGTGTTGCTCTGGCCTGGGACTCAGTAACACTACACTGAGAGAGCTACACCTTGGGAATTTTCCTGCTTTAAGGATTCAATAAGAAAATGTTTGCGTTTGTTTTGTTTGTCAGGGACGAGCCCGACATCGTATTGAGAGGTATCCTGCTCTGTAATAGTTTAGCGCCAGACGGCAAGGTTTTGTTTTGCTATTTTGTTTGTTTTATTCCTTGCAACCTTTTACCAATAAAACTGGCAGCCCACCAGACTTTTAAGAAAGCTTGCCTTTTTCCCAGGAAAGGTGATTCCCACGAGCTAACCTCCCACAGCCTTTACAATCACTTTAAGGCCCCTTTCACACTTATGTGACTTGTCCTGCGACTTGGGACTGCAAAGTCACATGACAAGTCGTTCCCCATTATTTCCAATGAGTACCATTCATATCTGTACGACTTCAAAGTAGTTCCTGCATTACTTGGCCCAACTTTGATGCAACTTGAGTTCCATAGACTTCAATGTTAAACCCTCAAAGTCGCATGCAAATTGCACCTGAATAATATAGATGCGATTTCTGTTCTATTTCTGTATGATTTTGTAATATGTTTTCATTGTGCCAAAGTTGCAACAAAGTCGGACCAAAGTCGTACTGATCCGAAATCACGTCGCACAATTTTGAAAGGGGCCTAAGAGTTACTCAAAACATTTTTTTTTTCTATGGAATGTACAGTGCAGTCTTCTGACATCCATTTCAGTTTCTATGAGCGACCTATTTTGTTAGTGTCAATGGCACAGCGAGCATCAATTCGAACGCAGATCTCTAAAGACAAGCGCCTGCAGCTCTGCAACTCAAGTCTGTTGCTTTGTCTTAGAGGAAGGACGCTACTGTTCTCCTTCGCTTCCCCCTTTGATTAATATCTTCCGTTTAGTGCTGGCCACAATGATCTTTTGTGTGTTTACTAGTTTAATGGGAAGTGCTTTCTGATGTGGAATAGAGGAGGGCACATACTTATTTTTATCACACTGAACGCTGAATTACTTGCCCTGCTGCTATCCAGCAAATGTCATATATCAGTCATACACTTCCCAGAAAATGTCACTCGGTGTTTAACAGTGTCATTGCGATATCAAATGATATCACAGGGGATTTTTAAACCTTTAAAGTGAGACTTTTTGTTTCAATAATTTAAGTGTATCTCTGGCAAAAACTGTTTTTTTCTTTTTTCTTTTGGATAGGGTAGGGAATGGTTAGACCCTCTTTCAAGTTCTTATTGCTGTCTGTGTCCCCCATAGGGAGATTCACCCCTTTGCTTTTGTTGGTGATCATGGCCACAGAGGAAGAGAGTGAGGGGAAATCCAAAACCCTAGCGTTATCCCAAGAACAAGAGGGTAAGGGGAAAATGTGTGCAGTTGGTGTTTCAGAATTTCCCCTATTTTGAGAGATGTCCACTAACTTTATATTTCATCTCTGTACACAGACAGCGAAAAAAAAATACCTGACAGAGGTGTTAACCATTTTCTACTCGATAGATACTAGATAATATTAAAAAAAAATTATACATACTGTACATTCTTTCTTTAGGTAATATAAATTACAAGGATTTTTTTGCAGATTCCTATCTTTTTCTGTTCTCTGGATATATGACATGCCATTGTGAGGCTGGTCATAGACGTTGCTAATTTCTTTTCTGCATCCCAAAATTCTCTCTATGCCCCCATCAACACAGATAGTGTTGAGAGGAATCCCACGTAGCCATAGTGTTTTCTCCCAGCCGGGAGATTGAGGCCATCCCTGCCAGGACAACACAGTGATTATTGCTAGCAGCTACTGTATAACAACCGCAGGCAATAATCACATGTAAAAATCCAGGAGGCTAGTTGTACCCAAATTGATCAATCGATCAGTCAATTTGGGTACATTCAGCCTGCACATACATGGTTCAAATCTTGATTTATTCCTGCTGAACCGGCCATGATTCAAACCGTCTATGGCCGGCTTAAGACTGCTAAAGCTGGTCATACATGTTTAGAAATCACTAGAGAATCAAGAAATCTCTTGATTCCCACATCCACACTAAACAGTGTGGATGGACAAGTTTGCAGTGTCAGCTACTGTATTCTTACAGTCGGCACCTGCGATTATCAGAATACCCGAACTGTGCCGGCATCTGACATGCAGGTGTTCAGGCGCTGTTGGGCAGAGAATTTTCTGCCCAGGTCCTTCAGCAAAAGTCATTTTTTGTGGAGATAGATGGTGCTAATAGGGCCATCCGTGGAACAACTTGGAGCCCGTTTAGCAGGAATCAGCCAAATTTTGATACATGAATGGCCAGGTATAAATTGTATTAATCCCTTTTTTTTCAATCCCTGTTTTTCAGCTTAATACATTGAGCACCACAAAATAGAATTTCCCCAGAAACTATTTGTTAAAATTCTTACCCCTGCGGTTCAATAAAAACCATCCAACATTCAGCCCGTGTGTATGCCATGCTGGCTTCTGTCAGACGAGCATGCTGGAAAAGCAACAGCCAACTGGCTCCCGATCACCGCTGCTTGCAGTGTTCTGGCGGGGGGGCTCAGCGGGGGAGATCGCTGTACTAACGTAGGATTGCTAGTACAGCAACCGGAGCTGACAGTTTTTTTTTTTCATTCAACTCGCTGGGTTGAACGGAAGAAAAACGAATAGCGTGTACCAGGCTTAAGGGTAAAACGAATCGAATGCCCAAGTACAATTTGAAGCTTTGACATGTGTTGGGCTTTCTTTTGGTGGTAAATGGTAATGGATATCTCCTGATTTTTTTTTTTTATTATCAAAGGAAAACTGGCCCAAAGTAGTAAAAGAAAAATCATATTTTTAAAATGTAGCAGTATATTTCTTGCAACTACCATAACCTACCCAAAAGAAATTCTCCCACTCCTGACGATCGCAGCGATACCACATATGTCTATGTTAGTTGTTGTATGTACCCGTAGTTCAGCCCAGAAACAATAGTGCCCATTTTGTTTTTTTATATCCTACCTAGAACACACCGACACTAACTGACACTGATACTAAAAAAAAAAAAAAAAAAAAAAGATCCTGTCAAAAACGCAAATACTGACCTTGACCTTGACCCAAACAATAACCCTGGCACTGACTTAGATCAAACCTTGATCTGGGTATTTTTTTGTATTTTATTTTTTTATTATCATTATTTATTATATTTTTTTACAAACACTTTTTTTTCTGATGCATCTCTCTTCTCTATTCACAGAGAAAAAAAAAAAAAAACAGGGGCGGGCTTCACAGTGACTGATCACTGTGATATCCAATCAGAGACTATCACATCGATCAGGTGACCCCGAAATTCTGTGTCCCAATCGTTAGTACGAGGCCTAGGGCTCTCCATGAGAACCTGGTCTCTGTGCCCGGAGCGTACCGTGTGGCCCACTCCCAGCACAAAGGGAGATACGCAAATTTGCGGCTCCATGGAAAAACGCCCAGTCCAGTGGGCCCACATATTTGCATACGGTCGGCGTGAAGGGGTTAAAGGACCATTAAGCAGTGGATGTGTTTGGATTATTTGTGGAGAATTAGGATATCGTTTAGGGCCCGTTTACACTAGTGGTAGCCCTCTGAAGAGGGATCCATGGTGAATCACTTTTCGCAGAACAGTCCTCACCCCGTTTTTTAACCCCTAAAAGCCAACACCTCCGACATTTACTTCAATGGCTCAGTTCGGTGTTCAGAATGAATTATAGCTGTGCCACCATGGGCACGGCATGTGTATATATATATATATATATATATATATATATATATATATAATTGTCTGCGTGATATAAGTACCTTTTAATAAATAAATAAAGTGTAAACTAAGTCTAAGTGCAACTTC
>BLSH010328665.1:2023070-2042152 GCA_018402905.1 Glandirana rugosa
GGACAGATTTTATGTATTCGGTGTTGTACTCCCCCTGTCCACAGCCACTTCTGTATTCTCTGTCCACAGCCACCTCTGTAGCCCCCCTTGTCCACTGCCACCTCTGTAGCCCCCTGTCCGCAGGATTTTTATTATCTTCATTTAGTAGAAGGTGAATTTGGCCCTCCATGCATTCACAAACATTGAATCCGGCCCTTAAGTGAAAAAAGGTTGAGGAATGCAGGGCAGTGACATCCACAGTTACGCAAACAATGTCCTCTGTCTGGTGTATGTTTCTCAGTTCGGATAATACAGTCCCTGTATCACTGATGTGATCCGGGAATCTCTGGATGAGGGGCTGAAGATAGGGATTCACCCACTCCCCCAAAGGCTCAAGCAGGGATCCAATCCCTGTAACATTTGGATGCCCCTGTACAGGGACTTGTGGCTTATGTATTTTAGACAGGTGCTGGAATACTGGAGTAACTGGATCATTTACTATTAGTTATCCTGCCTTCTTCATGCTTAACATCCCCATCAATTTACCTACTCTATCAATAAGATTGTACAAAAGAGATTTAAACACAGACACGGGGTTCTGTTTTAGAGGGAGGTATGTATGGGATCACTTAGTTGTCTCAGCACAATATTGTGCAGCACTGAGCACAACCACCGCTTTACCTTTATCAGCCTTCCTTATAACCAAAATGATGGTGCTCCTTCAGTCCATAAACACACGTGTGTGGCTTGGCCTTACCCCCACATTTTTTACCTGAAAGCGTAACTCCACTTTTGTTGAGAAAAAAAACATTCCCCTCTGGGTGATATACAGTATCTTTGTAAATAATGTAATAACACTGAAGAATTTACACTTTGCTACAATGTAAAGTAGTGAGTGTACAGCTTGTATAACAGTGTAAATTTGCTGTCCCCTCAAAATAACTCAACACGCAGCCATTAATGTCTAAACTGCTGTCAACAAAAGTGAGTACACCCCTAAGTGAAAATGTCCAAATTGGGCCCAATTAGCCATTTTCTCTCCCCGATGTCATGTGACTTGTTAGTGTTATAAGGTCTCAGGTGTGAATGGGGAACAGGCATGTTAAATTTGGTGTTATCGCTCTCACTATCATACTGGTCACTGGAAGCTCATGGCAAAGAGTTCTCTGAGGATCTATAAAAAAAAGAATTGTTGCTCTACAAAAAGATGGCCTAGGCTATAGGAAGATTGCCAAGACCCTGAAACTGAGCTGCAGCATGGTGGCCAAGACCATATGGTGGTTTAACAGCACAGGGTCCACTCAGAACAGGCCTCGCCATGTTCTACCAAAGAGGTTGAGTGCATGTGTTCAGCATCATATCCAGAGGTTATCTTTGGGAAATAGACATATGACTGCTGCCAGCATTGCTGCAGAGGTTGAAAGGGTGGGGGGGTCAGCCTGTCAGTGCTCAGACCATACACTGCACACTGCATCAAATTGGTCTGCATGGCTGTCTTCCCAGAAGGAAGCTACTTCTAAAGATGATGCCCAAGAAAGCCTGCAAACAATTTGCTGAAGACAAGCAGACAAAGGAGATGGATTACTGGAACCATGTCCTGTGGTCTGATGAGACCAAGATAAACTTATTTGGTTCAGATGGTGTCAAGAGTGTGTGGCGGCAACCAGGTGCGGAGTACAAAAACAAGTGTCTTGTCTACAGTCAAGCATGGTGGTGGGAGTGTCAGGGTCTGGTGCTGCATGAGTGGCATTGAGGGAACCATGGATGCCAACACATACTGTGACATACTGAAGCGGAGCATGATCGCCTCCCTCTGGAGACTGGGCGCAGGGCAGTATTCCAACATGATAATGACCCCAAACACATCTCCAAGATGACCACCGCCTTGCTAAGAAGCTGAGGGTAAAGGTGATGGACTGGCCAAGTATGTCTCCAGACCTAAACCCTATTGAGCATCTGTGGGGCATCCTCAAACAGAAGGTGGAGGAGTGCAAAGTCTCTAACATCCACCAGCTCCGTGATGTCATCATGGAGGAGTGGAAGAGGACTCCAGTGGAAACCCTTGAAGCTCTGGTGAACTCCATGCCCAAGAGGGTTAAGGCAGTGCTGGAACATAATGGTGGCCACACCGAATATTGACATTTTGGGCCCAATTTGGACATTTTCACTTAGGGGTGTACTCACTTTTTTGCTAGTGGTTAAGACATTAATGTCTGTGTGTCTATTTATTTTGAGGGGACAAAATGTAAAGGATGTACTCACTTTTCTGAGATACTGTACATTCCACATTAATCATTATGCTACCCAAATTAGTGTGTGCTGTAAATTGCCTCCAGCATTGCTCCTGTTTCTTCTTGCGGGAGGCTGCCATTTTGCTGAAGCCCAGAGCCCCAGCATTAATTCATAAAGTATCCTCAATTAAACTGTCAAACCATCAAATGGCTGGTGTCATAACTGATCACATGTGCAGTTGCTGATCAAACAGAAGCATCATCCTTGTCTGTAAAGGATAGAAAGATTTAATTCTGATTAAAGGCTGCCAGCAGATCGACCTCTACACACCCGGCAGTGCCTAAAAATACCTAAAAAAGGTGAGCAACTGAGCATGTGCAGAGTAGGGTGAGACAGTTTACACAATAAACACCTATTTTTAATATTTTACATCTGCAAAAGTTGCCAGATCTGAAGTGATCTAGCAGGACTTAATTTTATGACTAAAGTTCCACTGTTCGACCAAAGATGGACATTATGAAGATGTTCTTATGATTTAAATCATCCAGCTTCAATTTCTTCAGTTTGTAGATTGTGTAGTTTTAAAATATCCTGATGATGTTTTCTGCATTCTCAGTTCTCAGTAAAGCCTCATTCACACATTCACATATGTGTATTTTCTGAATGGTACATATGTCCTTGCTGGCAGAGCTAGCAGAAGATACTTCGTAAAATATGCATCTAAAGTACTTGCATTTAGATACAGACAGCATTTAGGTGTGTGCAATTCTTTTTTTCATGCATATGAATGGTTACACGTTTAGGCGTGTTTATGAACGTACATGCGTACAATCTGCAGATCTGTGTGGCCCTGGAAACTTTTTTCTGCACAGCTAAACACAGTGCACATTTTCGCATATAAATGCAGCTGTGTGTATGGCCTCATTGATTACTATAGTGCTGAATTTAGATGCATGCAAACTATCTGCTGTACGCATCTAAGCACAGCATTGTTTCTACCCGTGTGAATGAGCCCTTAGCCCAGAATTCCATTTATTTGTACACATCATAATGCTGTTAGGAATTTTCATATGGTAAAAGTCCTACACTTGAGCAATAGCCAAAGTATTCCAGCTTTCACCTTTATCGGTCTGAAACCGTTACTCTGTGTTTCAGTCCTATACCAGTTTTACTTTGTTCTTGAGGCATGACTTCAGTGGTCCTGACAAAGTGTTTCAGCATGAAACTGGTTGGATTGCTACACCCCTGTCAGGCCTGTGGATATGAATATGATCTGGGCTGAATAATTGTGCCAATGGGATGGGCTTGTATATAAAATGTAAAATAGTGTATGTCATAGTATCCTGAACTCATAAGTGGTAAAACTCTTACTCAACGTTTTATTCTTACAGCCCTTGTCAGCATCATTATACCATCCACCTACCACTTATATACACCCACGTCAAAGCTAAATTAGGAAAGCTTAGTGCGTAATAATATATTCAACTGTATGACATGCCTGCCCTGAGTTCAAAATGAATTTGTGGCAACCTTGACAGTGACAGATTAATGAATCACACCCTGTGTGGAAATCGTAAAATAAAATGAGATAGACCCACACCTTTGTCTCTTAATTATTATGTAGCATGTCTGCCTTGCTTAAATACTTTGTTAAAGCCTCACGCCACTTGCAATGACCCATACGCAGTGGGCGGAATTCATTTGTTAAGGAATGTATTTACATATTACGTAATTGAAATCTGCAAAGTGTTAAATTAGTTTAATGGGACCAGGTTTTTCTGGATCAAATGAGTTGTAGAACTGGCAGGTTTAACTCTTTGGAAGGTGTTTAGTAGAATTGGAATCACACCGGAACATTTTCTATTAAATTGATGCAGAGTACTTGCTCTAATTTCCATCTTGCCATTCAACTTACAAGCTTGTTTTTGCCTATAATTAACTTCCTATATTTAATCAGTAATATAATGTAAGCCTACATGACTCTGAATCTGAGCCTTAGGATAGGTAGGCCATGTCTTCCCTGGTTTCCAAGCACCACCCTCTCAAAATGATCTGCAACTATTATCATACACATTGGAGCATAAGAGGTAGCTTTATAATTTTATTCATTTATTACAGGTATTTATATAGTGCTGACAACTTGCTCAGCACTTTACATATATACAATATTGTACGTTCACCTCAGCCCTCAAGGAGCATACAATCTAAAGTCCCTAACTCACATTCATACATACACATACTAAAGCCAATTTAGACAGGAACCAGTTAACCTACCAGCATGTCTTTGGAGTGTGGGAGGAAACAGAGTTCCCAGAGGAAACCCACCCAGACACAGGGAGAAATGGATGGTCCTAGATCTGCCAGGTTGAAGTGCTAACCACTATAATACAGACTCATGTGGCAAGATGCTAAAACAAACCTATACAGAAAGCCTGCAAGAGACCTTGATAGCCTGGCCTTTAAAAACTTAGTTGCCTTTCTATACTGATAATAATGCTGTTCATGATGATAATAATAATAGGAAAAATAGTAATAAAGCTACACTCCAGTCAGATTGTGTAATAAGCATAGGGATGCATAGGAGCTTCGTCTACTTACTCAATACAAAATCTGCTTATCTTTTCTGGAAGTTTGAATCTGACTTGTGAAGTAGATATGAAGTTGCATCTTCTACGCGAAGAAATCTCTTTTGCTGATGTGGAAGAGTCCACAGGCACTGAATAAAAACCTGTGGTTAAAATTGGTGAATGAAGCTTTACCCCTATACAAGATCACCTTTGATCTCCGAAAACGGAGTAAAGGATTTCACAAGATTTGGGGCGGGTGGCTGGCCAGCCCTCTTACATTATGTCCCGCCTTACCTTAGGGAACAATGCCAATTAACAGACCCCAGGTGGGCATTGACCCACCTGACCTGTCGTAAATAGAAATATACCATGTTATATACCCAATGTACTCTAATAGGATTACTTAGTGATATACCTGAATGTCATTTATTGAAAGTTGTAATTGGAAAAGTTTCTGTTGACCATGTACAAGTCGCCAATATTTGTACTTAATTGTTGGCCATGTTGCCCGAACGAGGGCTGCTGGTTTTTGTTTGTATGTCTTTATAATTAATAAAAAATATCTAAAAAAAAAAAGATATGAAGTTACAGATATTCAAAAAGCAGATCACGTTAGATGGCTTGTGCATACTGATTGCATTGGATTACACATCATTGCATTGGATTACACATCTCAAATTAAGTAAATTGAGTGGGGTTTCTGACTACTACAAATCTAGTACTTGCTAGACATTATTGTTTCAAAGTCGGTGCACTTGTTCCCTTGAACTTCTTTTTTTTTTTTTTTTTTTTTTTTTTTTTTTTGAAAACTAAACAATAGTGATACAGCAGTTCCAACATAACCTCCCAGATATCAAAACAGCATCACAAAACACATACATTATTTAAGTTGCACGTGGATACAAGCATAACTTGCGCCTCCTCCACATAATCAATACAGCCATACCATTGATAAACAGTGTAAATTATATCCACAACCCCTAACTCTTGCTTTGTAATTCACATTTGAATTCTGCAATCATATGGATATAGCGTAACCAATGAGCAGTCTGTCTATAACCAGGTCCAGTGGACTCAAGCCTGGGGTGTCCAGCCAGGGACTCCACAGAGATTTTCAAATTTACAGCGGGCATCGCCTATGCTGGTAGATGAACTTTTCCAGTCTGAGTTTCACCCATACACTGTACCCACTCCTTATGTAAAGGAGAATCAGCAGACTTCCAATACCAAAGTATAACTCTTTGAGCTTGAAAAAGGGCTCTAGCCACTGCTTCTCTAGTAGGAGCCCGTAGTTGGAAACTGTCTAAAATACCCAGAAGACATGGTTTAGGGTCACGTGGGATTGAGATTTTATATACAGTATTTAGAACGTTCATTACCCTCAACCAGTATATACAGTATCTCACAAAAGTGAGTACACCCCTCACATTTTTGTAAATATTTTATTTATCTTTTCATGTGACAACACTGAAGAAATGACACTTTGCTACAATGTAAAGTAGTGAGTGTACAGCTTGTATAACAGTGTAAATTTGCTGTCCCCTCAAAATAACTCAACACACAGCCATTAAGGTCTAAACCGCTGGCAGCAAAAGTGAGTACACCCCTAAATTTCCAAATTGGGCCCAAAGTGTCAATATTTTTTGTGCCCACCATTATTTTCCAGCACAGCTTTAATCCTCTTGAGCATGGAGTTCAACAGAGCTTCACAGGTTTGTACTCACTTCTGTTAGATACTGTATGTGATTTGGGGCACCGCCAAGTTAAATTAATCAGATCCCCGTTTTCCCTGGAACACTTACTGCATGTGGGGGTATCCAGAATTCCCATTTTGTGTTGCCTGACCGGAATAAAATGAAATCTCAGGAGTATATACAGTATAATTGCATGAATCTTTGGCCCACATTAAGGGGGCATTTGGGTATTGCCTGAAGAGCTTTCTCCCACTGATCTTCTACAAATGAGCCAAGGCCCATCTCCCACCTCCCTCCTCCAGTTAATGGGAATGATTTAAAAAAATCACTTAACAGCATTGCATAGCATCGGGAAATAAAGCCCCTAGTGGAGACTTTCTGCCATCATGTTAAACACTGCCATTGGGGATAGATTCCACTTCATTGATGGGCCCTGAGCTGCCACAGTGTGTTTGAGCTGAATATAATACAGTAGCATGGACATTAAAAGAGAACATTCTGCACATAGTTCCTCAAAGGAACAGAGAGATCCATCTTTAAAAATATGATGCAGATGGATTATACCAAGCTTGTGCCACCTCGGGGCTTGCTGCACTTTTGCCAATTCAGGGTAATTGTCGCAATTCCATATGGTGCTGTAGCGGGTAAAATTAGTAACCTGCTGGATTTGTTTAGCCTTATTACAATTTTTCTGAATAAGGGTATAGGTAGGTAGGAGACGATTAGACTTGGCAAAGGCCGCAGCCTCCAACCCTTGAATTTCTTTTTATTTTTAAATTTTTTTTGCATACAGTATCTCACAAAAGTAAGTACACTCCTCACATTTTTGTAAATATTTTATTATATCTTCATGTGACAACACTGAAGAAATGACACTTTGCTACAATACAAAGTAGTGAGTGTACAGCTTGTATAACAGTGTAAATTTGTTGTCCCCTCAAAATACCTCAACATACAGCCATTAATGTCTAAACCGCTGCCAAAAAAAGTGAGTACACCCCTAAGTGAAAATGTCCAAATAGAGCCCAATTAGCCATTTTCCCTCCCCGGTGCCATGTGATGCAGTGTTACAAGGTCTCAGGTGTGAATGGGGAGCAGGTGTGTTAAATTATCACACTCTCTCATACTGGTCACTGGAAGTTCAACATGGCATCTGATGGCAAAGAACTCTCTGAGGATCTGAAAAAAAGAATTGCTGCTCTACATAAAGATGGCCTAGGCTATAAGAAGATTGCCAAGACCCTGAAACTAAGCTGCACCACGGTGGCCAAGATCATACAGCAGTTTAACAGGACAGGTTCCACTCAGAACTGGCCTCGCCAAAGAAGTTGAGTGCAGATGCTCAGCGTCATATCCAGAGGTTGTCTTTGGGAAATAGATGTATGAGTGCCGCCATCATTGCTGCAGAGGTTGAAGGGGTGGGGGGGGGGTCAGCCTGTCAGTGCTCAGACCATACGCCGCGCACTGCATCAAATTGGTCTGCATGGCTGTCGTCCCAGAAGGAAGCCTCTCCTAAAGATGATGCACAAGAAAGCCCGCAAACAGTCTGCTGAAGACAAGCTGACTAAGGACATGCATTACTGGAACCATGTCCTGTGGTCTGATGAGACAAAGGCAAACTTATTTGGTTCAGATGGTGTCAAGCGTGTGGGACGGCAGCCAGGTGAGGAGTACAAAGACAAGTATGTCTTGCCTACAGTCATGCATGGTGGTGGGAGTGTCATGGTCTGGGGCAGCATGAGTGCTGACGGCACTCGGGAGCTACAGTTCATTGAGGGAACCATAAATGTCAACATGTACTGTGACATACTGAAGCAGAGCATGATCCCCTCTCTTCGGAGACTAGCCTGCAGGGCAGTATTCCAACATAACCTCAAACACACCTCCAAGATGACCACTGCCTTGCTAATGAAGCGGAGGGTAAAGGTGATGGACTGGCCAAGCATGTCTCCAAAACTAAACCCTATCGACCATCTGTGGGGCATCCGTAAATGGAGGGTAAAGGAGCACAAGGTCTTTAACATCCACCAGCTCCGTGATGTTGTCATGGAGAAGTGGAAGAGGACTATAGTGGCACCCTGAGACGCTCTGGTGAACTCCATGCCCAAGAGGGTTAAGGCAGTGCTGGAAAATAATGGTGGCCACACAAAATTACACTTTGGACCCAATTTGGACATTTTCACTTATGTACTCACTTTTGTTGCCAGAGGTTTAGACCTTAATGGCTGTGTGTTGAGTTATTTTGAGGGGACAGCAAATTTACACTGTTATACAAGCTGTATACTCACTACTTTACATTGTAGCAAAGTGTCATTTCTTCAGTGTTGTCACATGAAAAAATATAATAAAATATTTACAAAAAAGGGAGGGGTGTACTCACTTTTGTGAGATACTGTATATTCGCAGTGGTTTAAAGGGCTTTCAACTATCTCTATAAATGCATACTGTATATACATTAGTTCTTTCCTCGGTGGGTCTCTTTTTTACCAGCACTGCCTAAAGCTCTCTGTATTCTGTGAAGTCACCTTTGGCCAACACATTTACTTTACTTATTTGTTCTTTTTACAAGAATGTAAGAGGACTACTGTTTGCTTTCTGTGTCTACTACAATATAGCACTGGTGAGTAAAATATGCCTTTCTTTGCTAAAAGCAAAGAGCCCAATATACACTTGAGCTGGGCTTTACCAGACACCTGCCAATTTCATATGATTGTTTGGCTGCTTTGATGTGTACATTTAATGGTTTCTTCCTTTGCAGGAAGCAGGGGTGCTTGATAAAAATGAACACAAACATCTAATACTTCATGCACATAAGGGTTAGGTCATCGGTACCCAATTCCCTAGAGTTGCCAGACAACTTAAAAAATATTTAATAAGTGAAAACTTCTTCTGTGACCACCTAATTTTGTAGAGCATATATGCAGTAGAGCCTTTGAACCTTATTTATCAAAATGTTTGGCGGTAGAACTGTTCGATAAAACAGAACTGACATTCTGATAAGAATGGCTTGTTGTTCATGAACCTCATGATCATGGTTATGATTAACATGTGCCATTCTATTACAGGAGGAAGGTCAGAACAATTTGAATATAGAGGACCTTACTCCAGAGGAGCGCAGGGTTCTGGAAAGAAAGCTCAAAAAGGAGCGCAATAAGGAGGAAAAGAGGCTCAAGAAGAAGGAGAAAGAAGGTCTTGCTGAGGAAAAAAAAGAAGAGCCATCTAAGCCTTCTGCGGCAGACCTTGCATTGCAGTACTTGAAAAGGTAGGTAGTCTAAAAGCTGTGGATGTCTGTATTAACAGAGACAACGGCCTCTATAGAGTCATATCAAACACCTTAATCCTATAGGCAACCTTAATTCTTGTAGAAATGACAGCTGACCAGATTAATTTAAAAGTAGCAAAAAGGAAAGGTACATGTTGGCACGACTGTATACAGAGAAATACAAAAGTTACCCAGCACACTCTCCAGCTGGTAAGCATAATAAAAACCTAATTAGGCTTTTTTCACACCTTCCTTTAAAAACATGGTATCTTAATCATACCGTACAGGACTTATATTCTTAGATCATGGGTTATACACAGCTACCTTCAGATGATTGGACAATGGAAAAACAGGGCTGCTCCCAGGGCACACCATATAAATCCACCCATTCCTTAAGACTCCGGTTTTTTGCTAGTGTTGTGTACTTAGGTAATGTAACTGCTCTCCTCTGGAGAATTATTTTTCTCTTTTTAACATTCAATTTAATTCTCTGAAACTGCTATTAAGAGCCAGAGGCTCTAATCGGCTTCAGAAAGGGTGGGCTTGGGGCATAGAGCACTGTGCTCTGAGCCCACCGAGTCATGTGACAGTAGCCAAATAATATTCGCTATTGTTTTCCTGACTCTCCTCCCGGCCAATCAGGGATGAAAGCGTAAGACCTGATTGGCCAAGAGAAGCTGCCATATTGGCCGCCGAGGAAGAGACGCAGGGGGAACCAGGCGGAGCTGAGCGGAGAGCCCATCAGCCTCGGGTCCAGCAGGAGGGACCTCGGTGTGCGGACCAGGCAGGAACCCCCCCCAGAGTGAACAGAGGGGGACATCCAGAGGGCTTCAGCCTGCAGTTCCATGGGCGGGGACCCCAGGGGGACAAGAGCCTCCGCTGCCAGTCTTATGAGGGAGCCCATAGCCGGGACGGGATGCCCGAAGAATGAAGTAACTGTGATGGAGCTGCTATCAGCCCCGCCTAGGCAATTTCACAGGAAGTTCTGCCCAGAAGCCCTCCTCACAATGAAGGGACACAACCATTTTTAGGAGTGGGAGACGTCTGTTGGCATTTGTGCCAGTTGAGATCAGAGACACCCTGAACTCTTGGTCCAATCTTTCATTTCAAAGAGGAGCAAAATAGAGTTTCTATTTTTGCCCCCTCCCCATTTTTTACCTTTTCAAAAAGTCAACTTCAGACCAAAAAAGGCAAATTTAAAGACCACCTTTTACTAACTTCAGGCACAAGGATTATTCACCGTACCAAAGCCAAATGAGGTCTACCACCCAATACAGGACTTTCAATCTTTAAACATATTTGTGTGTGTACCAAAATTTCAGATGGAATGAACAGGACCTGTCATTGCTAACGGAAGAGGAAATTCTGCCATAGGTGTAGCCTATGGCAGAATTCCTCACGTCAACGCTTTCTACGTTTAGCTGTGAGAGACCAACACTTCCAATTTGTAGCACTACCCCTTGGGCTCGCCTCTGTACCTCGAGTGTTCACAAAAGTGCTTGCCTCATTTCTGGCTTTTCTTTTAAATCCAGGGCATTTATGTCACAGTTTACCTGAACAGCCTCTTACTGAAGGACTCCTCAGCAATAACCTTGTCTGTCAATGTCCAAAGGATGATTCCGTTTCTCCAAACCTTTGGCTGAATAAATCTTTTCACACTGTATGGAGAACCTGGGTCTAATCTTGAACACAACCCAAGCCAGAATTTTCCTTCACCAAGAGAAGTCTGCTTCCCTAAGGTCCCACATGGGGGCCCTCTGATCAAAATGGTTCACTTCTGAATGAGGGTTCTGGGCTTGATGATAACCTGCTTTGTGTTGTTTTTGTTCAGTTTCACTCTAGACCTCTTCAATCCAACATTCTCATAACGTGGAACAAGCAAATCCATTACTTGGATCGTACAATGCTTCTGTCAAACTAGACAAAGATCTCCCTGACTTGGTGGATCTCCAATTCTTGCCCTAGACTTGGGAAAGTCTTTCCTTCATATGTCCTGTAAAAAGGTAGTAGTCAATGTCAGCCTTAGAGGCTGGGGGGAGTTTACATTCTTCTGACTGTCTAGGGCAGGGATGTCAAACTGGCGGCGCTCCAGCTGTTGCGGAACTACAAGTCCCATCATGCCTATGCCTGTGGGAATCATGCTTGTAACTGTCAGCCTTGCAATGCCTCATGGGAATTGTAGTTCCGCAACAACTGGAGGGCCACCAGTTTGACACCTGTGGTCTAGGGGATCTGGTCCCCACAGGAGTCAAAACTTTCCATCAACATCCTGGAACTAAGAGCCATCAGATTATCTCTACAACACTGAACCTCTCTTCTGTAAAAGTCACCTAGTTAGGGTACAATTAGACAATGCCACAGCAGTGACCTGTTTAAACCATCAGGGGCACCAGAAGCTGGACTGCTGAAACAAGTCCTATACAGTGCACTCCTGGGGGAAAACCCACTTTCCAATTCTCTCGGCCGTCCACATCCCTGAGGTGGACAATTGGCAGGCGTCTTCCTAAGCCACTAATGTCTAGACGTAAGGGGAATGGCCTCTGCTCCCAGAGATCTTTCAAAATCTCTGTTAAAGGTGAGAAAAACTAGATGTGGACATCCTGACTTCCATGTTCAACAACAAGCTAAACACATTTGCAACTAAGGCTAGGGATCGTCTAGCCTTCGCAGTTGATGCTCTGCTGATTCCTTGGACTCAAAGCCGGTTTATACCTTCCCTCCGATAAAGATCCTCCTTTGACTGCTGCAAAAGATAGACAAGGAAAGGATTCCAATGATTCTCATCACACCAAATTGGCCTAGAAGAACATGATACATAGACATACTCAGACTTCTGACATTTGAGCCTTGGCCTCATCCAAACAGACCAGACATACTGGTCCAAATTTTAAAGGATATGGGTATTTCTGACTCTGTTATGACAACCTTACTCAGAGCAAGAAAATCCAACTCCTGCAAGTTTTATCATCACACATGGAGGGCTTACTTTCTCAGGGAGTACTCTATCTTCATTATTTCCTCAAAAGACAAGTTTCTGCTTTGTCTTTTATATTATAGAAATCTCTTTTCTCGCAATACCTCATCAAGACTTTTTTCTTTAGGTAATTGTTTACCCAATTCAACCTCCTGTGTCAGCTTGGGATCTCAACCTGGTGCTTTCTGTGCTTCAGAGATCTCCCTTTGAACCAATTAGAGATACTCCATTGGAAGACATCACTCGTAAGGTTGCTTTCCTGGTAGCCATTGCTTCTGTTAGCTGTGTTTCTAAATTGGCAATTCTTTCTTGAAAAGAGCCCTTTCTTGTTTTGCACAAGAGCAAGGTGGTTTTGAGACCAAAACATTCCTTGCTACCCAAGATGCTCCTTCTTTTCTCCTTAATGAGGACATTGTTCTTCCTTCCCTTTGTCCTACCCCAAAACATAACAAGTAAATTGCCCTACATTGCCTGGATGTTGCCAGGGCTGACAAGGTCTATGTAAAAGCTACAGCTTCTAAAGAGTCCCTCTTTGGACCTGCATGTGGGCCCTTGTAGAGGGCATCCTTCTTCCTACTCCACCATTGGTACGTGGATCAGGCTCATTTTTTCAGGGCATATGATATTACGGACAGAGTTTCTCCTTTCCAAATCAAAGTGCATTTCATTAGGGCTATTGGTGTCTCTTGGGCTTTTCAGCATTAAGCATCTGCTTCCCAAATTTTCACAGCTGCCCCCTACTCCTCTGTTCACGTTTTCAAAGTTCTACTAGGTGATGTTCAGGCCTTGGCTGATGTGAGCTTTGGCTGCTAAGTGCTTCAAGCTGTCATCTCTGTGTTCTTTTGTTTGGGTTCATGACCCTTGTTTTGTTGGGAGCCTGTTGGCAGTTCTGTTTTGCTATGTTGTTTTCCACCCCTCAGTTTATTGCATGGGTACGTCCCATGGTCTGATACAAGTCCTTCATCCTCTACTGTATGATTAACATAATAGGAATTTTGACTTACCTGTATAAGTTCCTTATCTTGGAGTACATTACAGGACACAGGCCTCTCCCTTCTTTGTCTTTATCATTCCATATTGCTTGTTAAAAAAAAAAAGGAAGCCTCACAAAGTGGGCAAGGTTATATGGTGTACTCTGGGGGAGGCCCTAGCAATTTTCTTTGTCCAATCACCAGAAGGTAGCTGCAAATAACTCATGGTCTAAGAATACAAATCCCGTGTCCCATACTGTACTCCAGGATAGGAAATTTACGGGTCAAAAAGTCAAGTCAAAAATCCTATTACATATACAGTACTTGCAAATACTTGTGAAGCCACACTTTTTGTCAATTCAACTCTGCACAGTGCCATCTCAAACTCAAAGCTGCATGACTTCCCAACTTTTGTCCTTATGTAGCAATGCAAACATTGGGAGCAGGCATAAATATTGAGAGGATGGGCTTATGGTGGGTTGCTGTACCTTCAAGGAATTCCTGAATAAACTTTTATTTATTTATTGAAGGTACTTAAATAACACCATCAATTTACGCAGCCCTTTACATATTTATTATACATTGACATCAGTCCCTGCCCTCAAGGAGCTTACAATCTAAGGTTCCTAACTCACATTTATACTAGGGCCAATTTAGACAGGAGCCAATTAATCTACCAGCAACATGTCTTTGGAGTGTGGGAGTAAACCGGAGTACCTAGAGGAAACCCACACAGTCACAGGAAAAACATCTTCTGCTCTGGATCAGACTGTCTCCTTTAAAGTGATACTAAAATCAAATTTTTTCTCCTTTAAAAATAACAAACGTTATACTTACCTGTTCTGTGCAGTGGTTTTGCATAGAGCAGCCCAGATCCTCCTATTCCCGGGCCCCTCTTTGATGCTCCCGGCCCCTTTTTCCTTTTGAGTGTCCCCATAGCAAGCTGTTATGGGGGCACCCAAGCTGAGCTACAGCTCCGTGTACCCATTCAGACTAGGGTTGCCACCTCATCCCTTTAAAACTGAACACATATTAATTGCATAGGCTCTGTGGCTGATTAAGGTGGTAATTAAACTCACTTAGTGCCTTATCTGCATTACCTTAGCCTCAGAACCTGTGTAATTCATATGCGTTTGGTTTTAAATGGATGAGGTGGCAACTCTAATTCAGACACAGAGCCATGGCCTGGCCCGGCCCCGTCCCCTCTCTCTCCTCATTGGCTCACTGACTTTGACAGCAGTGGGAGCCAATGGCACTTTGCAGCTGTCTCAGTCAATGAGGATGGAAAGTCCAGAGAGCCGAGTCTCTTGTGCAACATTCCTGGATCAAGACGGGGCTCAGGTAAGTATTAGGGGGACTGCTGCACACAGAAGGTTTTTTTATCTTAATGCATAGAATAAATTAAAATAAAAAAAACGTCTGCCTTTACAACCACTTTAACATTTCCAGCTACCACCCAACTCCTAGCTGGGAACACAGTACGGGTATCCTCCTAAAGCAGTGCACTGATTATTGGATTAAAACCTAACTGCCCCAGCACCTCTAAGAAGATTGAGCAAGCCAGTCTGCACCCATTTGTGGGTATCCCACTAAGACTAGGTTCATACTAATGCGGTGCAATTTGAATGAGTTTTCTAGTGCAATTTCAAGGATCACGTCCAGTGTGACTCGATGCGGTTTCTCTTCTCCTTCCTCTCACTCTCTGCCTCCCTCCACAAACACAGTACAGACTTGTACATATCGCACTGGAATCGCATTGTCTTTGAATAGAGATGCATTTTGCATGCTGTTTCCATTCAACTATATGGACCTAAAAATCGCACTGCTCCAAACACATACAGGACCCCTTTTAAAATCGCATTGCATCCAGACAGCATATACTGTATGTGAACGCTCTTCATAGAAATTCATGTTCATGTGATTCCATGCGTTCTGGAACGCATTCAAAAATTGCATCAGTGCGAACTGCTTGGCAAGTGTGTAGTGCTTAGGAGTGGGTTTTGTTTCATTAATTGCTACTCTTGGTGTGAGGAGCAGAATCAAAATATCTGATCGTATCATTGGCAACATGCCTGTCACAAAAAAGAGGACAAGTCACCATGTAATTTAAGACGTCTCCCCCAAATGGACCTTCATCTCTGCTTAAATTTATTAGCACACAGATAGACTCACTTTGTGACACCAGAAGGTCTCCTTTTAAACTACCTGCTTCTGCAAATACATCTGTGTCTTTATTGGGGCCTTCAGATGTGCCTGCAGTTAGCTATCCTACTGTTGAGACATTTTGCTTTGTAATGGATGGTTTTGACACTTCAGACCCTCCCTCAGTCTTCCCAGCATGGTTGCAGGAAGTGCCCCCTTGTCGGGATTCAGCGGCAGAGATGACCAGATCTACACTCAGATAACTGGGACCAGACTGTGCATGCTTTAAGTGATTTATATACAGTGAAACAAAAACCATCCAAACAACAGCACACAGCAAACATAAAGTTAATGTGAATAGAAACCCCAGTGACAGAATACCTGACAAATAAAGCTAACAAACAGGAAACCTAACTAACAACTGTAGGTAAAGCAGGTACAAGGCAGGAGCATACAGGACAGGAGAAAGATCAGGATTATTGGCAGCAAGGTATGGCAGCAGCAAAATGCTGAAACAAGAGGCACCAAAGGGGGAGGACCTAAATATCCTCCCAGTAGCAGGTGGAGACTGATTACTGGAGACTGCTGGCTGCTGGTGGACACTGCAACTGCAATCTTCTGCTCTGGGAAGCACAGTGCCACCAGCAGGGGATTCAGATCCTGACAATTACCCCCCCTTAAGGAACGGCCTCCAGATGCTCCACCATTCCCCATTACCAGGGTCCAGAAGCAGGAATCGGCATAGTCCGGCTGAGCTGTGTCCTGTGAACCTGCATAGTCCAGCTGAGCTGTGTCCCGGGAACCAGCATAGTACAGCTGAGCTGTGTCCCGGGAACCAGCATAGACCGGCTTACCAGTGGCATAGGAACCATATAGTCTGGCTGAGCAGCAGCCCCGGAACCAGCATAGTCTGGCTGGGCAACTGCCTGGGAACCAGCAAAGTCTGGCTGGGCAATGGCCCGGGAACCAGCATAGTCCAGCTAAGCAGCAGCCCAGGAACCAGCATAGTCCAGCTGCGTAACTGCCTGGGAACCAGCAATGACCGGCTGGGCAATGGCCCAGTAACCAGCAACGTCTGGCTGGGCAACGACCAGGGAACCTGGCAAAGCCTGGCTGGGAAACAGCCAGGGAACCAGAAAAGCCTGGCTGGGCAATGGTCAGGGAACCAGCAAAGCCTGGCTGGGCAACAGTTAGGGAACCAGCAAAACCTGGTTGGGCAATGGCCAGGGAACCGGCAAAGTCCGGCTGGGCGACGGCCAGGGAACCAGCACTCGCTAACTTGACAACTGGCAGCAGATCATCACAGGCCAACATGGCAGTAGACAGCGGACCACCAGAGGCAGGCTTGGCAGCAGACAGCAAACCTGTTTTTAAACTATGAAGTCAAAGGACAGTTGCCCCCTTCTTCTAGCAAAGTGGTTGCTCTGGACCCAACTATAAGGTTTTTTACTTATTGCATTTGATGATTTTGTTTAATGAATGGAAGCAGCCTGGCATGTCCTTTTCCCTTTCTAAATGTCCTGTAATTTTATTACTTTATACAAGTCTGTTTCCAGGGGCTCCAATTTTCATCTTGACATTTTCCGTATCCCTGGTTGGAATACTTTAATACAGACCTTACCACAAAGAAAAACACTGGATTCTAGATGTACTCCAAAGAATACCGTCTACCTATAAATTAAATATCCCTTCTAGATTAACTAGATCTTTAAGAAGTTAAACTGAATCATCCAGGAGATAAAATATCTGAATGGGGAAAATAATCTGTTTTGGTTTTAGCAAATAAAAGAAGGCTTTGATTGGTTGCCCTGAGCACACAGACACTTTTTTTTGTAAATAAGGCCTAGTGATGATAATGTACTGTAAATTGGAAAGAGGGAAAAACAGCGAATAAACAAAGATTTAGCAGATGGAAGGCAATAAGGCAGGTATGATTGGGGTTTTCATTAAAATTCCTGGATGGTTTTGGTTTGGCCATAAACTTTCAAATCAGGAGAGTTTGACAAATATAAACCATCTGCTGAGCGCTGTTTATTCTCGTAGGAAATTTTAGAGATCATTATAAATTGCACAATAAGCTTGAAGATAATAGGTTACTATTTAAAGACAATCTCTTGCTGCGCTATGACAAGTATGACTTAGGAGTGTGCACTGAATCTCAGCAGCCCCTTATCACGCTGGAGGGACCAGTGAGGAAGGGTACAGCATGTACTTTATAGGCTGTGTTCAGGAATTCCTATATAAGTCCTGAAAGATGACAAACTTCTTTTATATCTGGAAAACAGCTGGGATTCCTCACTGTTCTTTTCAAGCCCTTAAAGCACATTGGACCATCTGTTTTGTGTTTATGCACTGGAAACAAAGCCTTGGCTTTTGTGCTCTATCCAGTTAAACAAATATAGGAATTAATATAATTATAATAAACTATGTTAAAAGAAGGAAACTTTTGATTTTAGTATTATATTTAGTTAGAGTTTACAATTTTACGTAAAACTATCACAAATCTTGAAGAGACCTTGCTGCCTGTGATGTTTTTGAGACATTTTCTTCCATGAATTGCCATCCTCAACATAAGGTTTTAGCTTTACTACTCCAATATTTCCCATTTCCTTTCTTATTCTACAGGGAGTGCAGAATTATTAGGCAAGTTGTATTTTTGAGGAATAATTTTATTATTGAACAACAACCATGTTCTCAATGATTCCAAAAACTCATTAATATCAAAGCTGAATATTTTTGGAAGTAGTTTTTAGTTTGTTTTTAGTTGTAGCTATTTTAGGAGGATATCTGTGTGTGCAGGTGTGCATAATTATTAGGCAACTTAACAAAAAACAAATATATACCCATTTCAATTATTTATTTTCAGCAGTGAAACCAATATAACATCTCAAAATTCACAAATATACATTTCTGACATTCAAAAACAAAACAAAAACAAATCAGTGACCAATATAGCCACCTTTCTTTGCAAGGACACTCAAAAGCCTGCCATCCATGGATTCTGTCAGTGTTTTGATCTGTTCACCATCAACATTGCGTGCAGCAGCAACCACAGCCTCCCAGACACTGTTCAGAGAGGTGTACTGTTTTCCCTCCTTGTAAATCTCACATTTCATGATGGACCACAGGTTCTCTATGGGGTTCAGATCAGGTGAACAAGGAGGCCAAGTCATTAGTTTTTCTTCTTTTAGACCCTTTCTTGCCAGCCACGCTGTGGAGTACTTGGACGCGTGTGATGGAGCATTGTCCTGCATGAAAATC
>BLSH010328665.1:2071354-2085948 GCA_018402905.1 Glandirana rugosa
CGTGTCTTGGTACTAAATGTTAACGTGTAAGATAATAGCTCCGTGTCGATACCCGCTAGTACGGTGACCGTAGGATTATGGTGTTACTAAAGTCGAAATCCGAGGTAAATGTGTCCTGCGATACAATTGGAGGGGACTTGCTAAATAAAACTGTCGATCTTCGGCTGCAGATTTTGCCGGCAAAACTGTGTAAAACGTACACCGCAAATCGTCGCAAACGCAGATTTTAACTCCTGGTAAGACGAACATAAAACCCACAAAGTCAAGAAGAGCTGCGTCTGTCAGTGAACTCGGAGAAAAGGATTTTACAGTAAGTTATAATAAAATCCCTTTTTTCTTTAGACGCAAACGCTGCTAAACGCCACATGCAAAATGTGTCAAAACGGCCGTTTTAGACGTCGGCTTCTAGCTGTCAAAATAAATCGTTCAGGGGAGGTTAACATAGCGTCCTGTGTAAATGGAGCCTAAAGCTGAAATCATTGTGGTATTAGGATGCCAGTGGCATGATCGCCCATAGCTGTGCCTCGATAATAGAATGTGCAATTGTAAATCATGGTTCTGTGCAGCTTTGTTTTTATTTTCAGTAATTCTCTGTGGCATTGTTTGATCAGTAGTAGATATTTCCTATGTCAGATGCAAGTAAAAAAAAGCTCCTATGTTTTATAGCCCTCAATCCATCATTGTAAATTACATAAATTCTCTTGTGTTTAACCTGTGCTGCTGCTGTAGGTGCTTTGATCAGAAGCTGCAGTGCTCATTAGTTCAGTAATTAGCAATTACCATTACTTGTTTTACCACATTGAGAATTTTGCTTTATTTCAGTCATTTTGTTTACTGGAGTTGTGTGTGCTGTCAGTCATGTGCACAGTGGGCCCCAAAGCTGGCTACATGGAATTTTTTCCACTTTACCAAACAATTCCACTCCCCACTCTGTGGTTTTCTCTGTTTATTTTGTATTCCTTGTCCCTGTCATCAACAAAGTTAGCAACTTGCTTACAGAAAGGATGCATTCAGATCTAGCATGTCAGCTATTTAAAACTCTTTCACCACAGTTTTTGCGCAATCATTCTCGGTTGTAATTTCCCATGTTAAAGTAAACAGTTTGCTTTCATTTCTGCGACATTTGAAATTTATATTAAGCCAAAACAGTTTTCTAGTTTTGGAGAAAGGCTGGACATACACTTAACTGGTTCCCGACCGGCTTGCATACTTTTACTGTTTCAGAGTGGCAGCGTCCCGTGAATCGACGTCTTTAGACGGCGGCTTGCGCATGCGCGGCTAGCGGGTGGGAGCGCGCTGCTGGCGGCGCTCTCTCGTGCCCGCCACACTCTGCAGGAGGGTGCCCGCAGTTCGAGCAGACCCGATGTCTGCCAGCGAGCCGAGATTGCTTCCCACAGAAGAAAAACGGGGAACCGCCGAAGTAAACACAGGCAGCATCTAAGAGATCTACTGATCCCTGTCACTGGAATCAGTTAGATCTCTTATGCCCCTGACAGCCCAGCCCCCTCACAGTTAGCACAGGCCTAGGGAACACAGTTAACCCCTAGAGCGCCCCCCAGGTTAACCCCTTCACTGCCAATGACATTTATACAGTAATCAGTGGATATTTACATTTCTGATCGCTGTATAAATGTCATTGGTCCCAAAAAAGTGTCAAAAATGTCCGACATGTCCGCTGCAATGGTAAGAGGAATACCGCGCTAGGCTACACAAAGAGGTAAGCTGCCACACAGCGATCAAACTTATCGCTAATAAATAAATTGTTAAAACTGATGGTATGGCGCTAAACCTAATTGGAAGGTTTGTATATCTTAATGATATTGGTGATAGACAGCCAGAATTAATCAAAACAATGTGACCATAATCTTGGGATATATATGTGCAAAAGAAATGTGCAAACAAAGAAATAGTAAAACCAAACACACATAGTACATATAAAGTGCAAAACAATTAGGAAACATGGGTCTTTTCCAAAGTGGTTCTGTATAAAACTGTGCAAATAGTCCAGTAAACAGTTCATTGAACGAAAGTCAATGTGAAAGCTTAAAAATTGGGAAATCTAGAACACAAATATCCCAGTCCCAGATTGGAATAACAGATAGCAGTGGTTGTCAAATTACTTCCAGACATCAGGGCAGGGGGGGAAAACATCACACAGTCCTAGGTACCTCTGAAAGCAGCGCACCTGATTCTGGGCAGTCTCTGCTCTGGACAGGTACTCTTGAAGTGGTCTCACAACCTCGCAACCCGGTATCTCTCCAAGGTCCACTCAATTCCACAGGGGGTCATCAACGGCACTCCGTGAGCACAGGAATCCCAGATGGGCAGTATGTGTAATAAAAAAGGGGGACCAAAAATGACCCCAAATAGTGTAAAATACCTCCAACGCTGAGGTAAAAATGTATTGGTTATCATAAAAATAAGTTGAATAAAAAGCCAGCAAGAAATTAGGGTATCAATAGTAAAATCAAAGAGCGCAGTGATTTGAGGTCAGCAAAACCCGACGCCTTTCATCTCATTAGACATCATCTGGGGTTGCCGACCCCCCAAAAAGCTGCGCTTATATAGTATAGTCTCCCAGGTTTGAAAACAACCGCGCTTCCATTCGCGGTGCATTGGCGTGCGCTCCGGTGACGTACGTCCGGGCCGGAAGTGACTCGAATATAGGGAAAGCTCAGTAAAAATTATCATAGAAAGCCAAAATTTAAATTGCCACAAGCGGCCCAGTATGTCGCAAGGACCGGGACCCTGTCAGATGCCCCTCATAAAAGATGAACCGCAAGCTTCAACCGACGGGGAAGGGGAGGCGGAAAGGACCATGTGTCATTTCCGCCTATCTCAATGACGCTTGCGTTCCAGGATGTACGTCCGGCGGACATGATGTATGGTACCCATCTCTGCTCACTAGAGAAAGTCAGGGAGGCGGGGAACCAAGCCGGAAAAGATGTCACCCTTGCGCTACCTGCCAGCGCTTGCGTTCTACTGTAACCAACGCCGCTTGCACCTGCATTCCACCAATAGGGTGCCGGCAACGGCCATCAAATGGCATACAGTGGCAAAAACGTCATAAAAATATATGTCCACTGAATATAACTAAGCCAATTATGCGCGATGAGAAAATAAAATTAAAATTGTGAGACCTGGGAGATCCTATTATTAGAAACCAAGATTTTTACATGTGTAAACACTAGACATGAGGTGGATGTAGATATTTGCTTATACCCCAATATTTGAAACAAATATAAACCAGGTTAATAAGCATGAAAACGGTATCTGTAAGTGATGGTATTAGTAGAACAAACCTCCGTATCGTTATACCTTATAGCTGGCATCCTCAAACTACGGCCCTCCAGCTGTTGCAGAACTACACATCCCATGAGGCATTGTAAAACCCTGACATTCACAGGCATGATGGGAAATGTAGTTCCTGAACAACTGGAGGGCCATAGTTTGAGGACCCCTGCCTTATATGATACATTCAAAAATGGCACCTTTAAAACTTACGGTATAAGGATAAAATCGAGAATAAATTAGCCAGAATAGATCCATACATTATTTATGTGTAATAGAGGGGGTTAGAATTAAATTTGGCTAGAATTAATTGGGCCTACAAGGAAATGCCTTAAATTTAGGCAACATTTAAGCATGGTTGAAAGCTTAGGATTTAAACGGGGGGATTCATATATCAATGTACTTTACATGTAAATGCACCTGGAATAGCTGCTGACAGCTGACAGAGAAGGCCATGATAGTTCATTAAGATATATGGAGGATGAGAAAGATTGTAAAGGGAGGCAGATTAAGATTTATTGATAAACGTGTTGATGTCCCAATCAATGTTCAACCCATATGGGGCAAAACTCTTGAGTTCATAGATCCAATATACTTCGCGCTGTGACACCCCTTTAACAAGGTCACCTCCCCTCCATGGTGGAACATATTTATCAATGACGCTAAAAGTAGTGCCTGTAGGATTCTTATCATGATATCTTAAGTAGTGCTTAGGGACACTATGGTTTGTTCGTCCCTTCACTATGTTCGTGATGTGTTCACTAACTCGCACTGAAAAAGTGTGGATCGTCATACCTACGTACTGTTTAACACAGGGTCACATAAGCAAATAGACCACATTCTTGGTCTCACATGTGCAAAAATGTCTGATAAGGTAGGAAGTATTGGTCACTGTGGAAAAGAACTGTGTGATTTTCCTACTCTAACATTTATTCAGCTTGCACATCCTACATCTCCGACATGGGTAGAAGCCCTTTAGATCTTGGAAAAAAGATGGTCTGACGGGTGGTTCTAAGACATTAGGGGCAATCTTATGCCTTAATGATGGTGCACCTCTGAAGATGACTTTGGCTTGAGCTGGTAGAAGAGGCCCCGGTACACGATCGCTCTGAAGGATATTCCAATGTTTTCTAATGATGTTAAAGATCTTTCTGTGTTGTACTGAGAACGAAGTGAAAAAGGACCATTTGGATTGGCTATCATCTCCAGTTTTTGGTTTAGGGCTCTTTCACACGCACGGATCGTTCGGGTCCGCCTGTCAGTTTTTCAAGCGGACCCGAATGGACACTCCATTGTCTTTATGGAGCGACGGATGTCAGCGGTGACATGGCCGCTGACACCCGATCCGCTCCGATCCGCCAAAAACAGATGGATGGAAACCCTATTTTCCATCCGTCTGGTGGATCGGATCAGATGAACACAGACAGACGGTCCGTGTTCATCCGATCCTCCATAAAGGAGAATGGAGCTGTGACAGGACAGTCTTTGCCCAGAGTGCAGAGACTGTCCTGTCATCCGCCGGCTCAGCGGGGATCAACAGATGAATCCCCGCCTGGCAGTGGAGCCCATGAAAACGGACCTTAGGGTTAGCATCCAGCAGTGTTGCTCGATCTACTTCTAGAGCTCTCCTGATTTCATTGTTCACATTGGTCTCATTATAGCCTTTTAACCCCTTCAATGCCAGTGACATTTACACAGTAATCAGTGAATATTTAAATTTCTGATGGCTGTATAAATGTCATTGGTCCCAAAAAAGTGTCAAAAATGTCCGACGTGTCCGCTGCAATATCAAAGTCCCATTACCGGTAAAATAAAAAAAAAAATTGTAAAACCGCCCGAAATTAATTCTCATGGTTTGTAAATGCGGCAAATTTTGCGCAAACCAATCAATAAACGCAGATTGCGATTTTTTTTTTTTACCAAAAATATGAGGAAGAATATAAATCAGCCAAAACCGATGAATAAATTTGTTTTTTTTTTTTTTGGATTTGTACTTTAGCAAAAAGTAAGAAATATTGTTTTTTTTTTTTTTTTGCTAAATTGTCGCTCTTTTTTTGTTTATAGTGGTGATCAGAAATGACACAGAGGTGATCAAATACCACCAAAAGAAAGCTCTATTTGTGGGGGAAAAAAAGGATGCCAATTTAGTTTGGGTACAACGTCGCGCGAAAGCGCAATTGTCAGTTAATACGCAGTGCCAAATCGCAAAAAGTGCTCTGGTCCTAACATGGGAAATCCTTCCGGGGCTGAAGTGGTTAATGACCTCAGTGGAGAGCTAGGTAGGTTTAGTGTAGGGGGTCAGTAGAGTTGTGCTAATTCAACAATAGGTTTTTGTTCCCAGCAGGGGATTATAGTGGGCTATGCAATAACAGCAAGCATGATGTTTTAGTGGCTCCTTAGAGTGTTACCAAACCCAGGAGCCTGCATTCACTATTTCTGGTCTTCCACAGAACATGGGAATGCAGTTATTTAGTAAATTTAAACTGCTAAATACTTTTTCTCATCAGCAGTGTATAGCAGTCTAGTGACTTCTATCAGTGTCTGGTTAAAGCTTGCAGGAGGAGTTTTCATTCTCCCCTGATTATCCTATAAGGATGCAGGACCCCTGACCCTCTGTCTGGACAGTGGTGATTCGCCCAGTGCTGATCACATGCGCTCTCCCAAAAAAAAAAAAAACTCTCTAGCAATACCCACCATACTGAGCATGTGCAGCTTGTTCCCGAACTCTGTACTATCAGGAAATGATTAGGGGACAGTGGAAGAAGGGGAAGATCAGAGGAGACAGGATCAAACAGCCTTTTTACACAATGCAGAGGATTAACCCCTTAGGTTCCACAGTGACTGTAACAAGTATGCTTTACTATATATACAGACTGATTTTACTGTTGTGGGTTTAGAAACACTTTAAAGGACAATTTCATTTTAAGTCAAGCTTGCCTTTGACCTTTCTTAGTTACTTAGTAAAATATTTACCTTCATCCCTGCTCCTGAAATCTTCACTGTGCAGCTCTGCCCAATGCAAAGACTCCTGGGCCACGCCCAACTACCACTGGAATAGAGTTGTTGCCCAGCCCATTCCTTCCTTTGGCTTAGTCTGGACAGATGGCTAAGACCCTTTTCACACTGAGGAGTTTTTCAGGCACTTTTGCACTAAAAAAAAGCACAAGTAAGTAGTGAAAAACTCATCCCAATGCACCCCAGTGTGAAGGCCCAAGTGCATTCACACTGGGGCGGTGCTCTTGCAGGATGTTAGGAAAAGTTCTGTCAGCAACATCTTTGGGGCGGTGCGTCCACCGTCCCCTCCATTGAAATCAATGGACAGCGCTTCTGAAGCAGATGAACACCGCTTCAAAGCGACGGCACTTTTAACCCCTTGTGGGGGGTTAAAAGTGCCCTGCTCCCGCCTGTATAGCGCCGCTATAACAGCGGAAAAGCGCAGCTGAAACTACCACCCCCCCACTCCAGTGTGAAAGTGCCCTAAGGGTTGCCTTGAGTATAGACCAGTCAGCGGAATCTTCGGAATGGGTATGAAGGGATTTTGCTCTGTAGGCTACCTGAGGTTGGAGGACAAAAATGTTAAAAAAACAACTTCACAGAAACCAAAGATATTTATCAAACAGCTATAGGGTATTATTGGTCCTGGGGCTACTGTTTATTTGACAACTCTCATCCTTTTATAGCATGGATTATTGCTAGTGTTCTATTATCTGAAACCTTACCTAATTTGCTTCATGAGCACCCTTGGTTGCTATGTCTCTTGTTTGTCTCCATTTTTGCTTGTGGCACTGCAAAATACTGCAGAGAATCAGATTCTGAGCTGTTTTCCAGGGTACACGAGCAGGCAGTAACTGGGGTCCATGAGGTAAGGGCCACCTCTAGAAGGTTCCAGCTGAGACCAGAATATCACTTTGCTTCCTAGAAGTGTCCAGTTTCCTAATGTATTTGGATGGTATGTTTGTTTCCATTAAGTAATGGCTGATTTGTAGGTGGCATCCTCCTAAAACAACGCACCAGATTTGGCTCTCTATCCGCAAGTGAGAGTATTGATAATGCACACACTGCTTGAGCTCCTCAGTCAGTGAGGAATAAGTACCTAAATCTTTGCCTTTCCTCATTTTACATTATGGGAAAGACTTGAGGATATGGTTTCAATCACAGGATATTTTATATCTTTGATTATTATCTTTTTATACCACTTTGGCAGGGCCGGCCCTACCATGGGTCCCAGTGGGTCCATTGGACCCAGGCAGCACTTTGAGAGGGGCAGCAAATTTAACCACAACCACCTCTCCTTCTCTTCTATTTACCTAGCAAATTGATGACCAAGATTTTTTTTTCCGGAAGCAGTTTTGTGTGACAACTGCCCATCGGGCTGCTCCACCTGCTCCTATACTGCCCCAGCCTGCCCCTATACTGCCCTAGCCTGTCTATATACTGCCCTAGCTTGTCTATATACTACCCTAGCCTGTCCATATACTACCCAAGCCTGTCCATATACTGCCCTAGCCTGTCTATATACTGCCCTAGCCTGTCTATATACTGCCCTAGCCTGTCCATATACTGCCCTAGCCTGTCTATATACTACCCTAGCCTGTCTATATACTACACTAGCCTGCCCCTATACTGTCTTAGCCTGTCCATGCACTACCCTAGCCTGTCCATATACTACCCTAGCCTGTCTCTATACTACTCAAGCCTATCTATATATTACCCAATCCTGTCTATATACTACCCTAGCCTGCCCCTATACTACCCTAGCCTGCCCCTATACTACCCTAGCCTGTCTATATACTACCCAAGCCTGTCTATATACTACCCAAGCCTGTCCCTATACTACCCAAGCCTGTCCCTATACTACCCTAGCCTGTCTGTATACTGCCCCTATACTGCTGTAGCCCACCCCTATACTGTCCTAGCCCGTCCCTTGGAATTGAACATTATGGTATGTCATATAATTTTGCATATATACAAGGGGCTGTTGCATGTAAATGTGACTTCCTGATTCATTTAATTTTAGTTTTAATTATCTTGATATAAAATAATGGATGTGGGGGCCTTTTGGTGGTCTGATTTTTTTTTTGGGGGGGGCAGCATTTCATTCTTGGACCCAGGCAGCACAATGTCTTGGGCCAGCCCTGCACTTTGGAAATGGTAATATATGAAAAACATTTTTTTTTCTGTACAAAGTTCAACAAGAATATACTTGTATATAATAATACTTAAAATCTGGCCTGTTGGTGGGTCCTGAGAACCAGTGGATTACAGGATCTTACCTGTTACTGATTGTTTATATAAAGAAACAACTTGCCAGAATGAAGATGTCTTTGTTACTAGATAACGGCATTCTACCATGTTGTGCCTCAGAACCAGGATATCATGATGTAAATCTTAGTTTTTTGTTTTTTTTAATGTTATTTTTCATGGCTGTTGTTTTGTTCAAGATTATTTGGGTGCAAATGTGAAAGCTTCCAGTGAGCAAAGAGACAGAGGCTACTTGGACATGACTGGTCCAGTGCATCACATAGGGCGCACTTATTTAGCTTATTATAACCTTTACAGGGTTCAAGGCATTTGATTATTTCTGCATTGTAAGTCACACAGTTTTGGCTATGAGCAAGATTTCGAACAGTTGCCACCTACCCATCAGCTGTTGCGTTGAGCAAAAGATGTTTACTAGGCTTGGATTCCTGCAAACTCCTGTTTTTTTTTCTTGTGTACCGAACACTGTGTAATAATAGGGGGGAGACTGAACATTATTTCCCAATCTCATTCTTGGCTCTAGGTTGATATCTTCAGAGGCTCATAATTCACTTCCCAGAGATGGCGCTCAGTCTGTGTTTCCCATCAATGTTACAATTTTGTATTACATTTCTAAACATTTTAACAGTAAATTGCTTTCAGGAAAGTTATTAGTGCCGATGTGTAAATCCCTAGCTCCTTTGTCATTCTGTTGTTGAGAAAAATGCTATTTTTATTTTCCAGATGCTACAGGTGTACTCGCTCAGCTGCAGAATGTATTAATACGTTCAGGCGCTGTATTGATATTAACCATTTTAAGAAATATTCCTGGACCCTAACCTTGCTCGAGTCAGTTATGGTCAGCCCCGGTGTGCTTCCTGTTCATTATATCTTTTTTAAGAGAACACAGAAGTTTTCCTAAAGGGTGCTGACCTTGGTTTGGGCTCTTGCCAGGTTGTAAACTTTGTATATAAAGCTTGCTGCCAAACTGACCACATCAACTCCAGCTGTGTTTATAAGAGAACACAGGCAGCTGGGATTAAATAATGAAATGCATGCCCAAGAGACAAAATGTGTAAGACGGAACCAAAATATAACGTGACAAACTAGTGGACAAATAGTGCATGTTTGTAGCAGAGCTTCTTGGTTGCCTAGCAGCCATATATGCAGAATATATTTACAATCCAGGTGAATGAGATATCATATATACCAAATAATATTACAGCAATAATGATAGAGTTGCTTAAAGTAAACCTGTGGGAAAATCGGATAATATAAAATAAGCTTTGCAGCTGGTGAACATTTTTTCAGAGCTATGTCTCCTACAGAACCCCTTCCCGAAGAAACTATACAATTACAGCTTTCCTAAAGTTGCATTTTGTATATCCATAACTTGGACATTCAAGGACATCTTTAGGCTGGGATCACACATGAGATTTAAATGTATGTTAGGAAGACATTTAATGGGTGCATCAAACTCTAGAATGGGGTTGGAGGGCGCACTGTATTACAGACCTAGGAAAATTATTTGAAAAATCTTTTTACTAGCTCCAAAAAAGCTAGGGTTCAGCAACAACCCATTGAATTCATAAAGAGTTGTACTAAAAAAAAAGTGTGCCGTCCCTTTAAATGATAAAATACATAAAAATGCAAAAAAAAATTGAAAAATCATAAATCAATATCATCATTTGAAAAACTGGATTGGTGCAAACAATCAATAAGTAAATAATTAAGTGAATTAACATAATCATATAAATCAACAGTATATGTGCAAATTGCGAATATAATGAACAAAAGTCCAAAAAAAACCCCAAATGAGTGCAGTGATTGTTAATGAAAGTAAAGTCCATCAAAAGCAACCACTAATACAATAAAGATCCAAATTTAATAAAGGTGAGTAAAGTGCTCGGTGTTATAAAAAACTTGCACATCAGTGCTCCTGTGCTTAAAAATGCTCCTTAAGAAGAGGGGCCTCTTGCCAACAGTAAATGATCTTGAATGATAGAGATCTAAAAGTGCACACACTCTTTACCCAAGTGTGATGGGTTCACCGGCAGCAAACTATAAGGATCAGCCCTTTGTGATCAAAGGACCACTCTTCACACAGGCATATATAAAATACAGGCAGAATTAAGCTTCATTGTGTAATAAAGTCTGAACGTTTTTATTGGTGAAAGAATTAAACTTACATTTAAGTAGTTAAGATCGGCAGTGATATTAAAACAAGCCAGCCGCAGTGTCACCTGCTTCACTAGCACGTGATGATGTCATACTCTAACTCAGGCCTCGACAAGCCCCAGGCGCCAGGTCGCCATGGCGACCAGAAATCGCGTCCTGGCGAGTGTCAGCCGTTCCTTCTATCACTATGGTAAAACAGCTGTCAGATTCAGCGAGAGCGGAGAGTTCTCTGCTTCATCTAACTGCTGTTACACTTGGCCACTGCCCGGGATATTTGTTTCTACTTAGAATGAAGAAAAGTAACAAACAGGCTGCCCGGATAGTTGTTGAGAGTTAGAAGAATAAACACAACAATGTATCTTCTCGTTCTTTCAAAGCAATGATCTCTGGGCTATCAGGAAAGTTTAACCATTTATAGACTAAACCCTCTCTCACATTAGTAGCTTACAATTAAATATCCAGTGTTTTCTGCTAGAAAATGACTTGGAACCCCCAAACATTATATATTATTTTTTAGCAGAGACCCTAGAGAATAAAATGGCGGTTGCTGCAATATTTTATGTCACATGGTATTTGCGCAGCGGTCTTTCAAGCACAATTTTTTTGAAAAAATACACTTTTAATGAATAAAAAAAAAAACTAAACAATAAAGTTAGCCCATTTTTTATTTTTGTATAATATGAAAGATGATGTCACACCGCGAGAAAAGTGACCTTTATTCTAAGCAACAAAATTGTGATAAAGCCCTGTCAATTACCACTCTATGTGCAGCTGGGCTCCAGTATTTCATTGTGACCGGAAACCCACCAGAGCAATGAAAAGTCACTGTGGGGGACACACATGTAGGCAGGAAGTGGCTGCAAAGAGGCAGCAGAAGTTCAGCAGCGCTGGAATACTTTTCACCTTTTTTTTGTATTTTATTTACAATGTCACTAAGGCTTTGTTTAGATGTACAAGTTGGGTGGTAAAAATGTGCAGTAGAGACATGTTTTTGCCACCCACCATTGGCCTCCCTTAGGCAGCAGATGAGGGCGTTTTACATGCCGCAGTCACGATGCATTTGGCATAATAAGGAGTTTCCCCCATAACAGATTTTTTTAGTGTCACGCTTTCTGGCCAGCTTATAACCCTGATGTAATGGTGGAGTTATTGACTGGCTGCTCTGCGCTATAAAAACTGGCTCCTAACTTTTTTAGCTGGCTCCTAGATTCAAGGCAAATTTGTCAAGCCCTGCTCTAACTCTGTCCAACGCGTTTCCCCACAAATGGCGTCTTTGGGATTGGAGATTATAAAGAGTGTCATAGATACTGCCGGTATAGCAACAAATGGTGTAACTTGCGACAGATTCATATACATGTCAGTCAGATACAGTTGTGCTCATAAGTACATACCCTGGCAGAATTTATGATTTCTTGGCCATTTTTCAGAGAATATGAATGAGAACACAAAAACATTTCTTTCACTCATGGTTAGTGTTTAGCTAAAGCTATTTATTATCAATCAACTGTCTTTATTCTTTTTAATTCATAATGACAACAGAAACTACCCAAATGACCCTGACCAAAAGTTTACATAACCTGGTGATTTTGGCCTGATAACATGCACACACGGTGACACAAAGGGGTTTGAATGGCTATGAAAGGTAACCATCCTCACCTGTGATCTGTTTGCTTGTAATTAGTGTGTGTGTATATAAGGTCAATGAGTTTCTTGACTCCTGACAGACCCTTGCATCTTTCATCCAGTGCTGCACTGATGTTTCTGCATTCTGAGACATGGGAAAAGCAAAAGAATTGTCAAAGGATCTGCGGGAAAATGTAGTTGAACATATCCAAGGAATTGAGAATGGCAATCAGCAGTGTTCAAACTCTAATCAAGAAGTGAAAAATGAGGGGTTCTATTAAAACCAAACTGCGGTCAGGCAGACCAACTAAAATTTCAGCCACAACTGCCACGAAAATTGTTCGGATTCAAGGTGCACAATAAGGAGGCACTTAAAAAAAGATGGGCTGCATGGTCGAGAAGAAAGCCATTACTATGCAAATGCCACAAAGTATACCGCTTACAATACGCCGAACAGCACAGAGACAAGCCTCAAACCTTCTGGCACAAAGTCATTTGGATTCATGAGACCAAAATTTTAGCTTTTTGGCCACAACCATAAACGCTACATTTGGAGAGGAGTCAACAAGGCCTGTGAAACACAGAGGTGATGTTTTGGGGATGTGTCAGCTAAAAAGGCACAGGAAATTTGGTCAAAATTGATGGCAAGATGAATGCAGTATGTTATCAAAAAATACTGGAGGAACATTTGCATTCTTTAGCCAGGAATCTGCGCATGGGATGTACTTGGACATTCCAACATGACAATGATCCAAAACACAAGGCCAAGGCGACCTGTCATTGGCTACAGCAGAATAAAGTGAAGGTTCTGGAGTGGCCTTCTCAGTCTCCTGACCTCAATATCATTGACCCACTCTGGGGAGATCTCAGTTCATGCAAGACAGCCCAAGAATTTCCAGGAATTGGAGGCTTTTTGCCAAGAGAAATGGGCAGCTTTACCATATAGAAGAAAAAGAGTCTCATCCACAAATACCACAAAATACTTCAAGCTGTCATTGATGTTAAAGGGGGCAATACACGGTATTAAGAATTGGGGTATGTAAATTTTGATCAGGGTCATTTGGGTAGTTTCTGTTGTCATTATGATTTAAAAAGCGTAAACCCTGTTGATTGATAATAAATGGTTTCAGCCAAACACTAACCATGAGTGAAAGAAAAGTTTTTGTGGTCTCATTCATATTCTCTGAAAAATGGCAAAAAAAAACATAAATTCTGCCAGGGTATGTAAACTTATGAGCACAACTGTATATATGAATCTGTTGCTTTCATCTCTGTTGTGAAGTGACAGAGTTTTATAGCCAGATGAGCTATTTGGGAGAATTATAGAAACATACCAAATATCAGTTCCAGAGAAATGTAAAGATAAATCTTGTCAGAGTTGTCTCAAAGATGCAACTCAATAAATACACATGCGATACAAACCATTTAACACACTCCAGTCAAATTACTTCAGAGATCGTATTTACCTCCATTTTCCTATGTGGTGGTATTTCTTCATAAATTTGTCACAACCATCACACAATACAGTAAAAGTTTCATAAATAAGAACTACTTGAATTTGTTGCATGCGTTGGTAGTTTTAATGAAACTGTCGCAGGGTATTTATGAGTTTGGCACAAGGATTCGGACTACATACACAGAAATGTGTTACAAATGCCTTATTGAATAACCCTCATGTGTGTCCTGTGATGCATTTAACCAGGAGGATTTCCCACGTTAGGACCAGAGCACTTCTTGTGATTCGGCACTGCGTGGCTTTAACTGACAATTGCGCGGTTGTACGAAGGTTGTACCCAAAGATAATTTGCATCCTTTTTTTCCCCCACAAATAGAGCTTTCTTTTGGTGGTATTTGATCACCTCTGCGTCATTTCTGATCACCGCTATAAACAAAAAAAAAAAGAGCGTCAATTTTGCAAAAAAAAAAATATTTCTTACTTTTTGCTAAAATACAAATCCAAAACAAAAATATAAAAAAAAAATGTATTCATCGTTTTTTGCCGATTTATAGTCTTCCTCATATGTTTGGTAAAAAGAAATCTCAATCAGCGTTTATTGATTGGTTTGCCAAAAGTTGCTGCCTTTACAAACCATTAGAATTAATTTCTGGTGTTTTTACAATTTTTTTTTTTTTTTACTAGTAATGGCGGCGATCTGCGATATTTAGCGGGACTGTGATATTACAGCGTACATGTCGGACATTTTTGACACTTTTTTGGGACCAATGACATTTATACAGCAATCAGTAATTTAAATATTCACTGA
>BLSH010328665.1:2110327-2121465 GCA_018402905.1 Glandirana rugosa
TACGTCCCCACGCCCGCTCCGGGACTTGTGTCTGGCATACGTAACTAACTTCTTTTTTTATAGGACTATTTTTATTTCTTTTGTTTTACTGACCATTTTTTCCCTCATTGCAAAAGAGCTTTCTTTTAAAATTAAAAACAAAAGCCCAAATCTATAGGAAATTATTAACGTGTAATGGAATCATTAGCTATATTTGTCGTCTTCCTTACGACTATTCATTTGACGTGTCAGATTTACCTGAATTAATATGAAATTCCCTGTGTGGACGAGTGGAATGTGACACACGTCTTAATAATCCGTTTACTCATAAAACTGGTGTAGTAGGAGAAATACTTGGTAGTAGGCTTTCGAGCCTATACAGCTTGGAGTAAGACAACATGCATAAAGAGGATGATGTGGTCAAAATACTCATTTGCCTAATAATTCTGCACACAGTGTAAGGTGAGCAGGTGTGTCCCTTAAAGTATAATTAAGTCCATTTAGACTGTGCAGTTTACTTATCAGCATTCCTTCTGCTGTTTATATCGATTACTAAGGTAATGTGCAATTATTAAAGGATATCTAAACCCGAAAACAAAAATTAAAATTTTCTTTCGAGAAAACGTTACTCCCTTTTTTACCAGTCATTTTGTTTTCTTTATTTTTATCAGGATATTTTTTTCTTCAATCAATGCATACGGTCTGTGTTCAGGGCCTCGCCCGCACCCCTGCATGCATGTCAAGTTAGGAAGTGCGGCTGCTTCCATACAGCCAGTGCATCCTCATAGAGTAACATAGGCTGCTTGCATGCAGCTCCTTACTCCCGATACAATTTACTCCAAAATCACATCGGTCCTATTGACTGCCAGTTACCATATCTCTGCAACAGCAGTATTTTATAAATTGACACGATGTGAAAAAGTTGTTTTTAAGAAATACCTGGATTTGCCGCACGTGTCAGCAATGGCATTAAAACGATTACATTGCTTTTCTGAATATGGTGCAGGACATTCTTGGACAACATTAATGCCAGAAATGTGTCGCAGATACTCTATTGAATCACCCCATTGTTTAGAGCTGCAGCCTAGCATTGGGCTAATGAGTTCAGTTTCCCCCAGAGAGTACTGTTTCCAGTAGAGTTTGTATGTTCTCCGGATGTTTGTTTCCTATGCATGCTCTGTTTTTCCCTCTCTTAGTCTGGGACCATACATGTTGATAGATTGGCAAGCTAAAGTGTGCACCTTTGGTAAGCTATATGTCACTTAGTTCGACATTTGATTGCAAGCTTCATTGGATTTAACACTGATGAGAATCTCTTTTCACTCTATGCTCTGCAGAATACAATATGATCTAATATAAAGGAATTCAATATATGGGAAGCAAATCCATATGTTCTTATTACAGTCAATACACCTAACTGCTCTGTAAAAGTATTAATAAAAGGTTTGCCACTGCCACCTTGTGGTCACAAAGGGAATGAAAAAGAATGTTCCGTCTTCAAGGACGTTCTTACACATTGTATAGTTAGGCCCCATTCACACCTGAGCGTTTTCTAGCTTGAAGCCTGAAGCTACAAAATGCTGGAGGGGAAAAATCAATGATTCTAAATGGAGATGGTTCACATCTCCACTCCAAAACGCCTGAAGCAAATGCCTGAAGCTCAAACAAGTTTTGGAGCTTTTTTTGTCGCACGAATCGGGCAGATTTGGGCGTTTTTCTGTTGTTTACATTGGTGACCTTTTGACCTGTACAAAATCTTGGTAAAATCGCGCATCTTTCTGCCTGAAAACGATGTGCTCATGTGTGAATGCAGCCTAAGGCTGCATTCACATCTTAGCGTATTGAATCACAGACAGATTTGTCGCGAATCTGCCCGCAATTTGACATCGCTGATATGTGAATGGCAAAGCGTGGTACGCATATTTGAGATGCCATTCAGTTGAATGACCGCTCAAAATGCAGTGCTGGTCTCCCGCGATTGTCGGGCGATACATCGTGCGGCAACACGCATCGCGGGACGCATGTCGCCCAATAATAGTTCAGGAGCTACTTTGGGGCAACAAGCGTCCCACGATGCGTGTTGCCGCGATTGCTGCATGCTTTATCGCCCGACAATTGCAACAGACCCGCACTGCATTTTGAGCTGTCATTCAAATGAATGGCATCTGAAAAATGTGTACCATGCTTTGCCATTCACATATCAGCCATTCACATAACAGCTCAAAATGCAGTGCTGGTCTGCTGCGATTATCGGGCGATACAGCGTGCTGCAATTGCGGCAACACGCATCGCGGGACACATGTCGCCTAATAATAGTTCAGGAGCTACTTTGTGGCAACAAGCGTCCCACGATGCGTGTTGCCGCGATTGCTGCATGCTTTATCGCCCGACAATTGCAACAGACCCGCACCGCTATTTGAGCTGTCATTCAAATGAATGGCATCTCAAAAATGTGTACCATGCTTTGCCATTCACATATCAGCGCTGTTGAATCGTGGGCAGATTCACTGCAAATCTGTCCGTGATTCAATACGTTGAGATGTGAATGCAGCCTAAGAGGACACTGTTTGTGTGCACATCCTGCCTTTGTATTTACGGTCTTCAGGGCTGATTTCTATGACCAGAGCCTGAGAGAAGACTATTTTTATACTGATGGCAGGGAAAGATGTATGTCGAATGAATATACAGGAAGAGGTGCTTATTTTCCTATTGCCACATACTGTGCCTAATGGTAAATCATGTCCTGAGCAGCCGCAGGCCGTCTATAAGGGGTGCCGTCACCCTAATCTCTATGCGCCGGCCCCTAAGCTCCATGTGGGGCGCCGGTATTTTAGCAGAATCGCGACCCGTCAGATTAGGTAACAGAAGTGACGTTCAGTCAGCTGAATACTTACTAGCTGCTCTGTCAGATTAGCAGGTTTGCTAATCTGACAGAGCATCTGCAGTCAGAAGGCAGCAGTGGACATCTTACTACACACAGCTACGCCTTGAATTTCACAGTAATTTTAGCAATAAAGTGAGCGGACATAAATAAATATAGTATATTAACATCTGTGATGCTGTTTTTAATGTTACATTTTGAAAGAAGCTGGACGTCAGCAGTAGGAAGGTGGTGGAGGCCATGTTGGTACACCCCACACTGCTCAGCGCTAAACCTTTATGCTTTGAAAATGTAACATGAAAACAGCATGACAGACTCATGAAAACTTAATATACTATGTTTATTTATATATGCTCACTTTATTGATAAAATGACTGAAATTCAAGACGTAGCTGGGTGTAGTAAGATGTTTTTTGGCGTGTTATGACTGCAGGTGTTCTGTCAGATTAGCAAATATTGTCTTCCTGCTTCTTCTCTGGGCCAATTGGTACAGGAAGCTGGTCCTGAGACCGGATTGGCCGGGAGAAGAAGCGACCAGAGTGGCTGGGAGGAGAAGCCGGGGAACCTGCCAAAGCCCCCCATGATTTCTGTATGGGGTAAGTGCGGGGATGGCGGGCTTGCGAGTGGGCGTGGGTGGGGGTTTGTTTGCCGCCCCCCCTCCCCCCCAAAAAAATTGGCGCACCAGCCACCACTGGTCCTGACAGTCTTTAAAATTTTAGATATGTATCATAATCTATATATTTTATCAGAAAAGAGTAACCAGTAAAATTAAGTTACCGTATTTTTCTCTCCATAAGACGCACTTTTTTCCCCCAAAAAGTGGGGGGAAGTCTCCCTGCGTCTTATGGTGCGAATACCTGAAAAAAATCCCCCCCCGTCGCCGCTGGGAGCCCGCATTACACTGCGGGCTCATGGACACCATTGAGCGATGCTCTGATCTCACACAGTGAGAAGACAGCAGCCCCAGTGGTCCGAATGAAGTACTGCGGCGGCTCGAACTGCTCTGTTTTCTATATGAATGGGATCTGGCTGCAGAGTGGAGCTCCACTAGGCGCAGTGTGATGACATCATCACAGCGCGGTCGTGGCAGGAGATATAAATCTCCCTCTCAGCTCTGTTAGGCTGCATTTCATGGACACAGGTATGGCTGTATTTTATGGACTCTGGTATGTGCTGTATTTCATGGATCTGGTTTATGGCTGCATTTCATGGATCTGGTATATGGCTGCATTTCATGGATCTGGTATATGGCTGCATTTCATGGATCTGGTATGTGCTGTATTTCATGCATCTGGTATATGGCTGTATTTCATGGATCTGGTATGTGCTGTATTTCATGGATCTGGTATATGGCTTTATTTCATGGATCTGGTATGTGCTTTATTTCATGGATCTGGTATATGGCTGTATTTCATGGATCTGGTATGTGCTTTATTTCATGGATCTGGTATATGGCTGTATTTCATGGATCTGGTATGTGCTTTATTTCATGGATCTGGTATATGGCTGTATTTCATGGACACTGGTATGTGCTGTATTTCATGGATCTGGTATATGGCTGTATTTCATGGATCTGGTATATGGCTGTATTTCATGGATCTGGTATATGGCTGTATTTCATGGATCTGGTATATGGCTTTATTTCATGGATCTGGTATATGGCTTTATTTCATGGATCTGGTATATGGCTTTATTTCATGGATCTGGTATATATATATATGGCTGTACTGGTAAATATTTTAGTACACCATTTGGTTCAGAATATTTTTTTTCTTGTTTTCTTTCTCTAAAACCTAGGTGCGTCTTATGGTGCGAAAAATACGGTACTAGCAGAGCTGTGACTGAACCCTAAAGCCATACACATATCTAAAAAAAATCAATATTCATGTAAATGAACAAACAAATGAATATACTGTATGTATAAACATGTGTAGTGCTAAACAATTGATAATAAAATCCTCAAAGCACCATTGTGAATCAGTGAGTCCAATAATAAGGTGAACATTAAAAGTCCAAATACACATATAAACAAGGGTGTTTTTTACTACCGCACCAATGAAGGTAGTACACTCACCAGACAGTATTGCTTGTCATTTTTCAGACGGGCAATATGCATTTTACAACCGTAATCTCCACACACTTATTAGACCCCATTTCACCTTCCACTCCACAACTCCAAAGCAGGTGATAATGGCCAGGAATCACATGAAAAGAAAAATGCTCCACATAGTGCAGTTAAACTTGAATAAAACCTTTATTTGGCTAGAACATATCTCACCAAAAACTTTCTTGCCATACAGGTATCTTTAAATTCCACATAACTGGATCTCCAGTATACAGAATCCACGCCACACACCCATAGCTATCGGGCTCTCACCACCGTATTCAGCCACCCGTGCTCCGCTCATTTCAGTTCCGTCACTACCACCACTCTCTCTTACTGTTTACATGAGTCACAGCCCAACATGTTTCGTCATATCTGACTTTATCAAGGTACAGGATTCAATCACAGCGCTTCTAGTAACTTAATTTTACTGGTTATTCTTTTCTGATTTTGCACATTATTATTATTGGTACTTCTATAGCGCTGTCAAATTTACGTAGCGCTTTACATATACATTGTACATTCACCTCAGTCCCTGCCCACCAGAAGCTTACAATCTAAGGTATGGGATTTATTGCGGTGGCAGTGGATAAACACATTTTTTAGCAAGTATATATATATTTTTCAGCACTTTTTTTTTTTAAGGAAACTTTAGCGCAGAGTTGGGATTTTTTTTTAAATACAGCTTCATATATTTTATTATGGCTTGATAAGGCTCCGCCACTGGAGCTTTAATATGACTCCTTTGCCTGGCATTGCATCAGAGATAATCACATTTTTAGATAGGCTCCAGAGAGTTTCTAGGGATGAAAGTAGAATTGAACAAAGCTACTGGAGATGACCTTATTTTCAGTGAAATTTCACTGGACTGTCGTACATAAAATATCATAGGTCAGTGTGTAATCTATTTTATGGTAGCAAAGCAATTTCCTGAATAGTGGAATAATATATTATTTAATGGAATCTGTTTGACCTATTTTCGATTAAAGCTGAATTCCAAACAAACAGCTAAAACATACAGATGGAACCTATGCAAGGAAGCTGTCTTACCTACCAAAGGATTTGTACTTCTGTCCATCAAATCCAAAGATTTACACAACTTTCCTGTACAGCACAGTCCTGCCTGGCAAGAAAGGAGACCTCATATTTCCCTGCTTCAGTTTCACTTTCAGGTCCCTTGCTCATTGTTTGACTGGACAGTGAAATGAGAAGCAGCACATTAATGAGCTCATCTATCTGCCACTCTGCTCCCTCCTGCTACCAGCCTAGCTCTTCGCAGCACACCTGATTGGCTGCTTGTCCTGTTTCTCCCTCCCCTCTCTGATCCCTGCTGTACAGTGGACTGCAAGTGGCTGTTATCTATTTAAATTCAGGTTCTTAAACCGTTTACATTAAAAAAAATGCACTGATGCAATAATTATCAGAGTTGCAATCATCTGTGTCTTATACATTATACCTGCCTGGAATTCAACTAATTCAAAGTAATTGTAGTGCATGTCTTGAAAAATACTTTCACATGAATATGTTACATGTGAACTGTTTATTATTCTACTATTCTAATGCATGCAGTGCCTGAAACTGATGGAAAATTTTAGTCTTTGTCATGTTGTGAACTGTTTATTATTCTACTATTCTAATGCATTCAATGCCTGGAACGGATGGAAAATGTTAGTCTTTGTCATGTAGCGTTTAACTCTTTTGCTGCCAGAGCCTTCTTTGTGTTTTTGGCACATGTTTAAAAATCTTTTTAGGCCTGAAGATTACGTAAAACCCCTAAAACATGATATATTTTCTAAAGCAGACACACTGGAGAATAAAGTAGCGGGAGATCCTTATTTTTGTGTCACACAATATTAGCACAACAGTTTATCAAGCACAAATTGTAAGTAAAAAAAATAACTAACGTTAATTTTAGGGCACATAAATACATTTTTTTTTGAAAAATCTAAAAGATGAGGTCGCATTGAATAAATAGATACCCAACATGTCAAACCTTAAAATTGTGTGTCCCTTTGAAATGGCAACAAACTTTGGTGCCCTATATTTTGTGTTGCCGGGGTGCGGAATTGATCAGGTGGCTGTACAGCCACTGAATTGCTTCCATCTGACAACCAGGACAATGGAATTGCCCACAAAATGACCCCATTTTGGAAATCAAACACCCCAACGTATAATCTATGAGGCATAATGAGTCTTTTTAACATGTCATTTTTTTCCAATAGTTTTTGGAAAATGTGGGGAAAAAATAAAACCGCTTTTTTTTTTACACAAAGGTGTCCATTTATGATATTTCCAACACATAGCATGTATGTAGCAAAAATGACACTCCAAAATACATTCTACTACTCCCCCTGAGTATGGCAATACCACATGTGTAAGACTTTTACACAGCCTGGCCACATACAGAGGCCCAACATTGAAGTAGCACCTTCAGGCGTTCTACGAGCATAAATTACACATCTCATTTCTCAATCACCTACCTATTAAATTTTTGAAGGTCCTGGAGCACCAGGACAATGGAATTGCCCACAAAATGACCCCATTTTGGAAAGAAAACACCCCAACATATAATCTATGAGGCATAATGAGTCTTTTGAACATGTAATTTTTTTTCCAGTAGTTTGGCATGGCAATACCAACTTTTACAGGTGACAGGAGACTTTTACAGGTGATGTTTACTGATAGGTGATGACGGTCTCTGACAGGTGATTGGCGATGGTCACTGATGGGTGACTGGTGGAGGTCACTGATGGGTGACTGGCGGTGGTCACTGATGGGTGACTGGTGTCTGATGGTGCTCACAGATGGGTGACTGGTCACGGTCACTGATGGGTGACTGGCGGTGGTTACTGATGGGTGACAGGCCAAAGTCAGTGACGGATGACAGGAAATGGTCAGTGATGGGTGACAGGCCATGGTCAGTGATGGGTGACAGGCCACGGTCACTGATGTGTGACGGTTGACACGCCATGGTCACTGATGGGTGACACACCACGGTCACTGATGGGTGAAACTCCATGGTCACTGATGGGTGACACACCACGGTCACTGATGGGTGACACGCCACGGTCAGTGATGGGTGACAGGCCATGGTCAGTGATGGGTAACAGGCCACGGTCAGTGAAGGGTGACAGGCCATGGTCAGTGATGGGTGATAGGCCACGGTCAGTGTTGGGTGACAGGCCACGGTCAGTGATGGGTGACACGCCACAGTCACAGATGGGTGACGGGTGACACCACACGGTCACTGATTGGTGACATGCCACGGTCACTGATGGGTGACAGGCCACGGTCACTGATGGGTGACGGGTGACACGCCATGATCACTGATGAGTAACAGGTGCACATTATGATGACAGGTGCACTTTATGGGCGCAGATGCGGTGACTGTTGGGTGACAGGTGCATTGGGGGGGCAGGGTGATGTGACAGGTGTGTGTTTGGTGCTTTACAGATCAGTAACTCACTGATCCTAGCTCCTCTCTCCTCACACTGGAAACTGTGTGAGGAGAGAAGAGCGCGTAACAGTGAGTTACCGCTCTGTTTACATTACATGTGATCGGCTGTGAGTAGATCACAGCTGATCACAAGGTAACAGCCGCCGGCCGGCTGCTGATACCAGTGTCGGTGACAGGCAGTGTTCCCTGGGAACACGCCGCCACCGACGCACAGTACGCTCCTGATCGAGCGCATGTGCCGTGCAAATGGGGGCAGTACCATTTGTGATAGCCGTGATTTTGTCACGGCCAACCACATGGTAAACAGCCATGACCAATGGCTGTTCACCCTCGTCGGTGACGCGGTGTGTCCCGGAGACATGCCACCACCAACAGAGTCGGGATGCGCGCGCCCGATTGCGCGCAATCCCGGCTTAAAGGGTCGACGTCATATGACGTCCGCCCAGAACAATAGCCACTCCGCTCCGCCGTCATTTGACGGTAGGCGGACGGCAAGTGTTTAATTCTGTTATAAAGTTTAGCAAATTAATAATCTTTTTACATAAATTTAGGCCAAACTGTATTCTGCTACATTTCTTTTGGTGAAAATTACCCAAATCAGTGTTTATTATTTAGTCTGTAGGAAAGTTATAGAGTCCACAAACTATGGTATACTGTATTTCTGAATATCAGTCATTGCTCATGTATGGGCAGCCCATCTCATTTCTTGAGGCCTGAAAACAGCAAGACAGTAAAAATATCCCCAAAATTTCCCCGTTTTGGTAAGTAGTCCCAAGGTATTTAGTAAGAGGCATGGCAAGTTTTTTGAAGTTGTAATTTGTTATCACAATTTTTTCAGAAAATAAAGAAATTAAAATTAAAAATTTCAATTTTTTGTTTTACACCTACTGTCACCTGTGCAGTAGAGAATCATCATATAACTGGTGTGGCGGTGATCAGGGGCACTGACTGGTGACAGTATTTAAAAAAAAATTACTTTTTTAAATAATTATATTTTTTGAAATGTGTTTTTAAGCACTTCCAGACCGCCCCATAGTAGATATACTGCTACAGGGCAGCCCTCCTGCGCAGAATCACATATGTATATATATATATATATATATATATATATATATATATATATATATATATATATATACATGATGCTACACTTCCACCTAGGGAATCGTTGGGCAGAGTCCTAGAACGAAGTTCTGCCTATGTAAATAAGGCAGAGCTTCATCCTGATAGGGGGAAAGTGATGTTTTTTTTTTGTTCTTGTAAAGCAGGGAATAAAATATATCATTTCCCTTAGTAAAATCACCTAACACATAAACACTGGCTAGGCACACAGTTAACCTTTTGATCAGTGACAGTACATATTTTTAGCACTGGTCATTATATTGGTGTCACTAGTTCCCACAAAGTGTCAAAAAGTGTCCGATTGTCCACCGCAATGTCACAGATCGCCACCATTACTTGTATAAAATAAATAAATAAATACAAATTCCAGTATATATCCTATAGTTTGTAGACGCTATAAGTTTTGTGCAATCCAATTAATATATGCCTATCGGGAATTTTTTTTACCAAAAATATGTCGCAGAATACAGTGCCTTGAAAAAGTTTTCATTGAAATTTTCCACATTTTGTCATGTCATAACCAAAAACGTAAATGTATTTTATTGGGATTTTATGTGATAGACCGGCACAAAGTGGCACATAATTGTGAAGTGGAAGGAAAATGATAAATGGTTTTCAAAATGTTTTACAAATATGTGAAAAGTGTGGTGTGCATTTGTATTCAGCCCCCCTGAGTCAATACTTTGTAGAACCCCCTTTTGCTGCAATTACAGCTGCAAGTCTTTTTGGGGATGTCTCTAACAGCTTTACTCTAGAGAGTGACATTTTTGCCCATTCATTTTTGCAAAATAGTTCAAGCTCTGTCAGATTGGATGGAGAGCTTCTGTGAACAGCAATTTTCAAGTCTTGCCACAGATTCTCAATTGGATTTGGGTCTGGACTTTGACTGGGCCATTCTAACACATGAATATGCTTTCATCTAAACCATTCCATTGTAGAGCTGGTTGTATGTTTAGGGACCATTTTAATGCTGAAGGAGATCCTCTGCCCCAGCCTCTTTTGCAGACTCAAACAGGTTTTCTTCTTAGATTGCCCTGTATTTGGCTCCATCCATCTTCCCATCAATTGTGACCAGCTTCCCTGTCCCTGCTGAAGAAAAGCATCCCCACAACATGATGCTGCCACCACTAGGGTTGTCCCGATACCACTTTTTTAAGACCCAGTACAAGTACCGATACTTTTTTTCAAGTACTCGCCGATACCGATTACCGATACTTTTTTTTAATGTCATGTGACAGTGGTACTGATATGCAGCACGGTGGTAAAGGTGTTTTGTGCCGCGCGATCTGTGTAGTACAATTGGTATTATGTGAATTAATTGTGATTGTGTTAGGTGCAATAGTGTCAGTGATGAATGAATTTACGATTAAAGCATTTCTCATTCGTGCATACTAGTGATTAAAATATAAAGCCATGTTGGCTTACATACATATATACCAAACCAAAATTTTCAGGTGAGTATGTGACATATACAAAAACAGTAATTAGCACTTAATGATTGGTGGTAGTTAAAGTAAAAGTTTGCAGATGATGCCGGTGATGATACACTTAATAAAATTATACAAATAATAGTCCATAAAAGCTCTGTCAGATGG